>JAUPFV010000005.1:242921417-243327842 GCA_036936605.1 Limnanthes douglasii subsp. nivea | reverse complement strand
GAGATAGAGAGAGAGAGAGAGAGAGATAGAGAGAGAGAGAGGAGAAGTATTTCTTTCACTTCTGGACGATCCGTGGGAAAGTCTGCGGGGAGAGAGTTGGTGCTGCTTCACAGAGGGGGAGGCGATCCATGAACAGATATACGCAGACCCATCATGCCGGTGGATCTGGGAGATTAGTGGGAAGGGGGAGTCGAAGATCTTGTTTCGAGGGAGAGGGTGGTACTTGGACTTGAAGGCACGTGAATCGGGTCAGAGGGGGAAGAGGCAATTTTTTCGTTAAAGCGAGGGGTTATCTTTCTGTTAGATCGATGGGCACACGAGCTCCGACGAGTTTCAACCATTTTGCACGAGGGAGGATAGAAGAGGGAGGAATTGGGAGGGGAAGAGGGAGGCAAAGCGGGGCAGACTTTTTGTGAGGAGAGGCAGTTAAGGGTGGAACAGTTATCAGGGCTGGTATGCAGAGTGGGGGAGGTTTTTCGAGAGAGGGGGTAGTTATGATAGGATGAGTTCAGAGAGGGAGAGAAGGTGACCAGAGAGGATTTGTTTTTAAAGAGGATGAGGAGGAGACCAAAAGACCTGGAGGAGAAAGGGAAGGAGGGGAAGTCGACTAGGAGTTTGTCTGGGGAAAAGAGTGAAGTTACTTGCACGGTTGTAGGATGTATTAATGAGGAGAAAAGACTCATTAATGCGGGCACACCTTCACAAGGGAGTTTATTGGTCAGTTTTTGAAATCTGAACAGGCTGCAAAGAGAATAAATCTTTTGACCAATAGTGAAGGGTTTGGCTGGCTGGAAAACAGATTTTCGGAGAGAGAGAGAGGGACTAGGCGAAGATGAGGTAGTCACTAGGGAGTAGTCTGGCGGACAATGAGCTTTCGCCTTAAATGCTTCTGATAGCTTGGCGAGACTTAAAGGGAGAAGGATAGGTGAGCAATGATGGGGAGGAGAGAGGGTTGAGAGGTTGAAATATTTTAATGGAGGTGAGGAACAGGTGACGCGAGCCTCCATTAATGGCGACAGATAGTGCTTGAAGGCCATAAATGGCTTGCGCTTCAAACGAGGTGATGAAACCTCCATTAATATCGACAGTTTGAAGGCCATAAAAGATTTGTGCTTCGAACTAGGTGAAATAACCTAAACAGAAAGAGAGGATGGAGGTTGAAAACTCCAGAAATAGTAAAACCAAGCTTGAATCACCCCATCAACAAGCTTAGTAGCTTGTGATGGGAGATTCGGAAGCTAAAGATCAAGAACCAGGGTTAGGATACGAAAGATTGAAGATGAATTTTGAGAATCTAGAGAGTTTATCTCTCTAGAAAGTAACGGCTAGTTTACACTCTCTTGTTATTTAATTATTTTAACGGAGACCTATATTTTACAGAAAAATATTTATTAAATTGTACTATAACCTTTTTTCTAAAAAAAATACACCCAAATAACAATTTTTCATTTAATTTATTATTTTTCGTAAAAAAAAATATTCCCAATAAATATTAGTATATGTAATTAAGATTATTAACTGTGTAATTTTCTCAACTCAAACACGTCATGGTATATTGCCGAACATAGTTTGTAGGGTAGCCAAATACATCCATGCAAAACTGGACCTAGGAGTCGTGTTTGTTGATTCTGTTGCTATCAGTTACCATAAACGCGAACGCTTAAAGACACATGGCTGGCTACTTTTGAATATTTGTTTTAGTAAACAAAAGAAACATAAAGAAAATTGTGTGGAATGCGAATAACGCGTTGCTATTAAGCTGACTAAAAAAACATAGAGATAGAAAACGATAGATATAGACAGCAAAAGAGAAAGAGAAAGAGGAAAGAAAGAAGAAGTATAGAAGATATGATAGGCATCTGTTAAAGTTGAGATACAGAAAGCCAAAAAGAGTGAAAATTGAAGGAAAAGACTGTCTTTTTTTTAAACCCTAACTTTTGGGTTTCACACCCATCCATCATCTTTTTCTTCTTCTCCCTCTTTTTAAGTAATTTGGTTTATGAGTTGCAAGTATTTCCATTAGTAAACTAGAGAATATATATAATTCAACTGTTCATATTTAAAATTGGGTTATGATTAAAGAACATTTACTAATTTGGTTTCAGGTTTTTAACTGAGGAAAGTACCTGAAAATACCCATTCAACTATCTTATTATCCGGCGGCACCCGCTTTTAACATAGTGTTACTTAATACCCAGACTAATAAATTGGACAAAAATACCCTTCCACTATATATACCCATTTTTCAATTCCATCCCACTTTTTCGACCCTCCTATCACCCTAAACAAACGCAAAATTCTAATTTTAGAAACCACCAGAAAACAAACCGTTCGACTTCGTGATACTCTCTCTCTCAAACCCAGAAACCCTACAGCTTCTCACCTTCGTCACTATCGCACCGGTCAGCCTCTTTTACTCAGACAAACTACACACCTTCAATCTCGTTCGACAAAGTTGTCGTGAAGTCGTCTCTGAAACGATCAAATCTCGTTCTCCGGCCGGTGAAATTTAACAGGTATGCATTATGGTGGAAAGCGTACTTCTTTTTGCGTTTTTTTCGAATCTGAACCATTGTTTTCTCTTAATTCACGATAGGCATTGCTTTTGGTACTAGAATGAAGTATCTACTGACGATAGTTGCTCAGTTTATGGGTTTATAGTCGAAGCCAGGGTAGAATTTTAGTTGCATGTAACACTGATACTCTACTGAGAAATATTATGTATGTTAGATCTGCATTAGGTAGTTCATTGTTGATTTTGGTGTTTGTTGCATAATTCCCAGATCCCTGCAACGTGCATGTAAAAAGTGTAACAGTTCGCACCCTGATCCCCCACAATGCAAGCAATTCGCAGCTCGATTGTATGGTTATATTTATTTACAAACAGTTCGCAGCTTGAGCTACATAATTCGCATCATATCATAACTTATTTCGCAGCTTGTCTGTTAAGCCAGTATTTATATGTATGCGATTCGCAGCTTGTGATGCGAATTATTTGTGGCATTCCAACTGATTTGTGTTTGTGCAGGAAGAATGACAACAAAACCCAGCTACTACAGATCAGGGTTGGTGAGCCTTCTAAAGCTACTAAAAGACATGCGTATTACAAGGGCCCACATTGAAGCTGCAAGAAACACACCCTTCTACACGCTTCTGAAAACGGCGTTCGAAATCCGTAATGAGGAAGAGCTGCCTAGGAAAAAATTCTACACAATCATTCAGTATATCCTCGAGAAATTCTCTCTGGAATGAGACGCCTTTAGGATTGGCAACAAGTATGTTAAGCTAACTACAAACGATATCAAGATCATATTCGGGCTGAGGCATGGCACCGAGAAAATGGAGTTAACAAAAACCGGCGCTTTTCTCAACAAGTATGAAGCCGGCCAGGAGGACGAATCAAGGATGATGAAGAAATACTTCATGTCAAAAACTGGCAGGAAAGCATCAGCTAGTAATACCAAAACAATAACAAATGCCATCATAAAGGTACGTCTAAAATGGACTTCATCTTTATAAAGCAAGATTCTGTACATTTCTAACATAGAATGTTGTCATTGGTTTTACAAGAGGGTATAGAGAAGGCCATAAACGAAGGAGGGGAACATGAATTGGAAGACGTGGCGAGGCTGTTGATACTGTTTTTGTGCTCCACGCTATTCTACTCCGTATCTGGAGATGTCTTGGGCTGGAGCACGGTTTATTACGTTGAAGACCTCAACAGAATAAACAATTACGACTGGGCTGGATCGATTCTGTTCAAGCTTCGACAGTCTATCAGGAGTTGCTTAGCAGTAGAAAGAGCCGATAAAGTCGTCGGCTGCGTCGCCCTTGTAGTTGTAAGATTGATCTATTCAATATAACAATTAGTTATGTACATAGCATCGTGTTGATAAAACTTGTCCCCATGCAGCCCTTCATCATGGAGCACACAACAATCGGCCACGAGGTAGCGAAGCCAACCTCGATACCAAGGTTCTTCAAATGGTTGGGGTTAGAGTGCCACGCATCAACCATGAGCTATCTTATTAAAACACCCTACCTGGATGCTGACCAGGTATAACCTTAATATATGTATTGAACTTGGGGTGCATACAGTTCGCAGCCTAAGATGCGAACTGCTTATAAAAATATCTCAAACATTTCGCGGTCTGATATGAATTTTACTTCGCAGCTTCATGTTCAGCAGAGTTCGCATCATATGTTTAATACTTAGTTCGCATCATATGGTTTACACTTAGTTCCCATCATATGTTTTACATATAGTTCGCATCATACTGACCCATAATCATTTCGCAGCTTAACGTGCGAAATGTGATTTAAAACCACACAGTTCGCTTCATATGATGCGAACTGCTTATAAAAAACAATTTGTTTGTCTACACCCTCATTCTTTCGAAACAATTAATTTACTTACATGTGCATCTGTTGGTAGGTTTTAGAAGGTCCATTACAGCTTACCGAGGCTGAAATTGAAGCTTTCGGAGAAAGAGAAGATGATGAACATGGTGAAGATGCAGAAGTAACGGTACCTCTTTCACCGGAAGAAAGACCTAGGAAGAGGTCGAAAAGCACAGCATCAAAACAAAAAAAAAGGAGATCAGCATCACCGAATGTAACAAATAAGGTGATGTCTCCCACACTCGAACACCCAACACCACCCGAGCCATCGATTCCACCACCAAGACTCCCAAAGAAAACAATTCCACCACAACCCAAAGGCAAATCCAGGCAAGAGCCCTCCGACACCGACACAACCAGTATGAGTGAAACAATCGGTGATTATTTATTCAAATGCAGAGACCCTAATCCCGATATTGCTGCTCAATCAAAGCGTTTGAAGACGTACGCCGACAAGAACAAGTACGAGCGAAAAATAGAAAAACAGGCCAGAGAAGTAAGTATGCCTTGAACCTTAAATAATCACTACAATCAGCACTTAATATGTGTATAAAAAGTTTGCTATCATTTTTGCAGCTGAAAGAATTGAAACGCAAGATAGCGGAACTTGAAGCACAACAACTCCACAATGCTATCTCTCTGCCAATCTGCCGTACTGAAAGCCCAATAAAGCAGATACCAGCAGCACTTCCAGAGGGACAAAAATCAACTGATCAGCAAGCATCCGTGTCTAATGCTGATCAGCAAACCTTTCTTCCTGGAGTACTGCCGGAAGAAAGGGATGATGATGCCCACAATTCACCCATCATGGAGACACATACAGAGAAGGTAAATAATGTAAGTAGACCATATGATGTTATTAAACAAATATCAGGACTATTGTGTAGTGATGGCCAACCGTTCTGCAGCTTAAGCTCCGAATTATGTAATAAACTGGTGGTCTGGTTATTACACATAGATATCAGGTCAGGATGCGAATTATGTACTAAACTGGGGGAATTTATAACATAGATATCAGGTCAGGATGCGAACTAGGTAATAAACTGGGGGACTGTATAACATATATATCAGATCAGGATGCGAAATAGATAATAACGGGGGGAATGTATAACATAGATATCAGGTCAGGATGCGAATTATGATTACACGATGATTAACTTATGCTTTTGTATGAAATAGGAGACCGAAAGACAACAACACCAGCAGAAACAGCAACACCAGCAGCAACAACAACAACAGCAACAACAACAACAACAACAGCACCAACAAGAAGAACACCGCCAGAAACAACAACAAGAGCAAACAGAACAACAGCAACAACAGCAACAAGAAGAAGAACACTCCGAGCAACAGCAACAAGAAGAAGAACAGCAACAACACCCCCAACAACAAGAACAACTGGAACAACAGAAACAACAGCAACAACAACAACACCACGAACAGCAACAACAAGAAGAACACCCCCAGCAACAACAAGAAGAACAACAACACGAAGAACACCAGCAGCCACGGGTTCAACACGATGACCGGCAACAAGAACAACAACAACAAGAGCAACAAGGACAAGAAGAACAACAACAGCAGCAACAGATAACCTTGGCGAAGAGAGAAAGGCTAACTCAAGAGGTAGCACCTCAAGAGTCGAAACCTGTCCATCCCGGTGAGAAGACAGAACTACTCAGCCAGGAAGGACAATCCTTAGAAGACAAAACCAATTCTTCGGTGGAACCTCAAAGACCAACGGTGCTGTCAGCAAAGTCAGAATTGCTAAGCCAGCGTCAAACTGTAGGCCCGGTAACAAATCAAGTGCCAGCTCCAGAGTCCCACGATAACACAATAGGTTTACCTGATGCTTTTGTTGATGGTATTAGTACTCAAGTTTCACATACATTTTTAAATGAAATTGATAATGTATATTACGATTCTATAATACAACGGTCTTTGGAGAACATGTCGGAGGATGACATTAATGATTTCTGCCGACACGATCCAGCCTCTATGCCGAACAAGTCAACGGCAGTGGTTGTCGCTGACCGTGCGGTAAGGCCTACTTACAATGATTTCGCATCATAACATGTGACTTGTAGCAAATGCTGATTGGAGTATTACAAACAAATATCAGGGTATGATGCGAACTGTTCAGTGGAACCTCGAATAGTTCGCACCCTACCCTGATATATAATAATAAATTTATTTAACTGCTACCTTACAGTTCGCAGCCTAAGCTGCGAACTGCTTAGACTCGTTGCACTTATAATCACTGACGCCCTCTACTTTTGATTTTTGATTCATAATAAGCTCGAGACAGTTAACGAGATAGAGGAGCCAACTTTTGCGCTACTGACACAAACGCAGCCTCAAGTGGCAGAGGAAGAAGAAGAGTTCGTAATAACAATGCGGGAACCGCCAGTAGTAGAATACAGCGACTGACCAAAGAAAACCAAAGTAACTGAGCGTATCGATCTGGCACAATACCACAAAATACAGCTGGTGAAAGCCTACGAGAGCGACACCCCTGATCCAGTGGTATGGCAGTTACCGGAGTCCAAGTTTACGTACGGAATCAGGCTGCAAGCGAGTGATCTCATTGCACTACTTTTAGAACTGGAGCTGGACGTAAAGGTATCCAATTGTCAACCAACTTTATTTTCAATGTTTCAAATATGTATTCTATATTTAACATAAATCTACAACTCCTTTGTTAGCTTATCGATGCTTGGATTCGAAAGATGCTTGAAGATGCAGACTACAAAGTTCCATGCACTAAAGCTAAAGGAGAGCATCACGATGCCATACTGATTTCTGGCATGACTGCGGTAAGTTTAGCTCACGTAAATAGACCAAAAGTTCTCAGAAATGTTATCACTTTAATATACTCTTGCTTGGATGCATCATCAAATGAAAGAAGGGTGGCAAGTGGAAAATCTGGTGGACATGGCTTTTAGGAAGGGGCGCAAAGATGCCAACATCATCATGGTTCCAGTGTGCACCGAGTCGAAGGACAATACAAACCACTGGACGTTGCTCGTCATCGACGTTGACGGAAGAACAATTTCAAACTACAACTCGCTTCTGCCTAAGCTTCATGCCATAGACCCCACCGCAAGAACACCTGCACTACTGGTAAATATTCCAAACTATACACTTAAATCTGAACACATTTTTAGTATGCATGCTGCGAAATGAGATCTGGTATGCTGCGAATGACTGAGTAATCAAGATGTTTTTTCGCAGCCTGTCCATAACTTAATTCGCAGCCTATCTATGTTGGACACAATTCGTAGCCTATCTATGTTGGACACAATTCGCAGCTTGTTCACAACTCAATTCGCAGCCTATCAAGGCTGCCATACAATTCGCAACCTAAGATGCGAATTGTGTATGATTTATTGTCATATAATTTGCAGCCTGAGGATGCGAATTGTATGTCACCAACTGTTTTTGTTTTTGTGCATATTCCTAACACTAATTATTATACACAGATCAAATATTTGTTGGATAGAGGATTCCTACCCAAATATAGTACAGGGTGGAAGGTGAAAGTGGAAAGAGGCTTCCCACAAAAAAAAAGGCACCATGGACTGTGGTGTCTTCGTCTGCAAATATGCCATGGATATTATTGAGCATGGATCAGTCCAGAAAAAATACGATACAAATATGGTGACTTCCTTAAGAGCAGAAATGTTCCATTACTTTTTAAATGACATAGACACCGTCACATATGGCTGATTCGTGTATTGCTTCTAAATACATTAGTTGCTTGTAAATACATATATCTATTGTAAAAAAAATTTTTGTTGTGCATACATAAACAAAATTGTGATATATAATGAATATTCATTATCTTTTAGTTCGCATCATAACCTGATATATAATGATTGATTATTATCCTGGTATGTATGAACAGTTCGCAGCCAAACCTGTATGAATACTTCGCAGCCTAAATTATATCAAATAGTTCGCAGCCTAACCTGAGAGATGGTTATCACTACACACACAATTCGCATCCTGGTATACCAGCTTATAACATGTTCGCAGCCTGGTGCATAAATAAAATATTAAATAAAATCATTCAAGAATACGAACCGGCTATGGCGTATGCCTTGGTAAACGTTTTCTGCATTGAGCACGCAAAAAACAATCTAATCATGTCCAGAACCCATTAATTGCTGATTGGACATGGAGGCTATGTAATGATCACCTCCTTTCCCTATAAATAACACTAGAAAAACCAGAGGCTATTTTTAAAACAAACTCTACATTTTAAACCAGAGCTATTTTTTAACAAACTCATTTCCCTCGTCTCTTCGAATTCAAAAAGTTATGTCTTTTTCCACCACCACAACCACCACCTCATACTCAAACTCTGGTTCAATCGGTTCTCTGGGTGACTCCTGGTCATCCTTAACCGTTAACTGGAGTGATGACTTGATCATGCCAGCAGCACCACCAAACAGCCCAGTATCTGTTTTTGGGTTAGACATATATGATGACTACTACTCAGCTGACTCTCAACCATTGGAAGTTGTTTTACAGCTTGCTGCTGAACCTCAGCCAGAACAGGTTCCTGCTGCACCTCAGCCAGAAATGGTGCAACCTCAAACGGCAGAGGTTCAAAACAACAAAAGGAAGAGGGAAGAAGAAGCTGGTCCATCGAGGACAAAATTTTTAAGCATGATGGACGTTGATGTTGAAGCTGAGGATAAAGAGGAGAAAGAGAAAGAGAAAGTCGAAGACAAAGAGGAGAAGGACAAAGATGATCAGCCCAAAAAGGAGAAAGAGGAAACAGTTGGTGACGAATCATCTACCAACTGCTAGAGTTGGTTTTTTTTTGTTTTTTTGAAATGCAACTAACTAGCAACAGCAGCTTGTAGTGATATGTGTAAACAGTTGTTAGTTTCTGGATATATTTTGTAATCCTCCTTTTTGAAATCCAACTTGTAATCCTCTTTTTTGTAATCCAAATATATTTTGTACATCATTCGCATGTTAACCTGCTATGTTACTCATTTCCAACCTTACTGAATATCCTGGTATTTTATTAAATGACAATTCGCAGCTTATCACATGACAAATATCAGGACTCCTAACTGAACTCCATTCGCATCACAACTCTGGCCCTAATTCGCAGCCTATCATGCGAAACGTACGATATGATAAATGTTTGATGTGATTTTACCAATGATTCGCATCCTGTTAAACTTTCACATAATTGTACATAATTCGCATGTAATCCTGATAGATGTTTGTAATCCGACTTGTAATCCTCCTTTTCAACCTTACTGAATATCCTGGTATTTTATTAAATAACAATTCGCAGCTTATCACATGACAAATATTAGGACTCCTAACTGAACTCCATTCGCATCACAACTCTGGCCCTAATTCGCAACCTATCATGCGAAACGTAAGATAAGACAAATGTTTGATATGACTTTACAAATGATTCGCACCCTGTTAAACTTTCACATAATTGTACATAATTCGCATGTAATCCTGATAGATGTTTGTAACGAATATGTATGCATATTATACATAATTCGCAGCACAGGATGCAAAATGATCACAACTCCAATAGTAGCAAAAACAAAAAACACAGGAATGTACAAATTTCTAGTTTTCTGTACAGAACAATAACTATGCTACAAAAATAAATGTCCTTAAACTGGAACATCACAAGTCCTCCGGTTATGGCCTGATTTCGAACATCGGCCACACCTTAACTTCTTGGTTGAGATTTCTCCTCTAGAAGGGATTCGCTTTTTCTTAGGCCTTCCGGAGCGTCTCTTAACGTTCGGAGGCAGAACTTCAACAAAAGAAGGATCGTTAGCGCTGGACCCTTCGCCGAAATCAGTTATAGCTGGTATGCTGAAAGAGTAACTTTCCCTGTAATTCTTAACCGTAAAGAAGGGTTCTATTACAGTCAATGGATCTTGGTCAGTGTATTGTAATGCCGCTAGAGCATGAGCACATGGAAAACACTCTTGTTGCCATGATCCGCATGAACATTTGAAATCCAACAGATTAACAACAGCCACGGGAGTCGAAAAGACTTCGAACATGGCGGAAGAGGACTTACGTACTACCCAACTTCGGCACATGTCAACATTCTGCTTTAGCTTCTTCTCGTACTCGGGAACCAAATTAGTACTCCAGCTGAGACCTTCTTCGTATCTCCGTGAAACCTCAGTCATAAGCACGACTCTAATGCAATCAATAAACTCAACAATTGGTAAGCCGCAATATTTTTTGATCTGATTGTTAAACGATTCAGCTGCGGTAGAAGCCATAGAGCCGTATCGCTTCCCTTTTACGTAAGCCTGGGCATACTTTTCAGGGGGTAAATTTTCAAGAAAATCACTCATTCTCTGACCACCTTCACATAAAAAACCTGTTAGTATCTTTTTAAAAAGCTCTTGACTGGGAGCATAAGCAAGACGGTGGAAGAAACTCAACATCTTTTTTTTATACTCCCTGTTAGTATGTTCCAGTTTGGCTCTCAAATTCTGCATGAGATGGAAATAACAGTACGCATGATAGCAGTTTGGATACAAGACAGAAACAGCATTAACAATACCAGAATGACGGTCTGAAATAAATGTGATCTGGCGATCCAGCAAATGTGGTTTCAAACACCCCAAAAACCACATCCAATTGTCCCAATCTTCAATGCTAACTACAGCAACATCAACAGGGAATAGTCCTGGAAAAAGGCAGATCAATTAAACACTACAACAGTATGCAAACGTTTAAAAATTGGCAACAATTCGCATGGTGTCCTGTAACAATTCGCAGTTTGTCATGAGAAATGTGTTTGACATTTTAATTGATCATGCAAACAGTTCGCAACTTGTTATGTGAATTCGCAGCTTGTGGGAAACTTTAAATAATACCTAACTCAAGCTGCGATGTAAGCACAGTTTATTCAGCATAATACCTAATTCGCAGCCTCAAATGCGAAATGTGAGGATCACAACACTGCTTAATTCGCATCACCTGGTGCGAATTGCATCAATATTTTCACACAAAAAACATCGTTCAGATTAACTAGATAAATGTAACTAACCGTTGTTTCCGTCCTTTGCTACAGCAGTGAGCAATGTACCCTTGTACTTGCCATATAAGTGGGTTCCATCGACAAACAACATTGGACGGCATGAATGAAAACCACTAAGGGACGAACCGAATGCTACAAAACAGCGTTTGAATTGGTTTCCAGCTGACAACTCCAACTGGCAGTCTGAAGTAATATCCCGGCTCTTCAAGCGTTTGAAGTATCCGCTTAGTAAACTAAAAGAACTTGAACTATCTCCAAAAACTCCCCTCCTAGCCTTCTCTAAAGCATTCCATGACAAACGATAAGAGATATCAAGACCGTAATCTTGTTTGAAAATCGATTGTATGGTTTTGGCTGTCAACGAATAGCAGGTCTGGAGAGAATCCTGAATTTCCTCTGCAATCAAATCTGATGTCAAATGCCTGTGCCGCTTATGATTATGCTTCTGGGAGAAAACAGGACTGCAAGTATAGTACAAGAAATGCTTCTTTATCGTCATAAGGCCGGTACTTGAGTCAATAAATGCATAAACCCTCCATTGGCACCCGCTTGTGAGCTTATTTTCACAATAAGCAGTGATCTTATTTGTTGTGTTGTACAGGTATTTGAAAGAAAAACCATGCTCTAACGCAAACTTGCACAAGGATAACCTCAGACCGGCAGCACCTTCTTCAAAAGCTTGACCCACCCCTGTAATAGCATCAGCCCAACCAGCAGTAGCAAGTTGTTTTTTCCTCTGATCAGAATTAACTAAACCGTTACTACTCTCCCCGCTAACTATTTGATCAAGAGATGGTTCTACCAAAACCAAGCTACGCTCTTTACGCTTACCACCAGAATCCTTACCACCAGAGCTCTTATCAACAGAACTTTTATTACCAGAACCCTTATCGAAGACGTGTTGTTCTATGAGAAAACTAACCCGTTTTAAACGCTCCAAATCAAGATATAACACCAACCCAACAAAATCACTCTGGTTATTAAAGAAACAATTATTGTGATCCCCGCAGGAGTAAGTAATTAGGTACTCACCTGTGGCAAGCTCCTCCCACGTGTTCTCTACATAAGCTTGGATACTTTCGAAGCTTTTAAACTCCGTGAAAGGCACAATTGCAGTTTGGTGACCATATTTAAAAATACAAACTCGTGATTTAGACATCTCTTAACCTGGACAATACAAGTTATTAGTTATTAGTCTCAAAAACTAGGTGCAAAATATTTACTACTGGATCAAACAATTCGCATCCTATATTGCAAATTGTGTATACCTACATGAGCTATTCGCATCTTGTCCTGATATTTGTAGGTAAAAAAGTCCTGATATTTGTCATTAGTCACAAAACTGTGCAGATTATTTACTGCACCATCAAACAATTCGCATCATAACATGCGAAATGTGTACATACATCTAGTAATTCGCAGCATGTCCTGATATTTGTGTATATCTACGTATATATATTCGTTGTCTGTCCTGATATTTCTATGTAACACCGGTCCTGATATCTGTTTCGAAATACAATACTCTAACTGACCTAAAAACTCGTAATCTACACATTACCCACAAACTAAAGCACTACCAAATTAGAATATAACATCAGAAAACAATGACGTAACTATATAGTGAACAATATTAACGAAACAGATCACTATAACAAAAAAAACAGAGAAAAGCTCGAAATCAGGCAATGGCATCTAAAAACAGTAGACTAGAACCTATTCCAACAGAGAAAACGAATAAAAAACTTCGAAATCGGTAGGTAATTACCTAAAAAGCTCGCAACACGATTACTTGTAAGCTACAAGATTCCAAAAAGTCGTGATGAACTCCTGTACGTATAAAACAGAGGTTAGACAGGTCTAACACAACAACTTACATAAAGAAACAAACCTTTAGCGGCTTCCGATCACCGGAAAATGTGATTTAAACCCAGCTCGTGGTGGTTAGTAGGGTTAGGTGGTTAGAGCGGCTAACAAATTCAAATCTTCAAAAAGCAAGAAAAAATAGAAAGAAAATAGAAAATAACGTTTATATAGTGGGTTAAGGGTAGTTAGGGTATTAAAATAAAGTTAGGTTGTTAGTGACAATAAGGTAGTTGAGATGGGTATTAAGTAACAATTGATCAAACCTTAGGTGGTAAGTGACAATTGAATAGTTGAGTGGGTACTTTAGGTGAAATTTCCCTTTTTAAAATATTAAAGCACACCTTTTCATTAGATTATTAATTTTTTCAAATTTATAGTTTTATTAGGGTAAAAATAACTCCATTTATATATATTATTCCTATTTCTATATATATTACCTAATTTGTATATCTGATTAAATTGATTTACTAATTTTTTTTAACTTATTAATGTTATAAGGTTAGAAAAAGAAGAAGTTATTTTTAGAGAGCAAGATTAAGAAAGAACACTCATCAAACGAATCACCGGCAGTCCATGTGGCTGAAATATCGGTGATTATAAAAACCCCCGACATTTTCCATTCGGAATTCATACAACTCAGAAAAGAACATGTTATAAATTTTCATTCCTAAAATAATAGTTGATGTTGGTCTCAAAAGCCGAACAAAGTATCCGTATAACGAATATGATGGATAAGGTAAATGAATATAATGTTACCCACAAAACATAGAGAAACAACTAGAAAAATAAATTTTCGAAAAAAAATAAAAAATAAACTTTTAAAAGATCATTTGTTGAGAATTTTAAAGTATATGGCGGTTATGGACCATTCAGATCAGAATGGAAGCAATAAATTTACGATAAAAAACTCAAACGACAAAAAATTCACGGAACATGATCATGCGAGGAAGATCCTCGCGAACGTTATAGATATCGGTTGGCCTCAGCCAGAAACAAAGAATCCTCACAAAATGCGGAAATATTTTATCGCATGATGCCTTCATATTATGAAAATTATTTAATGAATGAATACTATGGAAGATACGATCAGGAAGACCAGGTCCAACAATTCAACAAGAAAGTAATGAAGTATGAAGTTGATAACGACAGTTAGTGTTGAGCCTTTGGTATTCCATTTAAGAGGAATCACAATGCAATGGTTCAACAATCTTGCAAATAGATGCATAAAATATTATTAAACACTTTGTGCGAAATTCGCAAATTATTTTTTGGCGCCTAGTGTGATGTCGTTGGACGAGCATTTCATAATTCGTTACGAGTAGAAGGCTGAAGAGAGACTGAAGGAATATAATAAAATATTTGCCATGACAAAATCATAATTACAAGAATCCAATGACAAGGTGGTTGTACCAGCATTGGGACTGTGAAAAATGGATATTTCTACATGAATTCTTAAAAATAGGGGATTTATACTTTAAAAAGTTTCTTCAACAAGTTAAACAATAAAAAGAAACAAGAAGGAAGCCATTAAAAACAATTTGCACGAGTGTGAAAGTAGAAACCCTTAGGAGCAAGATTGCTTACGCATCAACCAAAAACGATTCAATCAATACCAAAAGGCGAATAGATGATTGATCACAATGAAAACAACACTAAAATAGAAAAATGTTAACCAACTGGTTTATTCTCGGAGTTGAATGGAAGCCGACCAACGCCCAATAAAATAACCAATGAAAAACGTAAAAACCTGGCCGGGTTTAGGTGAGGTCGTAGAGAAAAGTTTTGATGAAGCTAAATCCCGACGGGCATTACACCTAAATAAAATTACAATTGCCGAGCAAAATAGACAAAATGACAACTTGCACCCTGACTTAAAAATATAGACAATCGAATACAACCACATCAAAAATATCCGATTAAACTGAAGTATTAGAACAAAAGCACGAAGATCAGTTTTTTCATGAAATAATTACAGTGGAAAAGTCGACATCAAAAAATATATCCAAAACTATATCATTTTAAATGATGACCTAAGAGGAATTGAATTCATAACTAATGATGCAATGCTCGTAATAAAGGAATTGACATGTGTCAAATTCGATAGAATAAAAATTAACGGTGATAGTTCAGTAGGCACATTATACAAATGATCATGCGAAAGAATGCACGAGCTACCAGAGTTGAACCAAAACCAAACACTCTTAACGGGATTTCCATGAGAAAACATTTATGTGTTAGGAGAAATAACTCTAGATGTAGGTTTCAGAGAACATGAATTTAGGAAAAATGTGTGGTGCCTTCAGAATAATAAAAACACCACCCTCGCATGATATATTTTTAGGCTGACCATGATGAATGTGGATGCATCTGTAATCCACTAATACTTTAGATACCTTATCGATAAAACAGTGTTGGTGATAAAAAAAACCAAGAAATAAACACAGAATGTTATGCAGCATCCTTAAATCTTGAAGCATAACAACCCAGAATGAAGGGTTCATTTTAAAAGAATTAAACAATACCAGTGAAGACCCTCGACTAACATAGTAAGAGGAAAAACAGAATAGGTCATACCTGATATGGATAGAGAGATAAAAGAATCGTTTAGGTAATTTTTTAGAGATAAAAATCATGATTTTAGTAGTAAATGACTATTGTTTTAAGAGCAAGCAAGCTTGGAGTTGTGGTATTATCCTCTTCTTCATCAACAATCTTTTTCTTGCCTTTATATTTGGCAGTGTATCTCTTCGGTGGCCTTTTGGCGCCATCCTTTCCAGCATGTCTCACTTCTACCACAACTTTAGGTTCAACATCAACCTCATTTCTCTCATCGACCTCAGTTTTAGAACCAACATCAATATTAACATCATCTCCTTCTACCACATCTTTTTTGGGTCCCTTTGACTTGGGGCCCTAGCCATTGAAGGAAGGAAGACAAGTTTGTCCAAGCATTCCAATCGATTGAGTAATTCATCTTGTGTGGGAGGTACTATGAGTTCTTCTACAAAAAATTTCATTAGTCAAATCGACCCTCCAAATATGGCTTTTGGCCAGATTCGAGGGGGTAAAGCACCTATGGAATTCATTAAACCAGGAACTGTTGGCCCAATAACTCAGTTGTGCAAAGATTTGACTGGGTTTTTTAACTTGGTCCGCAAACGGTTTGACAATTCATTTTATTGTTGCCCCCAAAGAAATATTTAGTAGAGCAGATAAACTAAACAAGGAAAGATAAAGCAAAGGTGGAAATATATACCTCGATTGGTCTATTTCAAGGTGAGCCGATGAAGCATTTCCGCAAAATTCTCAAGGTCTGTCTCCTATGATACAAAGATGAAGAAGAATATATGTTTCCACTTCTTATCAACCTCTTAGAGATCATCTACTATCTTGTATTTTCTTCTAAGAGTCAATAAGTAGAAGGGAAAATGAGAATTTTTAGCAACACTTGTTTTTCCTAACAAATTGCTCCATTGAAAAGTGATCTGGGAGATCCGAGAAGCCATAATACATGTAATCAGTATGAACCACATGTTGGGGCTAGCTTGGGACATATACAACTTTATCAAGTAAAATTACTTCACCAAAGAAGGGTCTAAGGGGAATCGAAGACCCCAATTCAAGATGTATGAGTACATGATCAATTTGTGTTCCCGAACAGATAAAATAGTCTCCCCAACCTCAGGAAATTTGATTTTTAATGAAGTTCGATATTTCCCATCGATCATCGAGTCTGAATTTTGTAGACAATTGGAAATATTTTTATTTGATTTTGTGAAGCGCCAAGATATGCTTGGCTTCAACTCCCCGGAGATTGTTTCGTAAGATGGCCTCCAAGTTCAAAAGCAGTTCAAGGTTACCCTTCTTCTTATTTTTCATTGGTACTTTCCCTTGGTGGACATGATAACTTGTCCCAGCTTCAATGGGAGAAGACTCTTGAATCGGTATAGAAGGTCTGACTAGAGGAGTTAGAACGGGGAAAAATTCGATAGCTTGAGCATCAGCATGAACTATGTCCCATTCTTGATTGTCGTCTGATTCATCAATCAAGCGTTTTTCTTATACCTCTAGAATGGCTTCCAGGGACGGAGCAATAGTTTTATCTGCTCGTACAGACTTTGATGAAGATTTATGAGGAGTGACCTCAAGTGTTTATTTGTAGAGTACCTTGCGGGGTATTTTGAGGAGTAGGAACAGTGGATACAAGTTTTATTTTGGTGGACTTTTTGGTCGTTGGTTCTGGAGATTTCTTCCTCTTTTCACGGTCGTTTTCAGTTTTTTCAGTTACCAGACGTTTATCGCCCATCGGAATAAATATAGAAGTCTTGCAAAAAAAAATAGAAAGATTGAGGTCACCCATTTCGAGCCTCAGACAAGTACGACGAGGGGGCTGAACAATATGAGGATCATATGGGATATTAGTACCTGATGTTCCCGCTGCCTCAGAGTGTTTCTTTATAGGAGGCTATTAATCGTACTACATTGTCTGAATAATTTGCAGCGGCCTAGGTTCCTCTTCTATGCCAGCGGATTTTCTTTCTTTAGCCCTTTTTTCGATGTTGAACTACTCCCAAATCTTATATTTCTCAAGACAATCTGGTTTTCTAGGCATGAAAGGTCAAAGGAACCGTTCTCCCAGAAGCATATTGTTTCTCTCTCTAAATAAAGGTTTTATTTATCTCTTTAGAAATGGTGAAAAGTAAGTAATTTTGAAATGGTGAACAAGTTGAAGTATTTATAGGAGAAGATGTGGGCTTCCAAAAATTGCAAAATCCCAAGCAGGTGAAAGGTTTTTCTTAGATAACAGGTGCCTAGGAAAGATGAAGAGACTTTTAGAGGATAACGGCTCTACCTATGATTGAAATACACGCGTATCAAGAAGTGTCAAAGTTTTCTAACACACCTCTTAACCTAGAAATCATTTTGGAAACTGTCATCACCACTCTAAAATTATTCTGACAAGTAGATAGGACGTAGCATGTGCACCACCTGTCAGAAACTGCCCCAATACATAGCCTAAAATAAATAACGCATGAATATGAAATCATCATTACCTATAGTGAACTCATGAGTTTGATGAGGTGCTTGTAGAAGAATAGTTTGATGAGGTTCTTGTGGAAGAATAGTCTGATAAAGTGCTTGTGGAAGAATAGTATGAGGTAACCTTGTGTAAGAATAGTCTGAGAAGACATACAAAAGAGAAAAAATCCACTTCTATGAGCTAGTCATTGTTTAAATATCTTCACAAGGACTGGGAGACTACTGATAAGGAGAAGAAATATTGGGAAGAATAAGCAAAATTAGATAAATAAAAGATTTACTTTAATGTAATAGAGTGTTGAGTATAAATCCAATAAATATATAATATTGAGGGTGTTTTGTGATAGGTAACACTTATGTTTACAATTAGTAAAGTTGTGGGTGTAAAGTATCACATAAGATGGGTAATTATGTAAATTGTAGGATTACAACTTGTATTATGTAAATCACCATCCCTACTTAAATAGGGCATAACTACTTAAATAGTTCTCTTCCTTAACAACTTAAGAACTAGGGCATCCATCCTTAAATCAACTAGATAATGCTTTAGACCATCCGCAACTGATTTTCTCAATTTAAAGGATGGATCATCCGCCCTATCAAGGAAGTCTGAACTCTCAACCGTAGCTACTACTAGCAATGTAAGCCACAACATTTCTCTTAAATCTGATTGGTAAAATATTTATTTACTAGATGTTGGTAAATAGCCTCAACATTCTTCAAACCAAAGGGCATAACCTAATAACAATGCAGACCCCTGTATATGATAAACGTAGTGTGGTCTTGATATTTCAGATCCATCTATATTTGTTTCTACCCAACGAACGTATCTACGAATAAGTAGTTGTTGCAATTACTAGAATATATTAACTGATCTATCCAGGGACAAGGAATTGATCCTTCAGACAAGCTCCGTTTAGGTATGTAAAATAATTACACATACGCTATTTTCCATTTTTTTTGCAAGCACTAATTTAATAGTTCATAATGGGTATTGAGATTCTGGAATATGCCCAACTTTTGTCAATCGATCTAACTCTTTAACAATAGTTTCAGATTTTTCTACACAAAATGCCCTCTGTTTTGTATGGGAAGGCCCACGTCCGGTCGTATAGGTACCTTGTGACAAATGATTCTCTTAGGTACACTCGTTACATTATTGGTACACAAAGCAAACACATATAAATTCTTGGATAAGAATGATAATAACTTTCCTTTACTTCAAACGATAATTTGGTTTCAATCCTAACACAAATTCTATCCAGAAAAGTGTGTAACTCAATATCCTTGTTCATAGACTGTACTATGAGTCTCTTTTGGATCATCTATTTTGCTTGAATCCAAAGATGACTCTAGTAATTGTTATTCCTTATTGGCTGACATATTCTCTAATGCTTTCAGGGATAAAACAATGACATAACATTCTCTAACAATTTTCAGCTGCTTCGAACGACCCCCACCTGACCCCTAGTGGCATATTTCAAGCATTGGTGAACTATTAATGCAACATCATGCATCATTGATAACCATGATCTACCAAAGATATCATTATAAGGAGTTAAACTATCAACCACCACAAAAAGTACCCAAACTATCTTCTTAAATGGTCATTTCCCGAGGATGGTTTCGTCTTCGAATTCCCAAACCACATCAATAGAACTCCCCATAAATCATAGTATGGTTCTATCCGATCGGAGAATGATAAATAAATATTTTATTTTCTTATAAGTAGATAGACACAAAACATTAGCTCAACTACCAATTAAAATCCTTTGGATTTTCATTCCCGCAACTGCAACCCTAATCACCACAACATCCTCATGTGGCTCGACAATATCTTTCAAATCATCCTTGTAGAATACAATAAATCGCATCAGATATTAGTATAGATAGGTAGACATTTTCCCTTCTAGCTGGGTTGTCAAACTGACTAGATGTCTTTTTTTAGAACAACTCAACACAGATGTTACAGTATCCCCCCCAAAACAAATGGTCAATAATTCAAAGAATTGACACAGTTTAGAGGTATTTCCCTTCTTTTCACCTATCATCATAATTCGGCCTCGATCCAGATCGAGATCCAAATACTCTGAATCCTCGTCAAAATTATCATACCATTTGGTAATTATCATAGTATTTTCTAGATTGGGTGCCGCTTCTATGGCCTCTCTTCGAATAGTAAATTTCTCCGTCTGTGCCCCACTCATGTTCGGTAGTGAACTATTTCCTATTTATACTTTGAAAAAAGTGGGTAGTTTTCTATTTTTAATTAAAGTTTGAATTTATTGCTTTAAAAGAATACAATTCTTGGTATCATGTCCCATAATATTATGTACCTACAAAACTGGATATTCTGATTTTCCCTCTAAGTTTGAATGGGTGGTGGCCTTCAAAATTGTACAAACTTCTTTAAAAAGTCATAAATGATTTCAGTATTTTCAATTAACTTTGAAAAATAATCAGTATGAACCCACTAATTTCTTTTAGGTCTAAATTTTTGCCCTTGGGAATATTTCTTAGCCTTAGGTCGATGCGAATTCTGTTATAAATCCTTCAAACGATTAGCTCTAGTTTGTTGTCGCGGTTAAGACAATGAGACCATACTTTCAAGCACACACTATAATTATGCAAACCTCATTTCCCCTAAGAAATATATTATAAAAACACCATATTTCAGCAAGATTGACCAAGAGGTCAGTAGAGTTATGGGATTATGATATTAGCAATAAAGGCATGAATTTTAGCTGACTTCTTAACAAAATTTCAATCCAAAAGACCGATCATCATAAATGATGATATAGAAAATACATAGAGATTCAAAGCCGTAGGAGGAATTCCAAATCAAGGCTTGCAACAGCGATACAACGTGTCTACCCAAATGGTGATATTTTAAACCAATATATTCCTAGTATCAAATATTCAAACAGAATATGAGGCTACTATTGCGTGACTTTGGTTTTGCAAAAATTCACATAGCGAAAACGATAATCCTTCTAACTAATGCTCACTTAGTAGTTAACCAAATGGCTAGTCATGTCAAATAAAAAAATGATAACATTATCAAATACTTAAAAGAAGCTACATTATTTCGCCTCTCGATTCCAACATGTTGAATTCAAACAAGTGCCACAAGGGGACAAAATGCACTCACCACTGCATTGGCTTCTTTGCAACCGCATTCGGTTGTTTGGACTACACATCCTTAGCGGGCCGTTCAAAAATTTTGAGCCAAGGGACAAATCCCTAAGAAGAGTATTTCAACAAACATAAGTGAATAGACTTTAGGAGTTAAAACCAACATGGGAAAGATCGTTTTACGATTAAAGTAAAATAAAGACATAAACTTTCACATTATTAGATGGACATAAAAACCAAGTCTCGAACCCTTGGAATATAGAGTATTTGAAATTCTACCATAGTCTAGCAAACTAAAAATCTTGTAACTTACTACTTATATAAATCGTATTTATCAAACTATGAGGATGCACTCTTTCCTCCCTAAGTGACGATAAATTTTTACCATGCCTTCAACATTAATGAAAAGTTTTTAGTGCCACAATATATTATTTACTGTATAAACAACATTAGTGTTGCAAAATAGAAATTGTGAACAAAAACTAACTTCGAAGAGTTCCAAAATTCATAATGTCTATTAAAAAAAGGTAATGCGTAAATGTTTCACCAAATGTAAAACACTATACAATATGCCAAAGGAAAAATGTTCCTCTATAAAATTATGACGTGGATTTTTATAAAAAAAAAGAATTATCTTATGATAATACATAAAATAAATATGCGCTTCGCATAAATGCCAGTGCACACTAGGAAAAGTCAATATCACATTTCGGAACAAAAATACAAATATAAATCTATCGAAGAAACAACTTATAAGCCATAATCGCTTCAAATAGGGTAGCTATTATTTGAAAAATAAAAACATAAAAGTTAATATGCTTCTACGATAAAATTTATAAATTTCAAAACAACGGAAAACAAAATATAACAAAATCAATATGTTTCGGACGATTAAAATCATAAATGTAATAAATGGATAACAAAAACCGGATGAGTAAGAATATATACGTAGAAATATGTAGGTATCTTTTTAAAAAGAAGGGAAAACCCCTACAAAAAGGCATGGTGAAGTGGAAAGATCAGACATGATGAAATAGAAAGACCAATGCTTGATGAAGTGGAAATATCATGGATGATGAAGTGGATAGACAATGCATGATGAAGTGGATAGACCATGCATGATGAAGTAGAAAGATTATGGATGATGAAGTGGATAAACCATGCATGATGAAGTGGATAGACCATGCATGATGAAGTGGATATGCCATGCATGATGAAGTGGGGAGATCGGACATGATAGAGTGGATAGACCATACATAATCAAGTAGAGAGACCGTACATGATGAAGTAGAGAAACAAAACATGACGACATGGAGAGACGAGACATGATGAAATGGAGAGATGCGAGATACTGCATGATGTAATTAAAATACCATCCATGATGAAAGTGGAGAGATCAGGCATGATGAAGTGGAGTGATCATGTATGATGAAATGAAGAGATGCGAGACAATGTATGATGAAATGAAGAAATGTGAGACATGTATAACTTGATGATACGAGATGTAAGACCATCCTGGTTAGGTCTAGCAAAAAAAATCAAAAAATAACATTCATTTATCTAGTTTTTTTCGTTTTTAAAAAACAAAACTAATATTACTTTTGGGTTTTTTCCGAGCTACGGTTAGGAAGATATGGACTTTTAAAAAAATATAGAAAAAAGATTTTATTCAAAAAAAGACTTATCTTAATACAGTCTGTATTAATGGTAATACTAATATATCAGATTCAAATTTGTATTCTCTCATGTTTAGTGATCACTAGAATTGAACAATTATGCAACAAATTTCTATAGGGATCTACAGAGGAAAAAAATTTAAGAGGTAGTATAAATGGAAACCATTTTGTAAACCTTACAATGAAGGTGTCTTAAACATCAGAAGAATTGCTGAACTACAATTAGTGTTCTCTTGCAAAATTTGGTTCTAATTCAGAGACAACTCCTATCTTTGGGAGAAATTCATGCACTCTCTCTATTGCTCTAATACATATACTTTATTAGTCCAGTTACCATTGAACTGCTCTAAAATATGGAGAAGAATGATAAAGATAAGAGAAATAGCTGAAAAATTCACTTTTTAAAAAGTAGGAAGGGGAAATGTAGACTTTTGAATAAAGAGATGGTGTGACTAAAATACTTTTATTCATTCACCACATCATCACCAACCTTTGGGGCCTTATATTTAACTATTGGAAAGATGCAGAATGAGATTTTAACATGCTCAGATCTGCTACTCTAACCTCATACATAGCCAAGATTATTAAAATCAAGCTAACACCAAAAGCAAAAGATAAAATCTAGTGGGCACTTTCTCAATATGAGGGTTTCAATATTAAGAAAAACGTGGGTTGAAACTAGAATCAATATAGAATCATATAAACGTTTTAAAATATTATGGAATAACATTATACCCAAAGTATGTTCATTCCTTACCTTGAGAATCTTGGAAGACTCGTTAGCTATTGATTCTTTCATGCAACAAAGACACTTCACATTAGCCTCCAAGTGTCAATTCTGCAATGAGAGAGAAACAATCAAACATATATCTGTTATCTACAATCTTTCTTGGGAATTTTGGAAATACTTCTTTGGATTGTTTGATATATACATAGCTAAATATATGACTCTTATACACATAATCAGAATCTAGTATTGGTCTACCAAACAAGAAATTCATATTAGTTCAATTATTTCTCCTATTATCTGCTGGATTATGTGGAAGGCTTGAAACAAAGCAAAACATCAATACTCTATTTTTTCCTCTAAAACCCTAATATCCAAATCATGAAATTGACCTATAAGCTGGATAATGCTAACCTCTTTAAACTCTCTCACTAGAAAGGAGATATACTCTAGAGCTATGCTGCAATCTACATCTCAAAAAGCATAAGCATTGCTTTACAGTGAAATGGTCTCCTCCTATGAGTAGAAGACTAAAACTCACCAGGCAGCTCATGTGTCATATCTGGAGAAGCTGGTGTATGAGGTATTCTAAGAAATAACACAGGTTAAATAGTTTTGGTATTTGGTAGGCTATATGGAAAACAATCAATTGTGATAGCTGAATGCAGAGCATTATTTGAAGGTCTCACTAGACAGAAACATTACCAACATTGACATTGAAACCGATCTTTTGAGGGTTACGAAAATGCTAACTAAAAGAAATTTTACATGGTTCATGCTCCACTTAATCAACAGTTGCAGAAAACTACTTAGAAATGAAATAACTATAAACCACATATATAGAGAACAAAATCAAGCAACTGACTCGTTAGCTAAAGACACTCTTAAACAAACTAAAAGGCTAGACTTTACCAAAGAATCATCCCCAACCCATCTACATAAAGTCACTTTTCTAAAAAACTCTGAGGTGGATTACTTCAGATTTTATGAGTAAAAGGTAAACACATGTATATAAAAAACATATCTAAATTAACAAAAGATAAAGTTTAAAAACAATTAAAAAAATCAAAACCATAAAATTCTCTACCAAAATCTATCTTTTGAAAAGACAAAGTTGAAAACTACTAACTTCAATAATTTGTCTAGTTTATCCAAAAGAAAACCTTCACAAAAGAATTTAACAAATTAAAAACAAAACTCGAAAAAAAAAAATTAAAATTATATTACTTAATAACCCTAAAAGAAGATTTAGATGTGAATATAATAACGAGTCCTCAGAAAAATTTGATTTCATCGTCAAAATTTGAAAGAAAAGCTTAGATCCCAAAAACAATCTTAGAAAAAAAACCGTCCATTTTTTAAATCAAATTTTTTATTTTATAGAAAAAATAATTTTTTTAATGCACCTGAAATGAATATATGAATGACAACTTTGAATTTCAACACTTTACGAAATTCTCGAGTTTTATCTTTACATAAACTAGTCATCCATCCAACTTTTTTTAGTTAAAATTTACTTTACTATTTAAAAAGGTATGTTTGGATAATTTATCTTAGTTTTAAATTACCTAAATTAAATTAAAGTAATAATATAACATTATTTTATTATTATTATTATATAATTTAAATTAAATAACTAATATACTAATAATTAATTAGATCATCAATTACAATATTAAAAACTTTAAAAACTGATAGTACCAACCAAATAAAAAATAATTATATTTTATAAAATTTTAATGATTACATTATTATTATTAGTAAAATAAACTGATGATCTGTTAACTAATAAAAGCTTGCTAGCGGTGTTTTTTACACCCGTTGGCCTACTCCTTCAAAATTTATAAGAAAAAGGGATGTGAAATCAAAAGAAAAGGTGGACGGTGGCTGTTAGTTTTAATGTACTACTATAAAGAATTAAAAGTGATCTATATTCTTGCCTTTTTACGTAAGATAAACATCCATTCATTTTATTGGAGATAGTCCGATGACATACGATCTGATAGTAACATTAATATAGTTTTATTTGCTCAGATAAAGGAATATGAATAGATATAGTATATCTTTTTATTTTATTTAAAACAATTAAAATACTTTTAAAGTTGTATTTTTTAATAGATTAGGTGAGGTTCTAATATATATCAGTGATTTTAAAAGTATACTAGATTTTTGTTAGGTAAACCTTTAATTTTGATATTAGTAATGTTGGAGCCCGATAAGGTAAAAAAATATGATGATAAATAAGTTTTGGTCTAGCAAACATAATGGTAAAATAGATGTAATTAGTTGTCGATGAGAATGGAGGGATCAAATGTAATAACTAGTGAACTTGTTTATGAATAGTAAAAAAGTGGGGTGAGAAATCCACTTCCACTTATAATTTTATTATTCACCTCATAAATTATATAAAAGACATTCTCTTTTGGAGAAAATGTCAAATGATTAGTCAATTATTACTACATTTTTTTTTATCTTTTTCTATCTCTAATAAATACTGATTCTCTTTATAAAAGCATCTGATACGAACATTTTTTATACCGACTCTCCCAACGAATATTTTCACACCCGTACTTACTGTTAAGAAATATCTGAGTTCATCAGAACTGATGGGCCGCTTTTAACTTATTTTTAATATTTAATATTGTATGAGTTTGATAGAAAAATTATTGTTATAATCAAAACATTTATAAATTAAAATATATACAAACACGACATAAAACAATCGGATTTATGTTGATGCGTGAAATTCGAAATCGACAAACTTAAACTGCATCAAATTTTAGATATTTTTATTCGTATTGTATAGGTCGGGTTGTGTTTTGTTGGGTAGTTTGTTTATTTTACCATAATATGTTGGGATTTTCTCATTGTGTCTTTCTTTTTTGGTTATTTCTTGTAACGTACCAAAATACGTTGGGAATGACTTTTTGATTCACTCATAGATTACCAATGCCTAATAAAACCTAATATTTTTTTATTCTATTAAAATACCATATATTTTTTAAATTCCAAATATATCCTTATCAATTTTAATAAAGTCGGTCCTAATGAGGCAATAAATCGTCGGGCCCGATTATTGGATCGACAATGAATATATGAAATAATTATATTTGATTAGTTATTAATTTGTAACAATAATTGGAGGAAAATATAACTTAAATTAACAAATAGAAGGAAGGTAAGATACTAAAATGTAAGAATAAATGTTGAAATAGAAGGACTACAAATAGATAGGAATGGGACCACCTCACCTACTATATAAAGGACCCCCCCCCTTTCTTGAGTTGGTAAGCATTAAATAATATACTTTCTTTTTCTACTTTTTATCTCTACCTTTTATCCATCAGTCACATCAAAACCTAAATACAAGATTCCAACCTTATCCACTTTTAGTTTTATCATTGGCGTCGTCTGTGGGAAGAGGTGATACCCGAAGGTCTCATTTTTCTCAAAATCACGACACAGTAGAACATGAATCTTGAAACGACTAAGAACAAATAGGTTGGAAAAGGCCCAGCCAGAGCTGATTCTTTGTCAGAAGACAGACAGTTGGAAGAGAGACACCCCGATCATGACCATTATGGGCAGGGTCGGAACAAACGATCAAATTTAATCATGATAAGGAAACAACTGATGGAAGAAATTGATAAGATCAATCCCAAATAGGAAAGGGCTTTGGCCGAAAAAATGATTCGAGAAGGGAAATGCCAGGAACGGTGACTCGACACTAATAGAGAAGACTACTCTAAAGGGGAGCGAAACAAAAATTACGCTCGCAGGGATAGGCATCACACGCTAAAACAAGTGAATGAGGTAGAAATAAAGGTTAAACGTTCTTCAAAACGAGGTCACAACGATTCCACTGATTTTACCACTGATGATTCCTCAGATCAAGAAGTTCAATACCAAAAGAGGAGCAAGAAGTTAACCAGAAAGATTGGGTCTCGGCGTAACAGGTCACGATTATTTGGTTCGCCGAAGCATAAAAGAAATAATGCTGAAAAGAGAACGTCGAACTCTCATGAGAATCAAATATATAGTAACGGCTAGTAAAGAAGAGCGAGTTATTTTATCGCAGGTGCAATGGCAACCATCTGGAAGGCAAACGCATGGGTATAGGGTCGAGAGTCAGTTTGTCAGTTTGAACAATGAGGGTATGTATGGTATTCACACTGAAGGCATGGGGAGTGGCGTTTATGGTTTTAGGCTTAGTTGGAGGGCTTCCCCACTGTCAGACGAGATATTGTCGGGACATCTCCCGAAAAGATTCGACATATCTAAGTTAGACAAATACGATGGGAAGAAAGATCCTGACAATCACTTAGAGGCTTAAAAAAATTTCATGTTGAGTTTTGACAATGGCGGTAAGATGTTTTACCGAATTTTTTTAATGACTTTTAAAGATCGGGCTTCAAAGTGGTATAACAGTTTACCACAGGGCTGTATAGAGAACTTCGGAATGTTTTGGGTCATGTTTCGGCAGCAGTTCATTGGGAGTAAGAGTTTTTGGGCGAACGGGGACACTATTGTCAATTGCAGACAGAAGGTGGGAGAAAGTCTCAGAGATTACACCAGACGTTTCGTGGACGTTAAAACCGACCTTGACCACTGCGAAGAAACAATGTCTTTAACTAGATATCGGTTATGATTACTCTCAGGACCCATGAAAAAACCCATAACCAAAAAACAATCGTTTACTTTTTCCGCATTATTGGCGCATGTAGAGAAGCGGATATTGATTGAGGAAACAGAGGCATCCGAATTAGCCGCTCAAGTTCAGGAAAGTGCGCAGGCTGCAGTTGTTACTCATCAGCATAACCAGTCAAAATATAACCCGATCCCACAACTACAGCCAATAAATACTCTGCCACCCGGGGCGCAATCTAATTCAGTTACGGTACCACCGTCCTAGTCACAGAGAGCCAAAAAGAACAATCAGGTGGTTGCCCGACCCATATTTTAAAAATGGATCCGCCCGGCACATTTCGCCAACCTTACGGAGTGTGTTTCAACCATTTTTAACAAAAATAAAAGAGAATGGTATTTACCGTAAATCGTTCCCGATCCAGATCCTTCGGGAAAGTCGAAACAATCGGTATTGTAGGTATCATGCAGATGTGCGTCACGATAAAAAGGACTGTATCGCATTAAAAAAGGAAATACAAATGTAGGTAGAGAACGGGAAGTTTCTTAACTATGTAAAAAAAACAGGTGCAGCAAAATGCGGCATCCAAAGACATAAACCAGAAACAACGATGGCTATAACAGAGGTTACCGACCTATTTGATGTGTCTATAGAATATCTAGACCCCGAAGTCGATCATATTGTCATCGGGGTCATTGAAGAAGAAGTCTTGGAAGGCAGGAAAAAATTAAGCAGTCTTTGTTAGATTTTTGAGTCTCTAACAATCTTTGGAGGTGATTTGGTGGCAGGAGTCACCAACTTTTCTCGAAAGCGACACATCATGAATTAAGCAACTCAATTGGAATCCTAAACTTTGCCTCACTTGCATGGAAGCCCTTCACCCATTTTATGCTTCAATGACGATGATATGAGAGATATTGTGGAGCCTCACGAGGACGCAGTCGTAATTAGAGATGCGATTGCGGGGGAGGAAGTTCAGCGAATCCTTGTTGACACTGGAAGCTCTGCAAATATAATTTTCTTGATTAATTTCGCCCAGTTTAAGAAACTGTTGGTAATTATAAGATCAGATCGGACTATTATTGGATTCACAGGATCAACAGCCGTAGTAATCGGTGAATTTGAGGGTCTAGTGCAGCTCGGACGTGGTCCTTTCAAGAAAGAAGTCACAATCCTATTTGTGGTTGCCGACGCGCCCGCTTCACATAACTCAATTTTTTGCAGGTCATGGCTGTCGAGAATGCACGTAGTGATATTCATGATTCATCAATGTCTAGAGTACGTGGTATTAAGGAATGCCAAAATGTTTGCGGGGGGCCAGCTTGTGACGAGGCTTTTTTGGGAATTAAAAATTATTTGTCATCCCCGAACTTGTTAATAAAACCTTTGACGGGGGAAACCTTGTTTTTATATGTGTCGGTATCAGGCTACGCGGTAAGTGTGACATTGATCAGCAAAGCAGAGACAATCCCTAAAGCGGTCTATTATGTGAGAAAAAGTTTGATGGACGCCGAAACAAGGTATTTGAAACTCGAAAATCTTGCTCTAGCTCTGGTAACTGCGACACGAAAGATGGGTCCTTATTTCCAAGCTCATTCAATAGTCGTCTGAACATTGTTTTCTCTAAAATACGTGTTGCAACGTCCGGACATTTCAGGGCAAATGTCCAAATGGTCAGTAGAGCTAGGCAATTTTAATATAGATTTTGAGCCTCGAACCGCTATAAAGGGCCATGTTCTGGCTAATTTCTTGGTAGAGTTCCATTCTAACCGGCCAGAAGAAGCGGAGTCCCTTGAAACTGATAAGCCTGAGGAATGGGGTTTCAGAACTGACGGAGGGTCAAATATCAGTGGATGCGGGGCGGGCGTTCAAGTAACTATACCCTTGGGAATAACAATGCACTAGGCCATTCGTTTCGGGTTTTCCACCTCGAATAATGAGGCCGAGTATGAGGTAGCACTGGCGGGACTAAGGTTGGCCCAGGTCTGTGGAGCCAAGAATGTTCGCCTGATTAGCGATTCCCAATTGCTGATAAATCAAGCATCGGGTATGTCTGAGGCCAGAAAAGAATATCTGGTTCAGTATTTAGCGGTATTACGTGTTCTAGCAGCCTATTTTACGAAGGTTACGTACGAGCACGTTCCCAGAGCATAAAATATGATCGCTGACTCACTGTCGTCTGTCTCATGTGTGAACAATTACCCTTGGATCCTAACTCAGGAAAGCTTGTCGATTATTAAAAGACCAGAGCTCGAAAACCGACCTGAAATCGCTTGCCAAATATCGTCGGTATCCCTATCGGATTAGAGAAAAGACATTGGCAAGAAAAATACAAAATAAAGCTCGAGGCTATGTACTTTTAGGAGAGGTGCTTTACAAAATGTCTTTTAGAAGACCTTTATTAAGATGTTTGGGAACCAATGAACCGCAAATAATTTTATCCGAACTCCATGACGGAGTAGGGGCTGCTCACTGCGCTTTCAAAGCATTGATAAGAAGAGTTTTCCTTGCGGGGTTTTATTGGCGAATGATAACCTCTGATTTGCAAAATAAATGGTAAAAACGTGCGACACTTGTTAAAGATTTTCAAACATAATTTACACACCCGCAACCTTGTTAGAATCAATCTCAGAAGGTCTCCCATTTGACAGATGGGGTATTGATCTGGTCGGGCAACTTCCATTGGCATCGGGAGGAAGGCATATGATAGTGGTTGCGGTAGACTACTTCTCCAAATGGTTTGAGGTCAAACCGTTTTCTGGAACAAAAACTAAAGATATCAAGTCGAACATCTGTTGCAGGTATGGAATCCCCTAGAGACTGACTATGGATAATGACCCTCAATTCGACAGCAACGAAATGAAGTCTTTCTGTTTGTCTCATAGGATCAGGCAATGTTTTTTGACACATTTTCACCCGCAAGCCAATGGTCAGGTTGAAGTCACGAACCGGACAATCATAGACGAAATTAAGAAGAACTTGGAAGGTAAAGCCAGGAAATGGCCAGACTATCTCCAAGAAGTACTTTGGGCTTATCAAATGACCCCCCGAACAGTGACCCATGAATCACCTTACGCACTCGTTTGCGGTATGGACGCGGTAACCCTAGTAGAAACAATTTTTCCTTCTTTCAGGGTCGGTAATTACAACAAAGTCAGAAACAGCGACGACCGATCCTTGGCTCTTGACTTGGTTGAAGAAAGACGAAGCCGAGCACACCTAAATTTGTTGCATTACCAAACCTTGATGAGAAGTCGATATTCCTCAAGAGTTCGTCGAAGATAATTCAAGGTAGGGGACATGGTTCTATGAAGAGTGTTCTTGCATACCAAAGGCAAAAGCCTCGGGAAGCTAGCACCGAATTGGGAAGGCCCCTACCAAGTTTTTGAAAAAGTAAAGAGTGGTACCTACAGACTTAAAGACAAGCATGGCCAACTCTTGCGACTTTAATGGAACATCGAGCATCTTAAAATCTATTTAGACTAAAGTTATTTGTTTTTACTTTTGTTATAACCGTGTAAAAACTTTTGATCGGGGACGCACTCTTTCCTACCTTGGTGGCCCGATGAGGTTTTAACGAGGTGTCCATGACAACCAGTCTATTTAATCTACCTTTTTTCCTTTATTAAAAATGACAAGTACAATACCAAAGTATGGAAGCTTCGGGAAAGTTCATTAACTGACGAGTTAGTAGACACAATCCTTGAACTCAGTAGTGCAAATTTTTCAGTTTTAAACTGATCTACATATTTATCCAAACTTCAAGGGATTTCTCAGTTCTAAACTTATCTACATATCTATCCCAAACTCCAAGCGATTTTTCAGTTTTAAACTGAACTACATGTTTATCCCGATCCTCAAAGGGAATTTCAGTTCTAAATTGATCTACATATTTATCCCGAACTCCAAGGGATTTTTTAGTTTTAACCTGATCTACATGTTTATCCCGATCCTTAAAGGGATTTTCAGTTCTAAACTTATCTACATACTTATGTCGATCCTCAAGGGATTTTCAGTTCTAAACTGATCTACATACATAGCCCGATCCTCAAGAGGTTTTTAGTTCTAAACTGATCTACATATTTATCCCCATCCTCAAGGGATTTTCAGTTCTAAGTTGATCTACATATTTATCCCAAGCTTTAAGGGATTTGGTGGCAAACAAAGAAACAATAAAAGCTCCAATAATCGCAAATTGATACACTGAAAGACCGCAGTCGCCTTTTTTTCATACACAACGATAATAGTCTTTTAGGACGCAGATTACAAAAATAGAAAAAATTACAAGCAGACACACATATGAAGGAGGCAGATACAAAAATCACATAAAATCACAATTTTGTTGAGATTGTCAGACGTTTTTGCCCTCGGGATCATTGTCGGACGTATTTGCATTGTCGTTTTCTTCATCTTCGCAAACAACGTTGGGTGGGCAATCTTCTTCGGGGACATCCAACCACATTGATCCCAAGGGTAGCTCGGGAAACTGACTATGAAAATTTTATACATAGGCGGCCTTAGCATCAACCACTTTTCGCTCCATCATCTTTTTGCAAGAGACAGCAAAACGGATGTTTCCCTCTTTGCTTTAGACCCGAAGCTCTTCAATATCCTTTGTCCTTTTTGACACTAAGTTGCGGATAAATTGGTTCCGGATTTTATGAGCAACCAAGTTACGACCTTTATCGTCGCGATCCTTTTTGAATTGTGAAAGGGAACTATTCATGGATACATTTTTTTCCCGAACGGTTTTCAACTCCGTTTTGGCTTTTATCGCCTTTTCTTCAGCATCTTTGGATTTCCTCTCCAAGCGTTCTTGGTTTTCATCTCGTTCCTTGAGTTCTTTCTCAAAATTAGCTAGAAGTTTACCGGCCTCTGACAAGTCACGGCTCAGCTGTCCTACCCGTCTCTCTTTCATAGCCAGTGGCATAATCATATTATACAATGACAGGGAAAGGATGTCAGAGCGTTCCAAAGGAAAATCCTTTGTACTCCCAGGCACCGAGAGGACGGGTAGGCCTACCTTACTCGATGACGCTCCTGTTATCACATTTTTTCCACCAGAAAGATTGGCAAACATCTTTTCTAGAGCAAAGTCATCAATTTCCTCTTCATGAGCAATCACCACAGCAGCTGCGTTTTCCGTTGTGGGCAGCTCTGGTACAGCAATGTCAGCAAGTTTAGCACACTCTTCATATTGTTTAAAGAGAGTCGGGATAATAACTTTCTCAGCAACTGGCAAAGTCGTTTTGACCTACCCAGTTTTAGAACCAATTTTCTACTTCATTACCTTGGGCCTCTTGACCTCACCATCATCGGTTGCTACATTCTTTATTTTATTCTTAACCTCCTTCTCCACTTTACTACGGGGTCCCTCACCATTAGCACCATGATTATTAAGAACTGTAGTATTTCCATCCTCCGCGGTAACCATCGGGTCGTTCTCTTCAACGTCAGCCTCATCCTTGTTTTCAAGCTCAGCAAGTTCATCAGATTTAGAACGTTTGTTGGGCGCCTTGTTACGCTTGGGAATAAATAAATGGGCGTCAAGAGCATCGGTCTTCAATACCAAATCCACTAAGTTGGGTGGTTGACGCAACTGTTCAGCAGTCAAAGGCTCGTCCGAGCAGCGCCAAAGATTACGGTTTATTAAGTTCGTATTCTTGAAGCACCGGTGGAATGCTCGGCCCCAATTCTTTCGAGCGTAGTCTTTTAGCTTCTGGAAAGTTACATGGCGGTTTCAAAATGGTCTTTTTTTAGTTGCTGAATATTTTCATTCGATACTGAAGCAAGCAGTTCGGTTAAAAAAAACATATTATACTTACCATCGCGGACCCACTTGCGTAATAATCGCCTCGGATTATCAGATGAGTAAGGTCGGCCATTTTCCCAAGCCCCGTTGACGAAAACAAGCTGATGCTTCCATGATTTATCACCCTCCAATAAGTCGTTAATTATTTTCCAACTGTTGCCCTAGAAGAGTAAAAAAAAGGATTATTTGGACGATTTGGAAAGGTCGGTCATCGCAACGTACTCTTCCATTGGCATACGATGACCGGATAGTCTAGAGGCCATTATGCAGGACACCAACGTATACCAAGCATTGGGAGTCAGTTGGGATGGACAGATCCCGATGATTTCGAAATATCTCACCATGTCGGGATCCAAATGAAGTCTTAGACCTCAATTGAAGAGGTCGGTAAAGAAAATTATTTCTCGACTTCGAACAGACAAAGGCATCTCCCCAAGAATAGGAAAACGGACAGTGATATTCTTAGGTATACCCCATGTAACCCCTAGCTCCGCCATTTTCTTCGGGCTGTAGTACATATATTTACTAGAAAATAAAGTAATAATATTGTCCATGGACAAACCCTTGTGGTAACCGGTTGTAACCGTGTCAATCTCGGGGGGAAAAGTTTCTCCGACATTGACAACACCTTCATCTTCTACCATAACCTGTTTTCCTTCCCGATGTCCTTGCTCGTTGTTAGCATCAAGAGGAAGACCCGTCGCTTGATCATTAACAACCTGCCCGACAAGGTCGTCTTTCTCCAAATTGGTTGGTCGGGCTGTAGTAGTAGCCTTTGCTATAACAGTACTATTTTGCCTCGGGAGGGTACCGTCTTTGGCACGAATTTTTGGCACGGGAGAAAAAGGAATTTCCTCTATATGTGTCTTGTCCTCCATTAGAACTCGAACAAGATTGCCCACAACCGGAGCCGAGTTGATAAAGCTTGAACTGCTACCAATGCGTTTATGGCTTGGCTCAGTTTCTTTAGGACCTTTTAGTGCTGCCTCTTTTTTTAACGCTCAGCGTCCCATTGAATGACCCCCGGAGGAGTGACAGCAATATTGTGACTGGTTCGAAAGATGACTATTATCTTGGTCAGTTGGACTAATTCAGGCGAAAAGGAAGCACTGAATGTGAGGGGAAGTTATTTATAGAGAACATTTTCCTCAATGGACTCATGTATGGGGAAGTTCAAACGAAAAGGCTCGCGGGAAGATGGAGAGTTGCCTAGAGAATACACGGTCAGACATGCTTTGAATAAAAGGATGACACATTCCAGTTCTCAACAGCTACAATAGGGCTAGGAAATGATTAGCGTAGCTCAGTAGGCGTGCAAGGGTATCAAAGCACGTGTGGCACTCAAACAAAATTGACACGTGTATCAACGCGGAGAAACACGATATAACACATTTTGAGTGGGCCAAAAATACCTTTTAAAAAAACTTGGTTAAGGCCCACCAGAATAATAACTCAGTGAAGTATAGGCCCAGAGGTATGAACCCGAAGAATTAACAGCAAATAGAAACGGGTATGGCGTTCTTTCAACACCATGAGTAAAACGATAGGATATGTCAAAGATTCAATGCGAGCGCGTGCTATTAGCCACTTGAGTGTAAGACCAAAACTCGTCTAACCAACCAAGATAAACCCGAAGCTCTTTTGCATGCCAAATCAGACCCGACGCAATGATAAACGGAAAGCGACTTAATCCAAGCTGTAACAGTCCTCACTCCCGCGCTCGTGAAGATTGGGGGGCTACTGATAAGGCAATAAATCGACAGGCCCGATTATTGGGTCGACAATAAATAAATGAAATAATTATATTTGATTAGTTATTAATTTGTAACAATAATTAAAGGAAAATATAACCTCAAATAACAAATATAAGGAAGGTAAATGACCAAAATATAAGAATAAATATTGAAATAGAAGGAATACATATAGATAAGAAGGGGGGCCACCTCACCTACTGTATAAAGGGAACCCCCCCCCCCCTTCGTGGGATTGTGGGCACTAAATAATATATTTTCTCTTTATACTTTCTCTCTCTACCTTTTATCCATCAGTCAAATCAAAACAAGATTCCAATCTTATCCACTTTTAGTTTTATCAATGACGTGAATAAACGTTTTTTGGGAAGCATATGTGTGAATTTTTCTCACGTTCAAAACTATCACATACATAAAACCATATGTTGTGTTACTTGATACGTGGGAAACAGAAAACTCTAAGTTTTTATTTTGATCAATAATTATGTAACTTAATCGATTGGTATTCAGTTCAATAAGTATGAAATAACAAAAATGATTTTGGATCATTCAGAGATATTGTATCTTCAATCAAACTTTGCTAAGAAATATCAACTTTAATATGATATTTGTGCCCTAGAACATAATGGTATGTCAATTTCTGATTCTTATGCAGTTTTATTTGATTTGTGGGAGCAATTAATTCTTACACAATATGCAGAAATGAAGGTGTTTAAACTTTATATTGTTAGGAGGGAAGAGAAAATGTTATTATAGTTTTTGTTTCTATACGTTATTACTTTGAATGATTATGTGGAACAATTATTCATAGATCTTCTCTTCTCGCTTTTGATTCTACAATTTATGAGCTTATTTGTTGCAGATGAGACTCAAATCACATGTCAGGCTGATAAGGGGTTAAAATTTACTAATGCTCATGACATATTTGTTATCCCATCACAATCTCGTGCTCCAAACCAATCTACACAAGCACCAAGGGTAGCCTTTTTATGAGTATGACTTATGTAAAAAGAAAAATTATTGGAAGTCTCAATACTCATTGTTGAAGTAAACAACAACAACCCTTTACAAAATTCAAACAAGCTAAAGAAAAATATAAAGCTTGTATATTAGGTTTTTTTAAATAATGTTCTTATTGGCAGAAGTTCTCTACAAGTTCTATGCAAGTTTTTCATAATTATGCATAATCTTTCTAATTTTGTAGAGTTTTTTTAAAAACTCTTAGATTTTTATAAAAGTTATTTTAGGATTTTATAAAAAGCAATCGAAGTTTGTTGTCGATATGATCTTAGATAAGTTTTGAAACTAAGGAAGAATGAATGGCACATAAGATGAAATTTTAGATATTTACCTATATTTATGTTTGTTATTTCGTTTCTATTAACATGCACATGTTCTACGTAGCATCTCAGAGAAATAGCCGCCAGGAAGCGACTAGGGTTTTGTGTTTATTAGAGAATTTTTTTTATAATTAATGCAAACCCAAGTAAGGCTCTCAATATATAGAGAACTTAGAGGCCTATACAAGGAAACTTAATACACCGAATATTCTAACACATTATAATATCAAAACATGCTAATCTTAGTAACACACTTCCCTCAATCACCTTTATAGTCACTCTCTTCATTTCTTGTGCAATGAATATTCTAACACTCCCCCTCAAGTTGTGTAGTGGGATCACCAATACCCAACTTGGATAAAACTGATTCGAATGTTCTTGCGGCAACCGCTTTTGTCAGGATGTCTGCCAGTTGGTCTTCGGATCTAACAAATGGAAGTTCGATTGTCCCATCTTCAATATTTTATTTTATGAAGTGCCTATCTATTTCAACGTGCTTTGTTCCTATCGTGCTGTACCGGGTTCTCTTAAATCTAAATCGCAACTTTATTATCGCACATTAACTGAGTTGGACCCTTCAGGGGGAATCCGATTTCTTTCATTATCTTCTTTAACCAAAGTATCTCGGTAATCCCCTTAACGATTCCTCTAAATTCTGATTCAGCACTTGACACTTAAACTACTTTCTTTTTTTTACTCCTCCAAGTCACCAAGTTGCCTCCAAGAAAAGTAAAGTAGCCAGCAGTTGATCGTTTGTCGTTAGGATTCCCTCCCCAATCAGCATCTGTGAATACTTCAACATCAAGGTGTCCACTTTTCTTAAAAATTATGCCTCTTCCTGGTGTGCCTTTGAGATATCGAATAATCCTCATTACTGCCTCCATATGGTGTTCCTGAGGATGATGCATGAACTGGCTAACTACTCCCACCGCGTATGCAATGTCGGGTCGAGTATGAGCCAGGTAAATCAATTTTCCCACCAACCTTTGGTACCTTTCTTTACTCGCTGGTCTGGCCCCTTCAATTATCTTTAGTTTGTGATTCACAACCATAGGAGTGTCATTTGGTTTGCAATCCACCATGCCAACTTTAGCTAATAAATCCAATATATATTTCCGTTGGGAGATATAAATCCCTCATCTTGACCTAAGAACCTCGATTCCTAGGAAATACTTCAATCCTCCAAGTTCTTTCATTTCGAACTCCTTGAAGAGGTTTTTCCTAAGAGAGCTAATTTCTTCTTCGTCATTCCCTGTTATAATCATATCGTCGACATATATTATAAGACAAGTGACTAATTCTCCTATTTTTTGGTAAAACAAGGTATGATCCCCATAACTCTGTTTGTAGCTATACTGCTTCATTGCCATTGTAAATCTCCCAAACCAAGCACGAGGAGACTGTTTGAGCCCATATAATGCCTTTTTCAGTTTACATACCTTATTTTCTTGAAACCCATCAGAGAACCCTGGTGGGGGTTCCATATATATCTCTTCTTCCAAGTCTCCATGTAAGAAAGCATTCTTTACATCAAATTGATGAAGAGGCCAATCTTTATCCACGACTATTGAAAGTAAAACTCTGATACTGTCAATCTTTGCAACCGGAGAGAACGTTTCAGAGTAGTCTATACCATATGTTTGTGTATATCCTTTGGCAACCAATCTTGCCTTGTGTCGCTCAATGGTGCCATCAGATTTATATTTTATATTAAACACCCATCTACACCCGACTGCTTTCTTCCCTTGTGGTAACAAACAATTCTCCCATGTACCATTCCTTTTTAGAGCTTCCATTTCGGTATTCATTGCCGCATGCCATTCAATCATCTTTTTTTAGCTTCTTGAGCTGTTTTAGGGATTTGTTCATAGAGAATAGTAGCTGAAAACGCCTTTGCAATCTTCGTCATTCATTTCATGTCCGTTTTTATCGGATATGTAGAAGCACGAGGAACGTGTTCCGGTGAATACCGGTCAGGAGGAACCCCTCTATTTTTTCTTGGGGGAAGAACCAGAGTTTGAGTTTCAACAAATGAACTTCATGAAATGTCATGATTAGTAGCATTTTGTGAGTTATGACATTGTAAATTGTTTACCTCTTGATGAACATTTTCTTCGGCTGAAACGCTGGTAATATCCATGGTATTTGTTTCTTGTTGGGCATTGTCTTTGGGAGAATCATTGGTGGTAATAACTGCCTCGTCAGTCTCCTTTATGTTAGAAAAGGCGTGTTCGGTGGCGCCATCTACCGACTCTGTCGGTACATCCTCAAAGTAACTTTCATATAGCAACCAGTCGAGTGATTCACTTAATTTCTCCCCCTGAGCACGAGATTGGTGGTCAAAACAATAATCGGATTCTAAAAAGTCACAGTCCATGGTGACATGGATTCGACAAGTAACCGGATTGTAACACCGATATCCCATTTGATGAACACCGTATCCAACGAATACACACTTTTCAGCACAATGATTAAGTTTGTTTCTACTAGTTTTAGGGATATGAACAAACACTGAAAAACCAAAGACACGAGGTGGTAAGGTCATGACAGATGGAATTGTAACTTGGGTGGCAAGCATTTGTAATGGAGTTTTATTTCCTAGACATCGGGTTGGTAGACGATTTGCAAGATACGTAGTTGTACAAGGGCTTCTGGCCAAAGAGAATGAGGAACTCTAGATTCAATCATAATAGCACGAGTTTTTTCAAGTAAAGTACGATTTTTTGTTCTGAAGTACCGTTTTGTTGAGGTGTGTTTGGACAAGTGGTTTGATGGATAAGACCATTTGTTTTGAAAAAATTATGCATTGTTTGGTTGACAAACTCTGTTCCACGGAGAATCTGTATTTTATTTTTCAAATTGAGTCAAAATCATTTTGTAAAAACAAACAAATATTTCTGGTACTTCCGATTTATGTTTCATGAAGTATATCCAAGTCATTCTTGAGAAATCATCCACAAATAAAACAAAGTATCTGATTTGATTGTTAGTGGAATTTGGTGCTGGACCCCAAACATCAAAATGGATTAGCGAAAAAAGCATAATCAACTCTAGTATTACTTTGATTAAATGAGACCCTACGATTTTTTGCAAAAATGCAGGTTTCACATTTCTCATGAATGGAATTATTCAAAAAAGACTAGGAAACAAACTTTTAAGATAGCTAAAACAAGGATGACCAAGTCGTCGGTGTAATAACCAAAGTTTCCTTTCGGTTGTTCCGTGAGCAAGCATGACATGTCCCTTATGAACTACCTCATCAACTTAATAGAGACCTCCTTGTTCAGTACCATGCCCAATGATCTCCTTCGTACGAATGTCCTGTAAAATGGAAAAAAATGGATACATAAGAACCACACAGTTGAGTTGTTTTTTCACTTGACTAACATATAATAACTTTAAGGATAGTGCAGGAATGTAGGGACAGTTTTTAATTTCCATTTTTTCCGAAAAAATAATTGAACCTCCCCATTTGACTTCACAAATTTCTTTACTAGCAGTCTCAATATGGGACTTCTTTGGAGATGACATGTCACCAAAATCTTTAGGATCATAAGACATTGTGTCCGTAACCCTGCAATCAAAGATCCAATTCATTGATTTCTCAAACCCTTTACCTCCAAGTTTTTCATAGGAGTTCGCCGCCATTCCTCCAAAACCAGTGCCACTTCCTTGCTCATTTTTAGTCGGATCTTCACCGCCACTTGTAGACGAAGCCCGTTTGACATTAGATCTGAAACGCTGGTTATTTTTCTCCTTATGACCGTCCTCCCACCATTCTGGATAGCCAACCAGCTGGAAACATGTCTCTTTAGTGTGTTTCTCCATCCCACAATGAGTGCAATACAACTTGGATTTATCTTCTTTCTCTTTGGATCAGAATTTAAACCTCTGTGCAGAATCTTTAGCAGCGAAACCCATTCCAATTTCAATCGAGTCACTATCAGAAGAACTTGATTTTAGTATATTAAGCCTGGCCACTTCCCTTCGTATTGTAGCATATGCTGTTTCCACGGAAGGAAGAGGATCCTTTTTCAGGATATCTCTCTTGACTGGTTCCAGCTTGTCATTAATCGCCATTAGAAATTGATAGAGTCTTTGTTATTGAGTCTTCTTATTGTAGATCTGAATGTCTTCTGGGTCTTTCATAGGGTTCGGATCTCGCCTATCTATATACATCCGGATCTTGCCTTAATGAATTAGCCCTCTTATGATGGTCAAACACCTGTAACGAATCTGTACCAGAACTGTATGTGGTGGCTAACCCATCCCAGAGGGCTTTTGCAGTAGGATATTGCGAGACATTATTCACCAATCTGGAATCAATATTCTGGATAATCCATGTGAAAACACATTGATCATCTTGTTCCCACCTTGTATATGTTTTGTCAGTTTTGGATGGAGGTGTCGGCTCCGTTGTAATGTGAGAACCTCTCCCCCTTCCCCCAATTGCTTTCTTCATCAGGTTTGCCGATAGGGCATAGTTGTCACCACCGAGTTTAATCCATAAGGATAAATTCTCAGGGTTAGTTGTTTGTTGTTGTATTCCGAGACCATTTCTCAGAATGACGGCAATCTACATTGTTAATTCATCAGGGATTTGACTGACCACGACTTCATTACCAGCCATCTTTGTTGAGGATGTTCAGAATTCATAGAATCACACGTGCTCTGATACCATGTTAACATGCACATGTTCTACGTAGCATCTCAGAGAAATAGCCGCCAGGAAGCGGCTATGGTTTTGTGTTTATTAGAGAATCTTTTTATTATTATTAATGCAAACCCAAGTAAGGCTCTCAATATATAGAGAACTTAGAGGCCTATACAAGGAAACTTAATACACTGAATATTCTAACACATTATAATATCAAAACATGCTAATCTCAGTAACACACTTCCCTCCATCACCTTCATAGTCACTCTCTTCGTTTCTTGTGCACTCAATATTCTAACACTTTCGATGAGTTTTTTCATAAATTATATTTTGATTTTTTCCAGATAATCGTGATGTAAAAGATAAAAATAGTAAAACAAAGAAGCTAAAGTTTATATGAAAGATATATTTGATATTTACTATAAAAAAAAGTTTATAGATAAAAAAAATTAAAAAAAAAAACTTTAGTAATAGTTTTTAATCTTTTGAGTACCTAAATAAGCACAGACCCTTATTTTAATTTAATAAATGCCTAAAGTGTTAGGGTCCAGCTGAATGGTTGAGAAGTGGTTCATTGAGGGTTTGAATATTTTATGAGAGTAATGTGGAATTTGCATTGATGGTCAGGATGGCCATTTAAGCGCAACCATCCTCCACAACACTTTTGATTGTCTCTGAGAGTTAGTGCCACGCCCAATGGTTGGAAACTGGTGCAGTAAGGGTTGAATGTTGATAAGGCTATAATACTTGGATAGTTATAAAACACAATGGATAGTTCAGAGCCTTGTCAAAATTAAATCTTTACATGACCTCCTCAAAATTAAAATCTTTGATTGTATTACAATTGATACTTCATACACTGAAGTGGATAAGGATGAATAACTAATTGAAACACTCATGTGTTGGGGTACAGTCCAATTAAGGTCCAATTAGTAACTTAGTGTTTATTACACTAGATTTATTTAAAAATAATATAGCATTTTCATTGGCGTCGTATACAGTTATGAGAGAGTTAGACAAAGAAACACAAAACCAATTTTTACTAACAATCAGATGCAATGTAAGCCTAACTTAATCTATGACTCTTAAGCATATAGTTAGAGAGGAAAACCTCGCAGCATACTCGATTGCTAAGTGGACATCAACATGTAAAATAAAAATTAATTTTAACCAAATATAAACTCTTAATGAGCTAAGAGCTATAACATTTCTAGAAAGCTTAGGTATGGCTACCTAAGGACTAATGACTGAAACTTCTATGAACTGAAATTTTTATATACAAATAGGTTACTTTTCAATCTAATGTTACATTTTTTTTGGTTCCGTAATAATCATTGGTTAGTTATATTTATACTAACAATCAGACGCATGGTAAGCTTGACTTCATTATTCTAGCCAGATTTTGTTTTGCAAGAACAAAGAAAACTTAACTCAAGCTAGAAGAAAAGGACCAGTACGTATACATGAACATTAATGTTGAATCCACAATCAGGGATGCTCTTTATGATTTATTATACCAAGAGTGAAAGTTCTAAAAACTCAGAGCCAGATTGTTATCTTCTAGTAGAAAGAGTTGGACAACAACTCATCTACTGGAAGTCCATTTTTGAAGCTCTGGAAGCTTAATAGCTTTAAATCTAAATGATATAACTGGAAATTGATTCCATCAAAACAAGGGAAGCAAAAGAGAAATAGAAAACGATATAACTGAAACTGCTGGAAAATCGATGAAGAAACATAGTAAAAGCTACTAACCAAACTACTTCAAAAACTTTAGAGTTGGAGAAGTAACCAAACTCCTTCAAGAACTTTAGAGTTGGAGAAGTGTACATCTTTGGTTTATTCTTCGTCATTCTTCAGACATCTCTTCAACTTAAAGTTTTGTCCTACTTTAACTTTTCATATATATTTGGCTCTTGACATTTCAATCTGGCGCTAGATTTTCACCGAACTATTTTTATGCACCTGAATTTTGGTGAGGCCCAATAAGGTTTTTTTTAATTTAATAAAAGGTTTTTGATTTAATTTAATAAAAGGTTTTTTATTTTTAAAAAATGGACTATGAATTTTTCTAACCATAGCTTTAAGTACAAAAAATAGTTACACCTTCAACAATTAGTTATTATTAACATTCAAAACTTCATATTTTTCAAATCTAAACTAAAAACACATAAATGTTTACTTTTTTAAAATCGAACAAAATGAAATCCATGAATGCTAAATTTAGAGTTTTTTTCAACCAAATTACACTTAATTCCGCAACTAGAACACGCTACTTTTTAGCATGCAAATTATATGCAATTCTGCAACTGAAACACAATTGCTTTTTTCAAACTAATTTTTTAACCGAATTGCACCTATTTCCGTAACCGGAAGAAAGTCAATTTTTAAAAAGTTTTTTCAACACAAAAGTACAAATATTTTCGTAACTATAATAAAATTAGTTGTTTCACACCCAATTAACACTTGTACTTACCAAAAAAGTTGTATTTTATTTTTTTCACACAGTGAGACTTATTTAGCAGCCAAATATCTACTTACACAACTATTTTATTCTTATTTTCGTGACATATCGGCAAGTAATTCTGCTAATTGGAACACAATCGTTTTTTTAACAACAAAATTATACGTAATTTCGCAACCGAACCCAATTGTTTTTTAGGACTTACTTCGCAATCAATTACACTTAATTACATAACTAAAAAATATCAAAAACATATATTACATGGGTCCAGTTTTGTTTTATTTAAAAAAAACGAAGTTTTGTAAAAATAAAATTTTGAAAAATATGATACTTTAAAAATAAAAATAGGGTTGAATTATTCTTTTATCACCGGTTGATTATTCCTATTTTATTAATTTTTTCGGTGATTATTAACGAGTAAGTTTGTTTGATTAACTTTAATTTTCCTATAAACAAATTTCCCATCTCCAACCTCCCCCTTTCTTACGTACGTAAAAATTCAAAACTTTATGTACTTCATGCATCGAAAGTGAATTTATAACATGGTTTCATCCAATTAGTTCACCAACACAACATAGAGAAGGTGCGAATATAATCTAATTTCCATTTTCCCAATTTCATTAATACATAGTGTTTATTACACTAGATTTATTTTTACGCTGAAGTGGATAAAGATGAATAACTAATTGAAACACTCATTTGTTGGGGTACAGTCCAATTAAGGTCCAATTTGTAACTTAGTGTTTATTACACTAAATTTATTTTTAAGAGAGGTTAGTTAAAAATAATATACCATTTTCATTGGAATTGTGTACAGTTATGATAGAGTTAGACAAAGAGACACAAAACCTTTTTTTACTAACAATCAGATGCAATGTAACACTAACTTAATCTATGACTCTTAGGCATATAGTTAGAGAGAAAAACCTCGCAGCATACTCGATTTCTAAGTGGACATCAAATTGTAAAATAAAAATTAATTTTAACCAAAGTCAAGCTCCTAATCAACTAAGAGTTATAACATTTCCAGAAAGCTTAGGTATGGGTTACCTAAGGACTAATGACTGAAACTTCTATGAACTCCAATTTTTATATACAAATAGATTACTTTTCAATCTAATGTTACATTTATTTTTTGGTTCCGTAATAATCATTGGCTAGCTATATTTAGACTAACAATCATAGGCAGGGTAAGCCTGACTTCATTATTCTAGATTTTGTTTTGTAGGAACACATGAAACTTAACTAGAATATAAATTCAAGTTAGAAGAAAATGACCAGTACGTATACATGGACATTAATGTTGAATCCACAATCAAGGATGCTTTTTATGATTTCTTATACCAAGAATAATGAAAGTTCTAAAAACTTAGAGCCAGATTGTTATCTTCTAGCAAAAAGAGTTGGACAACAACTCATCTGTTGGAAGTCCATTCTTGAAGCTCTGGAAGCTTAATAGCTTCAAATCTAACGATATAACTGGAAATTGATTCCATCAAAACAAAGGAAGGAAATGATAAATAAGAAATGATACAACTGAAACTGCTGGAAGATCGATGAAGAAACAGAGTAAAAGCTACTAACCAAACTACTTCAAGAACTTTAGAGTTGGAGAAGTAACCAAACTGCTTCAAGAAATTTAGAGTTGGAGAAGTGTAAATCTTTTGTTTATTCATCATCGTCTTCAAACGTCTCTTCAACTTCAAGTTTTGTCCTACTTTAACTTTTCATATATATTTGGCGCTTGACATGTCAATCTGGTGCTAGATTTTCACCAAACTAATTAAGAAAAGGATACCAATTTTTATGTACCAGAATTGGGTCAGGCCCAATAAGGTTTTTTTTTCAATTTAATAAAAGGTTCTTGATTTTTTTTAAAATGCACCATAAAGTAGTCCTAAACCATATCTTTAAATACAAAAATAGTTACACCTTCGGCAATTAGTTATTATTAACATTTTTAACTCCATATTTTTCAAATCTTAACTAAAAAAACATATATTTTTTTATTTTTTTTAAAGTCGAACAAAAAAAATCCATGAATGCTAAATTTAGAGTTTTTATTTTGGCAACCAAATTATACGTAATTCCATAACTAGAATACGTTATGTTTGAAGAGCCAAATTATATGCAAGTCCGCAACTGAAACACAATTGCTTTTTCCAAACTAACTTTGCAACCGAATTGCACCTATTTTCATAAGTGGAAGAAAGTCAATTTTTAAAAAGTTTTTTCAACACAAAAATACCAATATTTTCGTAGCTATAATAAAATTAGTTGTTTCACACCCAATTAACACTTATTTTTACAAAAAAGAAAGTTGTATTTTATTTTTCACACAATGAGACTTATTTAGTAACCAAATACCTACTTACACAACTATTTTATTTTAATTTTGGCGACATATTTGCAAGTAATTCCGCAATTGGAACACAATCAGTTTTTAACAACAAAATTATACATAATTCTGCCACTGGAACCAAATTATTTTTTCAAACTTACTTCGCAATCCAATTACACTTAATTACATAACTAAAAAATATAAAAAATATATATTACATTGATCTAGTTTTGTTCTATTTTAAAAAAACAAAACCAACAGTATTTTCGAATTTTTGTAAAAATATAATTAAAAAAAAAAATCTAATACTTCAAACAAAAATAGGGTTGAATTATTCTTTATCACGGGTTGATTATTCCTATTTTATTTATTTTTAGGTGATTATTGAGAAGTAAGTTTGTTAGATTAACTTTAATTTTCCTATAAACAAATTTCCCATCTCCAACCTCCACCGTTCTTACGTACGCGAAAATTCAAAACTTTATGTAGTTCATGCATCGAAAGTAAATTTATAACATGGTTTCAAGTTCCAATTGGTTCGAGAACACAACATAGAGAAGGTGGTGAATATAGTCTAATTTCCATTTTTCCAATTTCATTAATACAAAAAGATAGATAATTAACCCAACAGGAAAAAACATTCAACAATAAGAGTAAAATTTAGAAATTAAAAATATAAAACACCATTAACAACATCACCTCCAAGCTGAAATAGAGATTAAATCCTTCCTTTGCCAACAAAGAACAAGCGAAGACTGTCTCTTCTCCACATGAAACCCTCGAACCGGAGTCCTCTGTACCAAACACTCACCTTGCGATTCTGTAAAATTACTAAACCCTAATTCCAAAAACCCACATTGTACAAACACATTTCTCCAATACGGCGTCGGATCCATCCACCGGTGCCGGTTCATCACCGTTTTCTCTATCCCGGGCTGGATAAAAAACCGCTCGATTTTCTCGATCGAGTCGGTGTTCATATTCACCGATTCAAGCGATTCCAGAAGTGAATTGTAAGACTGAAGAGCGTGAATCATGTGGTGAGAGAACGGAACGTCCGTTCTATCGCAGCTTTTGTCGATTGAAACCACGAGTTTTGGTGAGATTTGTTTCAGGAATTCGAGAACGGAGGAGAGAGAAGATGGGTAGTGAGAGAAAGCACTGATGGGGAGATTAACGGCGATCGCTTCGTTTTCCGAAGGGGTAAAAGAGTTTATAAATTCGAGATTTGAAATCCCGATTTCGAAATCGATTTTGATTTCTCTAGCGAAGTTTTTGAGATTTTCGCAAGTGAAACCGAGTTCTAGCTCGCTGTGCGTCAATGGTGAAGCGAAACCGGTGATTTTTAAAGAAGGTGAGTTACCGTTTCTTAGAACGAGTTCTTGCATTAGAGAAGCCCATTGACCACCGTACCCGATATCGAAATCGATAATGTGGATTTGATCGAACCCGTTGAACGATTCGAGCATTGCTTGGTTGCAGGTGAAATTCGCGAATTGGAGAATCGGAGAGATTTCGGAGAAGGATTTGTAAGCGCCGATTTTGAATATTAGATTGTAAGACGGAGGAGTTTCGGGTGGTGAATTGGAAGAAAGGAGAAATTGAAGGGCTTCTTTGAAATAGAAAGCTGCTCTTTGAAACGGGTTGCCCGTAAGAGAGAGCTGGTAGCTGTGGTGGTGGTGGTGGTTTTGATTGAGCCGTGCCAATATCACTCGGGCTAAAACCGGGTTACCCGTTTCGATCAGCTCCGATACTTTGAATATCTGATCGATTATAGACTGTTGAATCTGTTGGTAGTGGTTATTAGAGAACTGGCCGTCGTTTCCTGTTCTTGGATCTTGACCCGAATCGGAAAACAAAACCTTCTGGTGGTTGTGAAATTGGGGTTCGAATCCGATTTGACCCGGATTAAACCGTTTTGGTGGTGATGGGTATTGATGATGGTCTTGATATTCCGAGTACGGTGATGGGACGAACGACGCCGGATTCAAATCTTGTGACTTTTGTTGGTTAGATCCAGCCGGAGATTGGTGAAACAGAGGATGATCCGATCTCAAAACTGAACCGGGTATTGAATTGTTGTTAACATCATCAACTGAAAACCCAGGGGAAGAGAGAGAAACGGATTCAAACCCGAAACCCGGATCCAAAACGCCGAACCCGGTGTTAGTGAAGTCAGAAACTTGATGAGAGGCAGTCGGGTGTAGAATACGGTTCAATCCTAGAGACGGGTCATCGATATCTCCCATGAAAAGCTTTAAAATGCTCTGTTCTTGACCAGGTGAGGAAGAAGACAGTACGGAGTCCCAATCTTCCATACCCAAGGACGAGGGCGCGCATTTTTCTTCAGCAGAAGCGTGGTTCTTGTTGGTTATTGTGAGGTTGTTGTTGTTGTTTTGGGCGCTGGAGACGGCAGCGCCTCCGTGAGAGGAAGACAGCGTGGAGGAAGAGGTGAGTGGACTTGGGGTACTTAAAGTAGTATCCAGAACAGAGTTTGGTTCACCCTTAAATTCTTGAAAGTGTTTCATGTATAAATCAAATAGCCATAGATGATAGAACCCACTTTGATGGTTTTGTGTTTGTTTTTTTGTTTGTTGTGGAAAAAGATAGTCTTTTCTTTTTGTGTTTGTAGAAGTAGAAGTATGAGTTCTGGTTGGGCTATGGAAGCGTGCAGAATATGAGAGGGGTAAAGTTAGCTTCATCTCTCCCCTTACTTTTTGTTTTTTCTTTTTTATTTAAATAATCTTAATTTTTATGTGGTTTTTGTTCTCCTATTGCTATATTTGTCACTCCACCCTCGCACCTAGCGCGTGCCGAAAATAACTACCTCATACATTAGCCTACATATTTTTATTTATTTTTAATCAAAGCCAAACTTTATTAATAGTCAAATAAAATACAAGAGAGAATATTTAGAGGGGCCATAATTCTAGTCATCAGAAAAAGCCCCAAATTAATCAAAACTCTAGATCTAACCTTTCCCAACTACTCACAAAACAAATCAGCCTCCAAACAATCCCTAAATCAGAACAAACAAACCCTAAACCAAATTTTGACCAATCCAATCGATTCTCTCAATCGTAACCCTAAAACCAGGACCCAGCATCTACAAAGAACCGAAATTTCAACAGAATCAAACAAGGAGAATGGAAATCATCGATCTTAGTGCAGCTCTCTCCAAGTACGCATTCGCAAGAATGATTGAAAGGGGATGGTGCTCCTGAGATCGGAAACTCCATTAGAACCAGAGGCAAGTCGAAGTCGAGGAAGAAGCCAATCCAAACTTCACCCCAAAGCGCGAATCGTCCACAAATGTAGCAGGAGATGCTTAGCGATGATGAAACAGACTTTGAAGAGCAGCAAACAGAAGAGATTTGAGAAGAATCGATCGATCCACCAAGCAGGAACCTGAAAACAGAAGGAAAAAGAGCAACTACCCAGGATTTATGTAAGGTAAGCCTAGACTTTCTAGAATAAGGATGGATTTAAATTCAGCAGGAGATGAAGTAAATTCATACTCCAGCTTCATTTTACATTTGATAGTCCAACGAGCTAACCAGTCTGCAGCTCGATTAGAACCTCTATAAACATGAGTTATAGTCATATTAGGATTCATTAGGGTTCTACAGCAGTTGATTGTAGAAGAAAGCGACCAGGGAATAGTATTATTATTTTCAGACTTAATGTACTCCACTAAGATAGATGAGTCAGATTCTATGTCTATATTGATTAGATTTTTAGAGTTACAAAGAACCAGGCCATCAAGAAGGGCCCTAGCTTCAGCATAAAGTGGATAGAGTTTACCGTATAGGTTGTCATTAGCCTGAATGAGAAAACCATCATGATCTCTAAGTATCACCCCACCTGAAGCCTCCCCATTGTAGGCTACACTTGCATCAGTATTAAGTTTTAGGCGACCAGAGATAGGAGCCATCCATTTAGTTATTAAAGGCCTATTAGAATTCCTGTGAACAAGATTGAACAGTCCAAAACTAGCAGCAATATATGAATCGTTAGCCCAGTGAATAGGTTTGAAGATGCCAGCAAAATTCATATAGAGAATAGATTCATAAACCTTCTTAATAATAAAACATGTAGAGATAGAAGCATTATTAAACTTAGCACAGTTTCTGTATCTCCAAGTTAGGCTAAAGATAATAGAAGGCAGAACATTTCTAATATGATTGGATTTGTTAGAAAGACTATACCAGGCTTTAGTCATATACATAGGAGTCATATATCTAAAGATAATGACATTAAAAATATGAGCAAAGTGAAGCCAAACACCCCATATAGTATTGCAGGCAATGAATAGATGCTGAGTAGTTTCAAAATTAAGACAGAACTGACATTTAGATAGAACCACCATGTGTCTGCTTCTAAGAACAGAATCAGTAGAGATGAAATTGTTGATTATTTTCCAATGGATAAATGCATGTTTTTAAGGAGTTAAATTGTTCCAGATCTTAGAGAAAACTTTAGATTTACAGTAATGAGTCCTAATGCATTCCCAAGTAGCTTTAAGATTGAAGTGTCCATTAGTGGCCAGACTCCAAATGATTCTATCCTGACTGTTAGGATTAAATTTACAGTTTCTAATACAATCCAAATCCTTAGGACTAATAAGATTAGTAATATTGGCCAGACTCCACTGATTACCAGACCAATAAACATTGACCATGTCATTGTGAAACCAAGTATTGTCAATAGAATTGTCCAGAACCAACAAAGGATCAGAGCTAGACCACATGTCCAGCCAAAAGCTAACATTACCTTCTCCCAGAGACCAGCAGATGTGTTGCTCAGCAACATGCCTAATCCTCATAAGCCTATTCCAGACCATAGAGCCTTTGGCATTATTAATAATTTGCATAGGATGACTCTTGCCACAATGAATATCATGCAGAAGATTAGCCCAAAGCATCTTGTTGTCTCTGAACTGCAACCAAAGCTTGCAGGAAATGGAGGTTTGAACATCAGACAAGTTCCTGATGTTTAGACCTCCCTCATTAAAACATCTACAAACATTCTTCCAAGTGCACCAATGAATCCTGCTTTCATTACTAGTAGAACCCCAAAGGAAACTATTAAAAGCCTTCTCAATCTTAGAAATGACATTGATAGGGATTATGTTAGCATGCATCCAATAAATGACTATGTTCATAAGGACAGAATTAATAAGAGTTAAACGACCAGCAAAAGACAAGTTTTTAGACTCCCACATAGATATACGATCATTTATCTTCTTGAGCAGGTTAATGTATATAGATGAATTATTATTAGTACCAATTGTAATACCAAGATAGACAGTAGGCAAAGAAGTGTTATTGAAGCCAGTGATAGTACCAATAGATCTGATTTTAGCCACACTAGTACCATTAGCAATAATGACTTTAGTCTTTTGCTTGTTAATGACTTGACCAGAGACAGCTTGATATTCCTGTAAGAAATTGTTAAGTGAAACTAGAGTAGTCTCCGTACAGTTAGTGAATAATAAAATATCATCAGCAAAGGCTAAATTACTAATACATAGCTTGCTACGACTTTTATATCTCATGCCTTTATTATGTAAAAAGAGAGAAGTGATACCTCTGAGGAAGACTTCCTCAGCAATGATGAAAAGGCTTGGGGACAGAGGGTCCCCCTGCCTAAGCCCTTTCATAGTTTTGAAGTACCCATAAGAAGCTCCATTTATAAGAATAGAGACACTAATATTAGTAATGATACTAGCAATAAGACTAACAAATCTGTTAGAGAAGCCAAACTTATTAAGAACTTTCAGGATGAAAGAGTGGCTTAATTTATCAAAAGCCTTGCACATATCAAGTTGAACAATAATGTTATTATGTTTTAGCTTTCTATTGATGTCAAATAGAAGTTCCTTAGCAGTTAAAATGTTAGAGTGAATGTAATTGCCAGGGACAAACCCCCCCTGGGTTTTGGAGATGATTTTAGGAAGCAATAAAACAAGCCTATCATTTATAAGCCTAGCCATGATTCTGTTTAGCAAAGTACAGAGACTTATAGGTCTATAATCAGACCAGCCTATAGGATTATTAGTTTTGGGAATGAGACAAATACCAGTAGCCAAAACCCCTTTAGGAATTTTGAAACCTCTGATAAAATGATGCAAAGCAGCAACCAGATCATGTTTAATGATCTCCCAACAGTGCTTATAAAAGGTTTGGTTAAAGCCATCCAAACCTGCAACACTGGAAGCCTTAAGACTACAGATAGTCTTGTAAACTTCATCCTCATTAGGAAGCTTGAGCAGGCTTTTATTCTCATCATCTGTAATAACATTAGTAATATTATCAAACATGATATGATTTAAGCTTTCTAACTCAGCTTGACTGTCATTGTAGGGGCTGGTGGCCAGGGCATTGGTGAAGAAATCAACAGCAGAGGCTCCAACATCATCTTTATCCACAATCCAAGAATTATCAACCTTCACACCATGTATAGCCTGCTTCTTTCTTTTATTAGTAACATAGCTATGGAAAAATTTGGAGTTATTATCTCCATCTTTTATCCATTCAACATTACACTTTTGTAACCAAAACTCCTCTTCAACTTTGTAAGCGTTTAATAGCAAAGCATTATATTTATTGAGATTTATCTTAGAATCATTGTTATTTACTTGCTGATGAGAAATTTCAGCCATAAGGACCTCATCTTCAAGAGTTTTAATCTTGCAAAAAATGTCACCAAAATGCTCTCTGTTCCAATCATATAAACAGTTCTTCAAACGCTTTAACTTATGCTAAAAAATGAAAAGAGGATCACCATCCATGATCATAATCCAGTTATTAGAAACAACTTTCATAAAATCATCATCCAAGAGCCACATGTTCTGAAACCTGAAACTTTTATTATAAGAATGAGAGAGGTTAGAAGCACTAATAAGCATAGCAACATGATCAGACCCAGTACGAGCTTTATGCATAACATAATTGGTATTGAACAAAGAGAGCCATGCCTCATTAATGAAGACTCAATCCAGACGGCGCCATTTAGTCTTGTTAGACCAGGTAAAACGAGAGCCAATAAAACCAACCTCCTGTAACCCACAGCTAAGAATCATTCTATTGAAATCATCAGTGCTGTTTTGACAGAAGGTGGAACATCCCACCTGATCATCAATCGATCTGATGACATTGAAGTCACCACAGATTAACCAAGGTTTATCAGTAATAGCAAAATTATTAAGAGTGTCCCAAAGACTGATCATGTTAAGACGCTGACATTTAGCATAGACAATCGTAAATAAAGAGCTAATGTTGAGAAGAACATGGCTAGCCTCTAAATGTAAACACTGAACATGATCAACCAAGACATTAACAACAAGACTATCATTCCAAAAAACCCAAATTTTGTTTGAACAATTGCTAGCAAAGTTACTAAAACCAAGCTTGGAAGCATAAGTCCTAACATTATCACTATCAATTAAAGGTTCTTGAATTGCCACAATACAAGCCTTGTTTTTATTGGAAAGAAATTTAAGTCTTCGAAATGAAGATTTATCCTTAACACCACGAATGTTCCAATTAATGATGTTAATCATAAGAAAGAGATCGTTTAGAGAACTTGAGACAGAAAGTTGTCTTTTGACCAGCCCTTTCTTTCGAGCTTGCCTAACTTGCTTGCTGATTATCATACTGAAATCCTCCTCATCCTCAGAAGCATCCTTTCTGAGCTGGCTTCTAGTCAATCTTTTCCCAGGAACAGACTCTTTACCCTTAGCTACCTTAGGTTGGCTCTCAGACACCATAGAACAGGCCTTTACAGCTTTAGGAGAAGAGTCAGAGGCTAAATTCTCATAACCAATGTTGTTGATAGCCTCTTCAGGGCTTTGAAGCGCCCCGATAATTTCATCATTCTTGCTAACAGAACCTTGCCTATCAGAGTAACTAGTCCTTTCTGCATTTTTGTCAACAGAACATTGCTGATTCACAAGAGCGTTACTTTCATTCACATCTTTAACTGAAGTGTATCTATCTTCAATGGTGAACCCAGTATCTGAAAGAGCATCCTCTTTATTGTTGGGACCATACAGAGGAGAAGTTGGCAGAATACCATATTTAGAAACCTCAGGAGTATTACAAACTCTAGCCTTTTCAGCAATACTAAAACCAAAATCTAAATCTTGAACAACACCATTTATTTCTTGAGAAGATAAAACTTTATCAAGATTTTTGAGGGAACCATCATCAACACCTTGAGAGCCAACATTATTCATATTGTTAACCACCAGATCAATAGCAGCTACACTATGAATCTTGCTAGTACTAGAGATAGTATTCTTAGGGAGATCAACACTCTTGATGCCAGACTGATCTTTTTGAGATTTCTTGCCTTCATCTGCCACTGTAACCTTTCTTTTGCATTGGTCGACATCGTGACCAATATGGAAACAAGAGTTGCAATATTTAGGCAAGTTTAGATAAACAATTCTCACCCAGCAACCCATATTACAACCAAAACCGACCCAGACATCATGATATATTTTACCAGCAATATCCAATTCAATTCTAGCCATACAGTGGTTATAATGAGCCCTGTTCTTCAATGGAACCTTAACCTCCATAGGAAATCCTAAAGAAGAAGTAATATCAGAGATGATTTCCTTGTTGTACATATGCTCTGGAAGGCCTTCGATTCTGATCCAAGTTGGCGTTATAGAACTCTCAATCCTGGTATTGAAACCTTCACTCCATTTTAGCAGCCTAAATCGAGTAGAACCCAGATTCCACACGCTTTTCTTCCAAAACTTACAGTAATCCTCGAAGGATTCAAACTCGATTAGGATGTGCCTAGAGTCCCTGATAGAATAGTTAAACTCTTGTGAAAAACGGAACTTGTCAAGAAATTCCTGAAACACAGCCCTTTTCGGTAATCCTGTGGAGCATTTACACACAACAGTGTGTTTGGATTTAGACTTTAAGTAAATTAGAGATTTATCATTGTATTGTATAGACACATGATCCACTTTGTAAGAAACACTTTCTTGAACCAGATCTTCACATTTGTGTGAAGCAGTTACGATATTGGCATACGTAACTCCTCTGTACCGATTCATATCTTCACCCTGATCTTGACAGTTTTTGTCAGTTGATGAACCGTATGCTTCCCGAACAGATGGAAATTTATCCATATGCCAGATTAAAGAGAGGAAACAGATAGTTAGTGGTAATACATTATACCTGATTCAAAAGAAAAAACTAGGCGACAGAAGTCTGTGGAGGAGACTAATAACAGAGATAAAAAACAACAACAGAGGAAGAACAAAAATAGGGCAATAGAGAACAAACGATAGAAGAGATTCTATCAAAAGGAAATCAAAGGAAGGGAAGGAGGAATGATTAGGGAAGGCGGAGGAGATGACCGGAGATGGTCAGAAAGGAAAGATCAATTCAAACAGATTCTTGGAGCGCAGGGCGCTTTCAAGCCCGAATCCTACATACATTAGCCTACATATGAATATATGATAAACAAATGATTATGGTTGGGTGAAAATTATATTGAATAATAATTTAGTTCTTTTTTTTTCTAAATAAAAAAGAGGTTTTTACTAAACTAGAAATGTAATTTTAATATTTTATTTTTATTATAAAATTTATTGAATATGATGAAATTAATTTATGTTATAGTCTTATTTGATGAAGTAATGTGGTTAATAAGGTAAATAAATTAGTGAATATGGTTTACAACTTAATCATAACATTTTTTTTCACTGAAGATAGTTATGTGTATACATATGATGATGAATATTTTATAAAAATAAAAAAATTGGGATTTGCTTCTAACATTAAAATCTCTTCTTCTAGTGAAGTGATAACTATTTCTAATGCTCACGTATAGTAAGGTTTTTTTATTTATATGTTTGATATCGATTTTTAACATCTTTTCGGTATAGATCTTTTTAAATAATAATCTTCAATGTTTGGAGGTGTAATTAAACGTTATTGTACATTCTTAACGTCTCTAAAAAGTTGAAATCGACTATCAAAACAAATTATAGTCTTGTGGATAATTTTCTTAATTTTGAGAAAAAAATAGAATAAGAGATTTTTGTATTCGAAGAACAAGATATCGTAAAGAATATGTAGAAATTATCTACTCAATCTAAAGACTCATGAGTATGCAATTTTTTTGTTTCTTCTTACTTTTTTTACATTTATTTTCTTGTTTTTAACTATTATTTATATTTAATCTTTTTTCTTATTTTGTGCCTATATAATTGTGTATATATTTGAAAGGTAGAGTCCATCATACCTGTAAGGAGTATTCCAAACTTGTGAATAAGGTAATTATGGTTAGTACGACCTTGAAAGGTAGAGTCGATCGTACCTTTAAGGAGTATTCTAAACTTCTGAATGAGGCCGCAACATTATTGCATAATTACATGGCTATTACGACCCCTCGTAATTTTATAACTTCTTATAGGTGGCCTGCACTAATGATACTTAACCTTAAGTGTGCCAATCGAGACTGTGATAATTGATGGGAGATGGACAATCGAGACTGTGATAATTGATGGGAGATGGACAATCGAGACTGTGATAATTGATGGGAGATGGACAATCGAGACTATGATAATTGATGGGAGTATTCCATCTGCATATCCTTTAATTTTTTTTATTCTTTTTCTAATTATGCAAATCTAATTATTTCAAAGAGAAAAATGCATTACTAAGTAAAAAATTGTTATGAAGTCTTTTCTTAGGTCCTTAGTCCATAAAGTCCAAGTTGTTATAAAGATTCAGCTTCTTTGATAAACCTGACTATATTTTTTACATTCGTGAAAAGATGGCTAAGATTGATTTTTCGCGCACATTTTCGAGAGGTTGGGTAATGAGGTTTTGATTTTAGGGACTTCAATTGATAATTTAAAAATTGATACTTTTATCTCTAATATTTTGATCGTTTATCCAAATCTAACTTATTATGTATCTAATGTTATAGAAGCGAACTCGCCTTCCCATGCGCTTATTTTCATAAGTGGTGTAGTTATATTTTTAGATGATGTTCATTCTAGTCGAACAAACCCTACTAAAGGTGTTTCTCAACATATGAAAAAATATTTTGTTTGTGTTGTGAATGAAAGAAATAAAATTAGTGATGCTTTTTGTAGACTTGGCCTTAAAACTTCTCAGAAGAAGACGGCTCTTGAAGTTGTTATCCAATATAAGAATCTTTAAAATAAAGGTTGAGGATGAATAAAAAATAAAGATTCTTTTAAAGGGTATGAGATAAAATGACTAGGGCTGAAAATTTTATAGTTGGGTTCACAATACTTAATATTGTGGTTACTTTTTTGGCTGATTTTTTTTCCACTCGTTATTGTTGTCTCTAACAAATTGAATGTGTCTGACAACCCTCATGTTGTTGTTGAATGGACTCCAAATGATACTTTTTTCAGCAAATCTAGGATGAGTCTTCTTTTATTGAAACGCCTCCAACTTTTGTATGAAGGTCATTCGTTCTAGAGTAGGTTTCTAAGGTTTTTAGTTATTTTCCTTTGGCTTGCTTGAGGACGTTTGCAACTCACCTTGGTCGTATAGAATTGACGACGAGGAAGATGAAGCTAGGTGGGGAGGTAAGTTTCTAAAGCTTTTGCTTACATATTCTTATTTGTTTGAATTATTCTAAGTTGATTTATTTTATTTTTAGTCCATATATAATGATTTCACAATATTACCAGGATCTTGTGAAAGTCCAACCCATGTTGTCCTTGATTTGTGACATTTGCTAAATATTGTAGCAAAGCCAATTATGAATGGTTATGAACAGAATAAAAAACTTCATATTGAAACTAATGTTATAAAGAAGTTGAAGAATGAGCTGTAGGTGAATGAGGAAACTAAGTCGTACTTAAAAGATGAGCTTGAGGCTAATGATAAAATAAAATAAGCTAAATAAAATAAAATATAACAATAACTCGAGGTCATTGATCAAGAAAATATAATATTTTGTTAAAATATTGAGGCATAGGTGAAGAAGTTACAAAATATTCTAAATGAAACGGTGGTGGAGTAAAGTATTTTAGCAAAGATCTTTCACACTAAGCGTTTAAAACATGCTGAATTTTTAATGAGACAAAAACTCGTATAAAAAGAATGTTAATAAAGCAGTGAAAAAAGCTGGAAAAAATTGGCTATTTCTCTTCATGAAGAATATCCTTAACTTAATTTAGATTACGAGTGGAATTATATTTTTTAAGAAGATACACCATATGATGTTAGCTGCAAAAACTCTCGTGGAGAAAGTAAATCCTTTTGTACTCTTGTGACTCGTGGATTTCTGATTGTTGAGCTTCTTCATGAAATAGAAAGCTAATAAGTTAGTGGTGCCTCTGTTTCAGGCATTATTAATTAAAAAACTCTTTCTGTTGATGCTCTTAATCCATATAACCCTTCTATTACTGAGGATATTAATGTTCCTTCCTCCTAGCAAGTAGAAGATATTTCTCATACTAAGAGAAATGAAGTTGTTGTTCCTCTTTCAGAGAATGAAAGTGTAGTTCATTCTTCAAGAAATAAAGTTGTGCCTCTTGATACTCAAAATGTTAGGCATTCATAACTTTTTGTTTTTATTATGTATTTAGGATTTTTTTTGAACCAAGGTCTGTATTGGGGTAATTTTTAATTTACTTGGATTTTTGTTAATTTATTTTGGGTTGATATATACTATTTGTGTGTGTGTGTGTGTGTTTTAATAGTTTGTAATTTTCTTAGAAGGGGAAAATAATCATTTGGGCATGCTTTGTATAAGTCTGTAAAGTCTACACACATTCTCACTTGTTATTATTTTTCTTCACTTTCATTAGATTTGTTCTGAAAGTTGAATAACATGACTCCCTAATGTGATTTATTGATGTAAATCTATCTATTTCCTCCACTATATATATTCTTTTTTTAGGAGTATGATCTTCTCGTATGCTTGATTGTCGTACTATCAAGACCTTGAGTTAACACGTGCAACTAAAGTAGTTTCGTTAGTGTTAGTCAAACGATAGTAGTGAGGATATGCGTTTGGATTTTCAGTATTTCCATCTATTATGGCTCTGACAGTTTCCTCCACTTTGATTTATAACTCCACTTGAGCTAACCAATATTAAAATTTGAGCGCTTTTTTTATTCATAATGTTCTCTGACAAAAGTCTTAGAAAAATTTGTTCTCGGTATCTTGTCACTGCTATAATATCATGACAGCCTTGAAGTCTATTCTTTATATCTACAAATCTTTGTGTGTACTCTGGTAAACATTTTTTTAGATTTTTTATGCATGAATATTATAGTCTCTTTCTTATTTGATAACTTTAGAGGCAATAAATTGATTTCCTCAATGTTGTCCATAATATTTTGATATTTTTAATACAACTTGGAGGAAGGTTGTTGAACCAAGTAAAAACACCTCATGTAAAGGTCATGGAAAAAGCTATGTACTTTAATTTAGCATCCATTTTGAACCATAATATTTTTTGAATTTATCTCATAGTATTGCAGATATCCATTACCATTGTATTTATCCATTTTATAATCATTAAACTTTGGTGGAAGCTCTATGTATAATAGATTTTGGGCTAATGGATACTCCCCATCAAGAAGATCTTTATCATCAAAGAACATATTCGCCATTTTTTCAAATTTATTTTCCTTAAAAATGACTAAGCTCTTTGATACCCAAGCCCCTGCCATTGCATAACCGAAGGTCGGGAGTACCCATTTTGAGGCATTGATGGTGGGTAGCGCTGATAAATTTATTGTGTTTGTGGCATCTTCTAGTAAGGTCTCGACCGAGCTACTAGAGGGAATTATGCATGGTTTGATTGATTCATATATTTTTAGGGTATGAAGTTTTGTTGATTTATATATTTTTAGGACAAGAAGTTATTTTGGAAATTATTTATTGGTGTATGATTTGAAGGGTAACATGTGAATATTGTTTGATATTTATGGTGTTATGATATGAAAGATTTGTTGTTGAGTTTGCAATGTTAGAGGGATGAAAGGGAAGTTTGGACGAGGTATTGCCAGAACATGTTGAAAATTTGATTGTATCATTTTGTGGCAATGATAAATGTATTTGGATATTCTACTGAGGAGTGATCTATTGGGAAGGTACATGCTCAGTATTACGGTGATTATACATACATGGTCGGGAATTATGCATACTTCTCCCACTATCATTATCATGGTGTTGAGTAGTAGGGTGTTTAAATATATATATATATATATATATATATATATATATATATATATTCTTCTTATTTTCATGGTCATGATTTGAGGTTAAGGTATTGCTCCTCATCATGCTGTGACGATGACTTTTCTCACCCTTATTGGATGATTCTTATTATGATTTTTCTTTTGGATTCTCATTCTTAGTTATGAATGACAACTTGTACTTATTTGTCACAATTTGCTAGCGCTCTCTGAAGAGCTTATAACACCGTCATCCTCATCTTCATCAATATTCTATGATTATTAGATCTCAGAGATAAGTCGTGGATCAAGGATGGTCATTATAATTTTCAAAATTTAGAATTGGTTAGCCTGCTCCTCGTTCAGTTTCTTTATCAATTACTTAACATTTATAAGTGGAGCGGTTGTGGCAGTGTGAGAATTAGTTTCACATTAAGTGTTTCTTCATCAAGAGAGTTATTAATTTATACATCTGAATTAACCATTGATCATTTTTTATTTATTTATTGTTGGTTTTTAAATAAAAATAGCCAGGGTACCAATCAAATGAGTTTCCAAAGAAGACACCAATTTGGTGAGGCTAATTTGTGTTACAATATTATTTGATGAACTAAGGTGATCAATGAGGTGAATAAGTTAGTCGAGCGGAGGCCGACTGAGATTTACGAGAGGTTAGGCGAAACTTAAAAAATAGGTTAGGAGTGTGATAATTTATTAGAGAAGGAATAAAAACATTTTTTTATGTTTGTTAGAGAGAAAATGACAAGGTAGTTAAAATGAAAGATATTTTAGCTAGAGAGAAGCATGAAAGTAAAGAAGAGAATTTCATTTTCTAAACGATTAAGTGGTTTTTTGAAGAAAAATATATCTTTATTTATAGACACGCACTTGGGCCGAAAATCTAGTTGGACTTTTAGTTTAAGACTTTTAGTGTTATATCATATGATGATTTTATCCATACATTTTTTATTTACAATCATAAACTATAAAGTTACATGTAACATATTTACAATGAGCTTCAACCTAACAAATTCTATTCTTATCAAAATATAAATATGACGAGGTTTAAAAGATACTTTTGTTTTATTATTTTTATGTTTGTTCTATTAATATATTTGTTTTAGATCATTTTTTTTTATTTGTGCTACTTTTTAGATAAAACTATGTTACTTTAGATAAAATAATCATTTTTATTTTTTAAAATAGAACCTATCATATTTTTTAAAAAATTGGTGTTTTAATGTTTATTTGATATTATATTTTTCTAAATTAATATACAAATGTTAATAAAACACATAAATATGATAAAATATTTTTAAGAATATTATATACTTAGCCAATGATAATACAACGTAATATATTTATAATCTTTCAAACAAAACAAATAAAATACACACTTTAAATTCACCAAATACATTTTATGTATATATACGACTTCAAATTATTTTAAACTATTATATATATATATTTCTGAGTAATTTATTTTTGGTAATGATTATATAATATCTCAAGAAAACTAAATACAATATTCTCCTATATACAACTTAGTTTTTTACATATGACCTCTAGAAAATATTGTTGTCATCGAACTAAAAAAGAGGTATAATAGTCCTAATAGTAAATACATCATGTTTCTTAAAAAAAATACTCTTTCAAAACCCTTATAAACTTAAGAGCACAAAAAATATCTTTCATAAATCTTAGATTTTCATAATATAGACAAATGTTTATTACACGTGAATTAACTTTATTTATAGCTATTTTAATTATGAATGATACTTGTTTCTTGTAATAACTTGTATCTTTGAGGTTTTTTTGAAACTTAAAAAAATCTAGACTTTTTTGTAATTTAATGGTTTAAATTAGTTCTAAATTTTATAAAAAAAATTAGTTAAGCATGTTTCTAGAGTTATTTCGTTAAACTTGGTGCTAAATAAGAGTTATACTATTGAAAATTAGAGCTTTATGCTTATTTGACAAATCAATAGTTAATAAAATCTAACGTCGACCAAACTAGACAATAATAAAACTCATTATGGCATTTGGATGTCTACTTAATCTGTCAACACCAGAAGCTTAAATGTTTTTAAAAATTCAAAAATGAGTTTTTTTTTATAATTTTGATCGAACCCGTCGATGTTTATAGAAGCTTCAAATGTCGGCGAGTTTGGTCGATATTGTCCAAAACCAAGAAAATTCATTTTTTGGGTAAGTTTTAGGTTTTTTATTTTTTAATACATAGACTATAGTTTGAATTAGGAAGTGCTATATTAGGTGTTTGTTCGATTTGGGATGAGTAATTCTTCCATTTTTCTGGATTTCAAGCATGCATGATTAGTATGGATTTTTTGGTTGATTTGCAAAGTTTTTATGTTTTTGTTCTTAATTTCTAAGTAGATAGATTATAATTTTGATTATCAAGTAGTAAATGAAGAGTTTGTCACATGTAAGAAGAATGACATCAATTTGTAAATTGATTATGACTTTAATGACCAATTGATATTTTTTACTTTTGAGAAACGAAATCCTGAAAAATACGACGTATATAACAATCTTGAGATAATAAAGATTTCATTTTTATTTTTACATCCTTAGAATAAAATAACTTTCATTTTCAAATAATTTATTTTATTCTCTTAAAAGCTCTCTAACATAAAAAAAAAACTAAGAATAACAAAAACTACAGTTCAAAATATTTGATTTTTGTTCAAATCTAAGGTACACAAACATTTATTAGACCTGTAGTTTGATTTGTTTAGTATTTTTACTTGAATCATACTTTTTCTTACTTGAATTAGCATTCTTGATTATTTTTTTAAAATTTTAGAAAAACTTACATTTCTTGAAGTTTAATGTTTTAAATTAGTTATAGATTGGAAATTATTGTTAGTTAATTATGTATATTGAGTTAATAAATTAATTTCGTTGAAGTTGGTGTAAAATACTATATTTTCCATTGTTGATTCGAGGATAAAGGTTACTTGGTGTTTAACTTTCTGAAAGTACATAATTATGTTAATGTCGACGCACCATGTCGATATTTGTAGCTGTTTTTACTACCAATGTTGATATAATATTTCAAAATGATTGGCATATAATGTCGATGCAAATAATATGAGCACCAGTTTTGGTTTTAGTTTATTTATCTTGATTATTTGGTTTGGCTCACTGACTAATTATGTTTACATGATTGTTTTAGATATGATGGAACTTCTTATGAAGATTCTCACGTCCGACCCATATTCATACCAATTCTCACGTTGTGGCTCATCATTAGAGAAAATGTTAGAACTAGTGTATTGTCCCGACAATATGGGTCTCTTTAAAAGTTATTTCGATCCTCGTATTAGTTGATATTTATGAGCATAATTTGAATATAGTTTAGAGTATCTTAGTTCATTATGGTATAAAAAATAGTAGGTTTTCATATTTTCTCTATGATATTAGTTAATTGTGCGTTAATTGAACTTACCCAATGATTTTAATCTGCAATAGAACATGTGGTTGATGAGGTAACACTAATTTTTAGGACCTTATAAAGTTTAATTTGATACAAATATGTGTGCATTCTCCTTACTTGAAAAGTTTAAAGTTGGTAAACTACTGTTTCTTAAGTCCTCTGAATGTTTTCGGGTCTTGGCCACCCCTCAATATTTTATTTATATAACTAATCACTTTCAATGAACAATTTACGACATTATAGAACGAGTGATCCATGATTAAGAAGTTGTTATATGTTGGGTGATACTTAAGTAGACTGCAATAGTTTAAGACAATTATTAATAATTTTTTATGATCACAATATTGATGATGAACGTGTTATCGATATCTGGGTATCCAATCTTAAATTATAATTAATATACGTAAAGTTTCAAGATTTTGAATTAATGGGTGTGTAACCTTTATCCGAAATACGTATTGAAATGCAACAACTTGAAAATATGGAGTCGACAAAGAAGGTCATATAGAAGCTCTATCATGTTGTGAAAATAACTATTCGTTACAGTTATATCGAAGTATATGTTTCTCATCCTTTTTTTCGGAGGGAAGCCGCAACCGCTACTCAGAGTGCAATGAGTGCGCACATGGTAAACCCTCAGTCTAACGCGATAGCCTGCAAACCAACGCCAGAAGGTAAACCACACAAGGTGACAGGCTCAGCCGAGAAAGCATATGTAGAGGGACTCGAACTCATGACCTTTGGTCAAAAGCATGTCATACTCAACCAACTCGGCTACCCCCTTAGGGGCATATGTTTCTCACCCTTGATTTTATTTTGAATGGTTCTTGGAAAATTTATTACCAACTTTTGTTTTTGTTATCTTTAAGATTTTATGAACATGGAATCCAAAAACATGTATTGCTCCTTCTTAGATCACTACATAGACATAACCATATAATTTCGTGATATGTGTGTTTGTGGGTTGCTAAACTTGCTGCAAATGTCACCTCATAAAAAACGATGATAGATGTAAGTTTGTACCAGTAAAATAAGATAATTTTCATATTTTTTTTATTTTTTACTCGTGAGTTTTTTGCAATGTGAAATCAACGGGAGCATAAATGAATGAGGTGAGACACAAAAAAACATATTCTTGTTTAGAGTCAAACCTAACTTGTTTACATGTCCATTGTCGTAACTATCTTAATTTGGATGATATAACACGTTTGGAAGGATTAGTAAGAATCATGCTTGGAAATAGAAGAGTTTTTAATTAATACATATGAGATTCAAAATTTTGTTTTAAACTGAATAAAGCTTCGCGAGATGTTATACTGAAGGTTAAAAGTGGCGTCAAAAAAACTTTTAATATTTATATTATTGTTGGGGTATATATTAAAAGTAATGTTAAAGAAACTTTTCATATTTAGTAACGCCCTTTTGTTTTAGTGTTGTAACTAAAACCACTAGAGAAGACTTGTAAATAGTAACGTATCTTTGTTTTAGGTTTTGTATTTTTTGACCAAAAGTTAGGTTTTGGGATATAATATTTTGGAATTTATATATAATTGATGTATTTCAAGTTATATTTTATATCATTTAAGTTTATTCATTTGTTATTTTAGTATATTTTTTTATACGTAACCGTTGATGTCGATGGTATGTGTCGACATTATCTATTTATAAAAAAAACAAGTTTGCACCTATATTGATGCACATGGTCGATATTCACTGCACTACACTAGCATCCAGTGTCGACTTAACATGTTGATATTAGTAAAAAAGCTACGGTAAGAATTGTAACTTTTGTTGCTAGAAACAACTAATATTGACATATCCTCGAGACATCATTAACTGGTATAATACAATTAATGTCATCTTCGTGTATTAATATTAGTTGCAATTACTTATTTTCAGGAAATTAATGCCGACAAACATGAGTTGCATGATATATCTTATACATATGATGTTAGATCATTGGTCAAACTGTGCAACCTTATTTATCCCCAAAATATTATGAACTAATTATAACATCATTTGCCTATGTATACTAATCAACTGACTATCTCATATTATTATATACAAACTTTATAACAAAAAAATCTCTAATATCCGTGATATGAAATGGACTATGCACGAATATAATTGTTTTATGAAAGGCATCACCATTATGAAGAAAACAATGGCGGATAGAATTACAATATTCTTTAATAAAATAATGTAAAAAATATATTATATGTACGACATTCATCATACATGCTCGATTCCGCCTACACGGCGATAAAAAAAAAGTTTTTATCAAGTTGGAATATTTAAAAAGAGTTTCAAGTTTTTAGGTTTTTGACCTCCTCTACAATGGCAAACAAGAGGCGTACATACAAGGTGTTTTTTTTTCTGTATTACGAATTCCATTACAAAATCTATTAAAATATTTGGACATGAACTTCATTAAAAAATGACTCAAACAAATAGAGGATGAGACATACCTCTTAGAAGAAAATCCGCAACGATATAACTCTTGCTGAAGTGTTATGTTATTATTTTTACACTCTTAAGTCATAGTATTTTATCGTAGTTTATTTTAGTTTTTATTTTGCTCTGAATTTACCATGTTTGTTAGTTGATGTTGTTTTATTGTTTAAATTCAATATTTGAAACTTAAAAAACATCATTAACAGAAATAACAATAAGCAATAAAATAAGTTTATAAATAATAATAAGAGACCAAAAATAGTTTAGAAATAACAATAAATAACGTAACATATTTTAGAAATAACAATATCACAAACTAAATGTATTAACAACTAAAATTAAGAAGTATACATTTTTAGTAATTGGAAGGTGTGTTTCTCTATGGTCTTGGCTACTTACTCTCTTAATTTGTAGATATTTTTTCTCGGTTTTTTTTCGTCATCGTAAAAAATCTTACATATCACATGTTATATTCTTTAATCAATTTCAAGTTCAGTATAATGTGCAAAGCAAAACATTTTCATAATTGTTTTGGTTATATTATCAATTAAAATAAACTATTTAAATTAATATTTTTTAATCCAAATTTGTATAAAATCGTTTTATTTTTTGATATTAAATATAAAATAATAAATTTTAAATAAATAAAAGTTGTAAATAAATAAAATTTTAAATTAATAAGAAAAACGTATTTAATGAATTTGAAGTAAATTATAGCCTTTGCATTCAAATAAAACGGATTAAAATTTTTGAGATCTTAGCCACGCGCTCTTAGTGCGTTTGGTGTGCGTTAATATCTTATTCATAAGAGACCAACGTGGCAAAAGAAGGGTAACTGTATTAATTTTATTACTATCCCTAAAACACCCTTTTATGTTTGTTCTAGACATTATGCCAGCCTTGTGACACATGTTGGAAAGACAAGGGTAGGCAGGTCTATTACTGATAACGGTCTCAGTTGGCCTGCTCTTCGAAACAGAATCTGACGACACAAGATAATGAGTGTAGCTTTTCGGAGCTGTTTTAAGATATCGAGAAATTAACAACCCCTTTTAGTCATGATAAAATAGAGAGACGGTTTTAACAGTTAAAACAACTTTTATCGTATCTAAAAGTTGCGTGGCTCCGATTAGTTGTTAGAAGAATCACATGAGAATTGAACAATAATGCAGCATCGAAGGAGAGTTTATCCCGAGATCTTTTATTAGTGCGTAGGAAATGGATACGTGCAATGCGTGTATAAATATAGAGATACATGCATTTGTATTTTCCTTAATTCAATGTTATCTTAGCCGAATAGATTGAACTTGATTTCAAATGCAATCACCAATCACCAGAGGACTCATTTATTGTTTATATTTGATGTTTTACGTTTATTAAGCTCAAACTCGTGAGTTCGTATCTTCTATTTATTTAGTATATACATTTTATAATATTTATATGTTTAAATATCAAAACTTTAGTTTTTTTTATATTGCATCAGAGCGTAGGTTTAGATTTTGAATTTAAAATTTTGTGTCTTTCGTTGTGCCGGCGGGTTGTTATTTTAGTTGTCCGCCAAAAAAAAGAAAGATATAAAATTTTCGGTTTTCGGATCTGTTGGGTGCAACCACAATCAACAGACATGATCGAGAGGAAAACAATATAGTTTTTTGCTGAAGTTCGGAGAGCGTGTTCGGGACATCTAATCCTTCAATCTGATAGGGTTGGATTGTGATTTGGTGATACCGTTTGGATATAAGCGCTACTGGAGCAAAACAAATTTTTTATTGGTAAAATCGTGGATTCAATTTTAATTTTAATTTTGATTTTGATTTTGATTTTGATCTTGATTAATAATTAGATTTAAAAATTTGGATTTGGTATTTGGATTTACTATTGGATTTAGTTTTAGATTTGAATTTGGATTTGGTATTTGGATTTAGTATTGGATTTCGTTCTAGATTTAGATTTGGTATTTGAATTTGACTTTCAGATTATGTTTGGATTTCATTTAGTGTTTAGATTTTTTTTTACGTTTGGATTTCGTTTTAGTGTTTAGATTTTTTTTACGTTCGGATTCTATTTTAGTGTTTAGATTTTATTTGACGTTTGGATTATGTCTGACATTTGCTTAGATTGACGTTTGCCGTTTGGATTTCGTTTGGGTATTTAACGTTTAAATTTTGTTTAACATTTGGATTTCGTTTGACATTTGGATTTTGTCTAATGTTTGCTTAGATCGACGTTTGTCGTTTGGAATTTGTTTGGGTATTTGCCGTTGAGATTTCGTTTGACATTTGGATTTTGTTTGACATTTGAAATTTGAATTGAGATTTATGATTTAAGATTTATGATTTGAGATTTAAGATTGAAGATCTGAATCATAATTGGAATTCGGAATTGGAAATTTGAAATCAAGAATTTCGAAGTGCAGATATGAGATTGGATTTTTTTGTTGGTTTTAGATCTAGAAATTGGAAATTAAGAACTACGTATTAAGATTTTGAAATTGAGAATTAAGAATTGAAGACTTGATATTTGATATTAAGATTTGAGATTTCAGATTGAATATTTCAATTGAATATTTGGTTGAAGAAGATGATGAGGTAAAAGAAATACAAAGAAGAATACTTGAAGAAGATGAGTGAAGAAGAGTACTTGAAGAAGATTTATGAATAAGATAGGAAGAATATCAAATCTCTACTCATTAGCAGAAGAGTTCTTCAGTGCTTCACTGTTGGGGTTCCTTGCGTACCTCTCGTTTCTCAAGAAATTTGGGTCCATTCCTCTGGTTGAAGTGTTTTTGTCCCTCTTAGGATTTTTTGGTTCAATTACGATGAGCCTTGTGAGACTGATTGTGAGCGGTGTATGAAGAAGTTTTAAAGATTGAAGACAACTTGCAGATTTCTTCACACATATCATTTGAAGATGATATTTTCACGAAGGCTTGGTTAACGACGCGATTTTATTTTCTTTGTGACAAACTCTCCATGTTTATAACAATTGTATTGTGAGTTTGAGAGAGGGTGTTAGAGATATTATGCCCTAACCCACTAGCTCATATGTTTTATTTATAAATAAGAGCATATACTCTTTGTAATTTGCACACTTTCTAAATATCAAAACCATAATCATCATTTTTGTTTCTCTTTTTCTACTGTACTCTCTACCCAACGTGAGAAAAAAAATCATTCTAAATTTAAGTGCTTACTCTTTTTTCTTTGCTTTTTCATATTTTCAATTAAATTTTAATAATATATTTACTATTTATATCATTAATTTCAAAAATATTTTTATCGTAAAATCAGATCAAAATTTATCACGCAAAATCATTCATCGTACCGGTTTCTTAAACAATATTTCGTTCATTTTACACAAATACTTTGACTTTATTTTTTTTTCTCAATAAAAAACTTGTCATCTTACTGCTCATTCACTATAGTAAACACAAAAAAATAATAATATATTCCTCAAATCATCTTCACCTTCAAAATTTGGAGGTTCTTTCTCGGTAGGGAAAGTTTCCAGTGAAATTGTTAAGTTTCCAGTGAAATTGGCTCAAACACCGCTTTAGTTGCTTGCATAAACAAAATTTTCAACATTACTGTTGGGAATATGGGGGTGTGGTCCACATATTCCGCTTTGGCATCCGAAGGCTCTCACGACTTTGCATTTGGTCTACTACCAAAAGACCCCATACTAGTTCATATATGTTCTTACTTATATACCGCTGATCCTTCCCATGTTTAACCGATGTGGGATGTGAGACTTTGGTCGCCACCCTAACAATTACATTGATTAATGTCTTAAGTTTTGGATTAGCTTTAACTATGAAAACCAACAAGTGAAGCACAACCGTATGCATGTATTTGTCTCTTTCTTTTACACCAACGTCACACACTTAGAAAATATATCCAAGACAGTTACTACTCAGAGCAGTAACCTCTCATTCTTGATGTCATCATCCTCGCCAACCCTAATCATCCCTCAATCCAGCTTTTTTCTAGTGAGAAGAGAGAGAAACAAAACTCATCTTTCTATTTCTTTCCCATGGATTTTAACAACCATCAAGCTGACAACCTTAAACCCAAAGAGTGTTATCTGTTTCCTCCATCGGTTCCTATCTCAACCAACATCTAAAAGCCCCACACCATAATTACTAACTTCACGTCCCTTTATCTCCCAACTGCTCCCCACCCCGACAAACCTAAGTAGAACTCCTATTTAAACTGCTCATAACCAATAGAGCTTCCCATGCTTTACGAGCCCTAATCCACTCTTTAAACCTGTACATGTAAAATTTTCCAACTCAACTCAGCTAAATACCAAACATGCAGCCTAAATCTCTTCAGTCGTTCCTGTACCTGCATATTTTCCTGATTTTAGTCCCTCTGTTCTAAGCCTACACAACTATTTCCATTTGGGAAGTTGATCAAAACCCCAAACATTTGGGCCCATGCACAGACAACCAAATAACCCTAAGCCAAACAAAAATATAGGTTTTACTCAAACTTCAATATTTCCTCATATTTCTTCTAATCTTTACCACTTTGTTCGACCAGTAGATTACCCCTCCTTATTATCATACTCAACATCGTCCATGAGTCTTTCTCACAACTCCTCTACCTTAAACCTTCACTAACTATAAAAATCAACTATCCAAATAACAAGCATCTATCAACAACACCTTTTCGAGCACAACCCCTATTCAAAATTTCAACCCTATTTTCTCTAGACATCTCAACTTTCTCAAATCAACATTTCATTGGCCAAATTTATGTCTAAAGTGAAGGATAATAGATCCTTAATATTAATAGAAAATATCTAGTATGTCGAGTTCTTAAGAAATCATCGTTCCAATTGACATATCTTTGGCAAGCCTGAATCTTGGGGTAGAACCCTTACAAGGTAATTTATGGAAAAAAAAACTTGCAACCATACAAGTGAGAGACATAGTTGAAGGATTTCAGAAATCTCACGACAAGATTGACTGCAAGTCTAATCCCACATGATACCACTTCTTCACCTTTAACATTTTAGAACATGCCACTGCTATCTTCGATGGTGGTTCTTAGTTTTTTGGTGGGCACCTTTGGATGCCGAAATGTTGAGAACCGATGGTTACACTAGCCAATGACCTACTTTAAGAGATACCAATATGATTGAAGCTATTCAACTTGTTTTATGAACTATGAACGTCCAAGGAATTGAGCTACATTTCCAGTGCCTTGAAGATTATAAAGTTTGTTGATAAGAAAACAAAACATATGACCATACTCAACTTTTACAGGGTCTGCATAGTGCTTAAAGTAACCTCCAACTTCCTTCAAGAGTTACCCATCCATTGTACGGATAAATCAATTGTCCTTAATATTTAATTTTATGCTCTTCCTCTAGTATGTAAAAGGTGTCAGATCTTTTGAAAACTCTACTCATCATTCTCGGTTCCCATCGTAACTATTCAGGCATCCGAAGCACTCTCAATCCCTCTTCATGACCCTACATCTAATGCAAAGAGAATCAACAGATTCATCTAACGAGCATAAATTTTACTGGCCATGTATCTATATCATCTCAGCCTATCATAGCTAACATCCACATACTGTATGACTTAAAAGAAACTTACCTCAACATAAAATGCCCATGGATTTAACGACCCCACATGTCATGTTGATGTGTCAGATTTTATTTTCACTGGTTATCTTTTTTTAATCTGCCTACTAAAAACCAAAATCTGAGAAAATAATATTTTTACTCAATTTTAATAAAATTATTCATTATTTGAAGTATATAACTAACCATTAGTCTTACTCACTAGGTATAATACATATAACATAGATCCATATTATCCTTTATGTATCCTGAATCACCTCTTCTCTGCAATGTATTCATTGTGAGGTTAAAAACCTAACCTCAACATTTTTACTCCATCTAGGTCCTTTATTTCAATGACCCAACTGAGCCCATTACTTTGTGGTCTATTGTTCACTCATTGGTTTCTCCCTCTTACAATACTCCTTTGGTTGTTGACTGAGATTTTAACATCATCTAAAACTTTAAGGAGAACTAGCCCGGTCGAACCTTCCACATTGGAAATTTTTAATAATTTTTGCTTCAATTATGATTTAAGTGATCTTTGATCTATTGGTTTCCAATTCTCATGGTGAAACAAAAGACATAGCAATCCGATCTAGTAAAAAATTGATAGGGTTTTAATAAAAAAATGTTTGTGATAATTTATTCTCTATGTCTCAAGCTTATTACGATTTTTACCGTTCTTCAAACCACACCCTCATCATCCTCAACCTAGGTACCCCCTTAATAAAAATAAAAAAAAAACTTTAAGTTTTTTAATACGTGACAATCAGACCTCAATTTTAAAAACTTAGTTTCATCTACACGCCTCTCCTCAATTACGAACACCTCATATATTCTTACTAAGCTAAGTAAATTAAATAATATTTTTTGTATTAATCGTCGCGAGTTTAGTAACATAAACTATAGGGTTAATAAGGAAAAAAAATCATCTCCTCAATACCCAAACTAACCTCTTTGTCACCCCCCTGAATTCCCCCTTAGTTCCAACTAGAATAAAAGTATCATGTAACTTCACTTTCTTATATAAAGCTAAAGAATCCTTCTTCATAACATGTCTCATATAGAACAAGATCATTTTCATAAAAGATTATATCGCCAACACCCATAACAACCCTTTGGAGGTGTCCAAACTCTTTATTCACCATATTTCTAGTCTCTTAAGTAGTTTTAATTTACATAATTATCCGGGCCTCCCACGAGTATCCCAATTCCTAGAATCTACACTCTCATCTCAATAAAAATCTTTCATAATTCGTCATGTTACAGACGTACAAATCAAGAATGCCTTGTACAGTATAACTTTACTTTATATTTATAGTATTATAATGATTTAATTTTTTTTAACCTTTTATATTTTGGTAATTTTGTATTCATATTTTTATTCATTAAAACTTTATGTTTGTGTTTGTGTTTTATAAATATTTATATTCATGTCCTCGATTTATCTCCTTTAGCTTATGTTATAGGTTGTTTACTGATAAACAAATATGGTTAGAGAAAGATGAGTTCATCTTTTTCTCTATCTTTTTATAAAACTTAGTTGTCTTTTGGTTTTTACATATTTAAATGATTTATAATTTTTGGATTTATAAAACATTATATTATAGTATTATTCGACAAGATAACAAACCTACAAACTATGAATGAAATGACATAAACAATAATATCTAAAACATATAATATACGAATAGTAATATTTAAAACTTAAAATACACAAAAGTAAAGTTTTTAATAAAAATTGGTACTGATGAGTCCGGAATTTGTTGTCACTCTTTATGAGAATCGGACAGGGGCAATTCGGACAACATCCACCCACTGAACCGTCCGGACTGAACTAATGTACTAAAAACTTAATCACTTCATGACTAAGCTAATTATCTACCTGCTCAAAACTAATAGGTCTTTGAACTCAACCCAAATCCATAAGTCAACCCGAAAGCCCATGTGGCCCACAATTAAGGGTATAAATACCCAACCACTTTCATTTAATGAGGGTAATGAGAATTAAATACAACCAGGCAGCTCAATTCTCCCTCTACACTCTATCCAAACATTAAATACCTTTAAAATACCACAAAACTCTGGATAAAATTACCCTCAAACAAAAATAAACCTCACCAAATTGGCGACCACAGTGGGAGAACGACGGTGCCTAAATCTAGCATTCAAAACCATCAGGAAAAACCAGTTCGGATGAATCCGGACACGCAGAAAGTACCACCAGCTTTGGCCAAAGTGGTGGGAGAAAATGATGAATATACCATTGAGGAGCGAGATAGGTTAAAAGTTGAAATAGAAGCTCTGAAGGCTGCCAAGAGGGTAAAGATGGGCACAAAAGAGTAGTCTAAGGCGTCAGTTCATCATACTGACAATCCAAGGGAGCATGAGCCCTCAAAAACCCATATGAGCACGAAAAAGACTCATGCTAGCTCAAAAAAGTCTCACCGGTCTAAACCGGTGGAGAGCTCTGATTCAGACTCAGAATCTTCCTGCAGCTCCTCAGGTGAAGATGGAGTCAAAGAATCCCTGCCATCCAGCAGTCATGAAGGCCGTTCGAAAAAGAAACAAAAGTTAGTAAAAAAATACTCAAGAAAAAGGGATAAACATGGAAAGTTAAAGAGGCATATAGGCAAAGGATCGTCTCATAGCCGGAGATACGTAGATCGGATGGTGATGGATCCTTTTTCCTTCCATGATGAACCAGGTATCTTTGCAACTCCTAATGAGGATACCGTTTTTAGTCGTGGCCGGAGTTGGAGACAATCTTCATTGTCCTCCAAGATCCTGTCCGGAAACCTCCCTAAGAGGTTTGACAGTACAAAAATGGAAAAATACGATGACCGTAAAGACCCGGATAACCACTTGGAACAGTTCAAAAATTTCATGATGAATTTTGATGATGACGACAAGTTGCTTTGTAGAGCATTCTCCCAATCATTTACGGGGAGTGCTCTGAAGTGGTACAGCAGTTTGCCACAAGGCTGCATCAGAAATTTCGATACTTTTTGGGTGGCTTTTCGAAGACAGTTTGTTGGAAGTAAGGAGGTAAAGGATAATGGAGACACAATTATCCATTGTGCCCAAGAACCGAACGAATCTCTAAAAGAATACATAAGTCGCTTTGTAAACACCAAAAATGGGTTGGCTGATTGCTTTGAACAAGTAGCAATAGCTTCTCTGAGGCAGGGCTTAAACCCTGGAAACCTAGCTGATTCAGTAACCAGAAAAAAGACCATGACATGGGGAGGTTTGCTGAATTAGGTCGGAAAGCAGATTAATGTAGATGAAACAAAAAAACTAGGGTGCACAGGCAGGTGAGGTCTGCTCCAGCTGCACCGAATCCAAACCAAAACCAGTCCGGGAACAAGGCTAGGGAGGCCGGGCAGAGTCATAATAGAGCCAAAGCTCAGTCTCGGCCACCTGCTCCAGCTCAGAGTCAACAATCTAGAAATAAACGAGGGCCTTGGGTTCAACCGGAGTGGTTTGCAGAATTAAAATAAAACGTAGCCACCATTTATGACAAAACAAAAGACGAAGTACATTATAGAAGGCTGGCTGCGTTACAATCTCCTAGGGAGAGCCGCAACAATTGTTTCTGCCAGTATCACAATGATACTGGCCATACCACTGAGGATTGTATTGCTTTGAAGCAAGAAGTCTAGAATTTGATTGAGAGAGGAAAGTTGGGAGCATATATTAAAAGAAGAGGTGGAAATAGGCCTGATAACGCTCATCGGGCTGGTCCAAACTGATGAGTCCAAATTCTGTTACTGCTTCAGACAAGGACAGTTTGGACAAAGACCACCTAACCGGACAGGGCAGTTCGAACACCTCATCCATTGGACTGTTCAAACAAGAACTAAAGTACTTAAAAACCTAATCACTTCTTGACTAAGCTGCCTGCTCCCCTACTAAGAGCTCATGGGTCCTCAAACTTGACCTGGGTCCATTAAACATGACCCGAAAGCCCATAAGGCCCAGATGTAAGGGTATAAATACCCAACCACCAACATTAAATGAGGGTAATGAAAATTAAATACAACCAGGCTGCTTAATTCTCCCTATATCTCTACTCAAACATTAAATACTTACAAACTTCCACAAAACTCTAAGCAAAAATTACAAACTTACCCTCACACAAAAATAAACCTCACCACAAACAATGCAGGCACATCGGCTCCGGAAGGGGATATGGTGATAATCGAGAAGTTCGATGTAAAGTCAGAATACTTGGACCCTGATCCGACCCGGAATAGAGTGGGTGTTATTGTGGAACGTTGCAAGCAGGTGTCCGGGCTTATTAACCTTTTTGAATCACTCACAATTTTCGGAGGAGACACCGTGACAGCACCAACTGCTTCTTCGAGAAACAGGCACGTTCATACTTTAGCTACCCAACTGGAAGGAGGCATGACTTCCTATCAATCACAGATTCCATTTCCCTTCATTGTTTTCGATGAGGATGACTTGAGGGATATAGCTGGTCCTCATGAAGATGCTGTTGTCATAGGAGCATCCATCGGGGGCAATGACATAAGGCAAATTTTGATGGACACCAGAAGTTCTGTCAATATTCTCTTTTTAACTTCCTACAAAAAGATGAAAAATCCAGCAGTGATTTAACGTTCGAACAAGTCGATTGTGGGTTTCACATGAAGCTCAGCTGACGTGATCGGAGAATTCGAGGAGGAGGTCTTATTAGGCAAAGGCCCTTTTAAAAAGTTGGTCAGAATACTGTTCGTCGTGGTAGATTGTCCCACTTGTTATAATGCTATTCTAGGGAGGTCTTGGCTCTCTAGGATGCATGTCGTGGCCTCAGCAGTCCACCAATGTTTGAAATATGTTGTGTAAGGACAAATGGGAGTTATTCGGAGCAGCCAAAAGGTAGCAAGAGAATGTTATGCAACAACACTGGCTCCTCGGACGTTGGGGGCAGTTCGGATCAACGAGGAATAGAAGTTTGAAGGGCTTTCTGGGGGAGAGGGTGAAATTGATGACCTCAGAGAGACCCCTGGAGTTTTAATTCCGATTGAAGAAGTTGAAACACATTCTTTGGCTGAAGGAAAAAATATCAAGATAGGGTCCAAGATGACATCAGAATTAAATGGTAAAATGTTAAAGTTCCTGAAAGACCATCATCAGGTTTTTGCTTGGTGCAATGCTGATGTTACCGGAGTACCAGCAGATATTATATCACACTAACTGTCCATCCGAAGGGACATAACACCTGTGATACAAAAGAGAAGAGCTTTTTCTAAGGAAAAGGCTGATGTCATAGTTCAAGAGGTCGATCGGCTTACTAAAATGGGGCACATAAAGAAGTCTCAGTACCCTTTATGGACAGCCAATCCGGTATTGGTAAAAAATAAAAATGGCAAGTGGCGTATGTGTATCGATTTTACAGATCTCAACAGAGCTTGCCCAAAAGATTTATACCCAGTCCCCCGGATTGATCAGTTGGTGGATTCCACATCTGGAAACAAGCTGCTATCTTTTATGGATGCCTTCTCCGGGTATAATCAGATTCAAGTGGATCCAAAGGATCAGGAGCACACTACGTTTGTTACTGATAAGGGCCTTCATTGTTACAAGCTGATGCCATTTGGGTTAAAAAATGCTGGGGCTACTTACCAGAGATTGGTAAACAAGGCTTTTGCTGATCAAATTGGAAGAAACATGGAAGTTTCCATCGACGATATGATGGTGAAAAGTATGGACGAAGAACTACACTTGGCAAATCTCCAAGAAACGTTTGCTATCTTAGTGAAAGTAAATTTGAAATTAAACCCGGAAAAGTGTGTGTTTGGAGTGCAGTCCGGGAAATTCTTGGGGTATGTAATAAGTGAGTAAGGGATACAGCCTGATCCAGACCAACTTAATGCTTTACTACAAATGGAGCCTCCTTGGAATGTTAAAGAAGTACAACGATTGACTGGGAGGTTGGCTGCATTAAATCGATTCATTTCAAGGTCTTCAGACAGGTGTGCCCCGTTTTTTCAAACTTTGAAAGGTGCAAAGGACTTTGATTGGTCCTCACAGTGTGATGAGGCCTTCGATGAAATCAAAAAACATTTGTCTTCCCCCAAGACTTTGTTTAAACCCGTTGATGAAGAGACTCTTTTCATATACTTGGCGGTCTATAGTTGTGCCATAAGTGCAGTATTAGTATGGGACGTAGACAATTATCCCCGTCCGGTGTATTACATTATCAAGAGTTTGATTGATGCAGAAAAACGCTATTTGAAGCTTGAAAAATTAGCATTAGCCTTGGTGATTTCTACGAGGAAGATGAGACCTTATTTTCAGGCTCATCCCATTATTGTCCGGACGTCTTTTACCCTAAAAAACATTCTCCAAAAGGCCGACATTTCAAGTAGAATGACTAAGTGGTCAATGGAATTGGGAGACTACGATATTGATTTTCCCCTCGGACAACAGTCAAAGCCCAAGCGGTGGCAGATTTCTTAGTTGAATTTCACTCAGATAGGGATACTAAGCAAACAACTGGTGTGAAAGATAAAAAAATATGGGTTGTCCGGACTGATGGTGGATCAAGTACCATGGGATGTGGTGTTGGGGTATGTTTGACCTCTCCATATAGTGACAGAATGTACCAAGCTATATGTTTTGCTTTCAGGGCTTCTAATAATGAGTCCGAATATGAAGCTGCTATAGCTGGTATGAAATTAGCTCTTATTTGTGGAGCCAAAAGGGTCAAGTTAATGAGCGATTCTCAGCTTCTTATCCATCATGCACAAGGTCAATCCGAAGCCAAAAAGGAGCAGCTCGTTAAATACTTACTTCTTCTCAAAGAAGTGGCACTTAATTTCAAGAGCATCATCTATGAACACATACCCCGAATAGAAATATACTGGCAGACTCCTTGGCAACCATAGCCTATACTGAGTCCTACCCTTGGATTCATGTGCTAGAATGCCCATGCATTCAAGTCAATCCGGATAAGAAAGAAGAAAGTTTCAATATACAGATAAAACAGCCTCAAGATTGGATATTTTCTCTCCTTCAATATCTCTCATATGGCATCTTGCCTCCGGAAAAATGAATAGCAAGAAAAGTAAAGTACAAGGCTCATGGTTTTGTCATCCTAAGAGATATTCTTTATAAGAAGTCTTATAGTAAACCCCTCTTACGATGTTTGGGGTTCGACGAGTCTTGAATAGTGCTCTCCGAGTTACATGATGGTGAGGGATCAACTCACTGTGGATTCAGGGCTCTAACAAGAAGAGTTTTGTTAGCTGGATACTATTGGCCCTCCATAATGCAAGATGCTAGGGAGTTGGTAAAAAGGTATGACCCATGCCAGAGATATAGCAATGAAATTCATATCCCAGCCATCCCTTTAGAGTCAATTTCTGAGCCAATACCTTTTGCTCGATGGGGGTTGGATTTAGTGGGACCTCTACCCATGGCATCCGGGGGGCGCAGAACTATAATTGTTGCTATTGATTACTTTTCAAAGTGGATCGAAGCAGCTCCATTAGCAGGTACGACATCAAAAGTTGTTATAAAATTCATTTTATCCAATATCTGTTGCAGATTTGGAATTCCACAAAAGATAACAACAGACAATGGGCCACAGTTCGACAACAAAGAAATGGAGAGTTTCTGTGCCTCTAGAGGCATACAACATTTCTTCTCTTCTCCTTTCCATCCACAAGCAAATGGTTAGGTCGAAGTGGCCAACAAGACAATACTGTCCGGTCTAAAGAAGAATTTAGAAGGGGCTGCTGGAAAATGGCCTAGTTATTTGCAAGAAATTTTGTGGGCTTATCGGACCACTCCCGGGGCTGCAACACAAGAGTCTCCCTTTGCCTTAGTATATGGAATGGATGCCATAGCTCCCATAGAAGCTACTCTCCCTTCATTTCAAGTTCGTAATTTTTCCGAACACGCTAACGAGGTGGCAATCAGAGGCCAACTTGACTTAATAAAAGAAAGAAGAGTTAAGGCTCACCTTAGAGCTGCACACTATCAAGGTTTGATGAGAAGCAGGTTTGCTTCCAAAGTAAAGAGAATGGATTTTCAGCCATGGGATAAGGTATTGAGAAAAGTTTTCCTACACACTAAAGAGAAGCAGTTCGGTAAGTTGGCTCCAACTTGGGAAGGACCCTATGTGGTCATTGAAAAGCTTAAACCTGGGACATATCGGCTCCAAGACAAAGATGGAAGGATTTTGAATCACCACTGGAACATTGAACACCTCCGGTTGTACTTGGAATAGAAACTATGTAAATATTTACTTTCTTAACAGTTCATGTAAATATTTGGGGGCATACTCTTTCCTACCCTGGTGGTGCGGGAAGGTTTTAATGAGGTGTCCGGGCTTTTTTATAAAATTTGATGCCTTCTTAAAAGATTCAGAGTGTTTCAATTAAAAGCTTTCTCTGAAATTTTTTATCAATAGCAGACCGGATTAAATTGGTGGAGTGGTGACTACTTAAACATTGGTCATCGGAGAATTTAAACACTCTCACTTTACTCTAAAAATACTTGTGAAATAACTAAGGGCTGTTTAAACATTAGCCACCAAAAGTAAAAAAAACAAATCATGAAACGATGCAGGAGTTATGCAAAATAAAACTACTCATTAAAACATACGAAATGCCTTGGTCATCCAAGGACTTTGAATTGTCAAAACAAGAAAGGTTTATCCGGACAAGGACCGGACACTGTTACAAAAAATGCCTTGGCCATCCAAGGACTTTGGTTCAATTGTAACAGAATTAAAAAGATAATTGATACTTTAAGACTGAGCCTTTCAAGATGGCTCAGCGTCACTTGGCTCTTTCTTCTTTGGGTCATCATCCAGACTCTCCCCGGTTTCTTCTTCTTCATCACTGGTGTCCTCACTGGAGTAGTTGTACTTATCACCAACAGACATGGTATGGTGAGGAATGTCTTCGTACTCCACGAATCGCCATAAATCCCCCAAGGCCTTCTTCGGAAATTTTTCATGAAATAGTAGAACCATATCTGACCTAACCTCAGCATACCTTGCCTCCTGAGAATCTATCACCTCATTGGTGTAAGCGTCCATCCTGTCCTGGATTGTTTTCTCCTGATCCCTCAACAAGTCAGCCTTTTCTTGATCAGCCTTGGACACCTTATTCTCAAGAGAGATCTTGTCATTAGTTAAGGCCTGAATGGTGCTATCTTTGGCCTTCACATCCTCTTTTGATGACAGGAGGTCTCTTTCCAGGACGAATCGCTTTAGTTGGAGTTCTTTGACAACTCCTTCCGAAGCGGCTAACCTGTTGGCCAAGTCCTCCTGACGTTTCTTCAACTCCTCATTCTCTTTCCTCAATACCTCAGTATTTTGGTTAGCACTAAGAAAATCGCTCAGTTTCTCTTTGTCAGAATCGAGGGTGTTGATGATGGCTGACTGATTGCGTACTTGATTTTCCAAGATAAGCACTAGCTGGACATTTCTCAGAATGGAGTGAGCAATGACATCCCTTTCGCTCGAGACAGAAAAAGACTTACCGTTGAATATGACGGTGTTCGAAGAACTTGGAGGGTGGTAGGCCCCAACAAAATCATCTCTGGGGAGGTTTTCAAAATAAAGACCAATCCCCTCAAGCCCAGTAATGTCGACACCATCAATACTGATATCCTCTCCTCCAACCTCTTCGTTTTGAAAGTCACCAGGGATCTCTTCTGCTCTCGTAGGATCACTAGGGTCAACGGGAGGTAGTGGCTCCAGATCCCGGAGAGAAACCTCATCTCCCTTGGAAGTTTTCTTTCTCTTGGCATCCCGGCCTCCACCTTCTATTCCTCGTTTTTTGTCCCTTTTTAGGACCTTTTGAGGCTTTGAAGACCCAACAGCTTCCTTGGTGCTCTCGTGTTCCACCACCTGAAGTAAGGCATCATCGATTTTCCCTTGACCTTGTCCCTCGGGATTTGTTAGGATAGCTTCTTCCACCTCAGTAGGATTGGCCTTTGCCACACCTCGCCCGGCCTTGGCCTTTTTCCCTTCATCTTGCTTGGGGCTTTAGCTCTGCCCGGTAAGACCAATTTTCCATCTTTTCCCTCTGTCTTCCGGAGGATCACTCCCGGAGGGGGTGGAATAGTTAATTCCTCCCAAGACAGATCCTTTCGGTCCGTTATATTCCACAGATAAGATCTGGCTAAGTTGCCTCCGGTAAAGCAGTTGTGGAAGCGGTTTGCCCATTTTTCAGCTGTCCAAGCATTCAGCTTGGCATAAGTAGTCTACACGGCCTCTTGGGTAATCGTTGAAATCCTTGGGCAGCACTACCAAAAAGCAAAAGGAAAAAGAGTTAGATAAATTTTTTTAAAGTAAAAGTAGAAGTATCTGGTGAGATTATTACCATCACTTCGCCATCTGCTGGTGAGCATGCTTGGGTTGACACCAGCTTTAATTTTCTTCCCATTCTCCCAAGCACCGCTGACAAACAGAAATTGAGTCTTCCAGCCTTTCTCCGACTCAAGCAAGTCATCCAATACCTTGTAATTGTCACCCATGTTGAAGTGATAGAAAGGGATGACATGATTTCTGCAGAGGCTTGCCACATCAGCAAATTGCTCAATCGGAAGAGGAATTTTGGAGAGCCTTGATGCCATAATACATGCCATAAGGGTGAACCATGCATTAGGAGTTAGCTGGCTTGGACAAAGCTTAATCAGATGGAAATATCTGACTATTTCTGGGTCCAAGGGAAACCTAAGTCCACATTTGAATAGCTCAGTATAGAAGACGATCTTGTTGAGCTTACAATCCATGGGCGTCTCCAGATTGATTGGGATCCTTACTTTGACATTCTCTGGAATACCCCACTTTGTCCTTATCCGGCCAAGTTCAGCTGTGTGAATGAAAGCGTACTTGATTTTCTGCATAGCCAAGAAATATTTAACATTTACCTTGTGAAAACAAGGCGCCACCTTTCCCACAAGGCACTCCGGCAGGTCCGGGTGCTTTAAACATACTTTTTCCTTGCCTTTGCTCTTCCTAGTCATGGCAGTTTTGCTTGTTTGCCCGGAGACGTCAGTCTCAAAAGGGGCTTCTTCGATGCTATTCTCCATTACATCCTCCATCACCATGGAGGGGTTGTAAGCTGTCTTAGGAAGAGAGGGGCTGGTGATTGGCTCAGTAGGCCCTTCAGATTGTTGAGCATCCTTTCCCTCTTGGGGTCTAGAGTCCGGTTGGGGCTCGAACTCGGAGGTCTCTTTTCGATGACTAGAACTAGTTGCCTCCGGACCGGACAGCTCGTCCTTGGGAGTTTTGATGGGTGCTTCTGACCCTGTGGTTTTACTTTTTGCCCCAGATTTCGAAGGCGTGGATTTTGGTTTAGGCAGTGTGCCAGCAGCCTGCCCTTTTACCAGACAACCCGTTCGTCTGTCTACCAGCTTCTCCGGGGAAATATCAGCATCTGATTCCATAGAAATAAATGAGGAAGGTTTCTTAAAGCTTGTGACTGCCTGCCATGGTTCAATAACAGGCTCTGACTCCTGGACCGATGAGCCCGAAACGATTGGTGAAAGATTGGACTGGAACAACCTCCTAGGTTTAGCACTCTTAGTTGAAGAAGAACCCCGATCAGGCTCTGAGCTTGGTGTTTCTGGTTTATTAACAGGGGAAACAGGGAGGCCTGCAGTGATGCACCTTTCTCGTTCAACCTTTTGAGCCTTTTCCAACTCTGACAAATTGAGCCACCCACCTTTTACCAAAGCGTTTCTTGCTGTGAACATAAACTCACACCGAAAGAAAGGTTTTTTAAGAGATGAAAGCTTTGGAGTTTGAGAGATTAGAGATAATGACGATAATGAAATAGTGAAAAGTGAACTGATTTTTACTAATCAGGTAGATGATGCTTCGATACCTAGGAGGATTCGAAAGGGTAGATGCTATGATTAAAGGCGGCGCTGATGCCATTCGCATTAAATGAAGAAGTTGCTTTTTGAAGCAAGTGGGAGTGCCATTCTAGGAGAAAACCGGCCGGTGTGGCGAATCAGAGAAGGACACGTGTCCTACGATCTCTGGTGAAACTGCTCAGCTTCTAAGGGTTTCAATCTGTCCGGATAAAGTCGTTACAAATTTTCGAAATGTCCGGACAAAGTTATAATTACACTTGAGCTATTTTTTAGGTCTTGCCAAAGGACTTCGAACACAACCTAAAAAAGGGGCTACTGATGAGTTCAGAATTTGTTGTTACTCTTTATGAGAACCGGACAGGGGTAATTCGAACAACATCCACCCACTGAACCGTCCGGACTGAACTAATGTACTAAAAACTTAATCACTTCATGACTAAGCTAATTATCTACCTGCTTAAAACTAACGGATCTTTGAACTCGACCCGAATCCATAAGTCAACCTAAAAGCCCATGTGGCCCACAATTAAGGGTATAAATACCCAACCACTTTCATTTAATGAGGGTAATGAAAATTAAATACAACCAGGCATCTCAATTCTCCCTGTACACTCTATCCAAACATTAAATACCTTTGAAATATCACAAAACTCTGGACAAAATTACCCTCAAACAAAAATAAACCTCACCACGTACAAAGAAGTTATCGGTCATAAACTCATTTATCCAAACAAAAAGCATTTATCGACAACATTTTTTTAGCATAAAAACCATTCAAAATTCTAACCTTCTTTATTGTTAGACATCTCAACCTCCTGAAATCAAAATTTCCTGCGCCAAAATTGTGTCTAAAGTTCAGGATAATAGTCTTCAATGTCAATAGAAAAAATCTAGTATGTCGAGTTCTCAGGAGATGAGCTCATCGTCCCAATTGACATATCTATAGAAACCTTGAATCTTGGGGTAAAACCATTACAAGGTAATTTTGGAAAACAAACTTACAACCATACAAGTGAGAGGCGTAGTTGAAAGACTTTAGAACCCTCACGAAAAGATTGACTGCAAGTCTAATCCCACTGTATACCACTTCTTCACCTTTAACACTAAGGAACATGCCACTGCTATCTTCGAGGGTGGTTCTTAGTTTTTTGGTGGGCACATTTGTGTGGTGAAACATTGGGAACCAATAATTACGTTGGCCCGTGACCTACTTCAAGAGATATCAATATGATTGAAGCTATTAAACTTGTTGCATGAACTATGAACGTCCATGGAATTGAGCTATATTTCCAGTGTCTTGAAGACTCTAAAGTTTGTTGATAAGAAAATAAAAAATAAGACCATACTAAACTTTTACAAGGTCTGCATAATGCTCAAAGTAACCTCCAACTTCCTTCAAGAGTTAACCATCCGTTGTAGGGACAAATGAATTTTCTTTTATATTGAATTACATGTTCTTCCTCTAATATGTAGAAGGCGTGAGGTCTTTTGACCACTCTACTCATCATTTCTCATACCTCGTTGCAACACCCTCAGTCCCTTACGAGGATCCTGCCTCTAAAACAAAAAGAACTAATAAATACTTCTGATGGGAAACATTGTGATTGGCCATGTACCTCCCTCATCTCAGCCTGTCATAGCTAACATCCATACACCGAATAACTCGGTAGAAATAAACCTCAACATGGACCTAGACCAGCCATCAAGCATTGAAGAAGTCAACTCCCCTCTTAAGGATAATGTAGGCAAATAAAATGGAAACTGAAACAATGCTCAACGACCAACCTTAACTCTGTAAGTACACACACACATACACACACACATACACACACACATAAACATATATACACATACACACACATATATATATATATATATATATATATATATATATATATATATATATATATATATATTCTTGGAACATATATGAATTTAACGACCCCACATGTCATGTTGATATGTCATATTTTATTTTATGTGATCATCTCTCTTTAAACTGCCTATTAAAAACTAAAATCCGAGAAAATAATAGTTTTACTTTACTACATAATATTGTTACTTATTTGAAGTATATAACTAACCATTACTCTCACCCACGAGATAAAATATGTATAACGTGTAATCCTAATATCTTTTATATATGCCCTATAACCTCATCTTTGCAATTTATTCAATATGAAGTTAAAATCCTAACCTCAAACATTATTTTCTCCCTATCGGTCTTTTATGCTTTCCATGACCCAACCAAGCGTATTTATTTGTTCTATACCATTTATTCGTTGGTTTATCCCTCTTACAACACCCATTGGGTTGTTATATGAGATTTGAATGTAAATCAAAACTTGGAGGAAAAAACTAGCCCAGTCAAGCCCTCCACACTCGAAGATTTTAACAATTTTTGTTTCAATTGTGAACTAAGTGATTTTAGATCTATTGGCTTCCAATTATCAAGGTGAAACAAAAGACCTAGGAATTAAGATCTAGTTAAAAACTAATACGGTTTTAATAAACAATATTTAGAATGATTTATTCTCTATGTCTCAGGCTTATTATGACTTCCATCATTCCCCAAAACACACCCTCACCATCCTCAACCTAGTTACCCCCATACTAAAAACAAAAATAAAACCTTAAGGTTCTTCAACATATGTGACAATCAGACCTTGATTTCAAAACCTAGTTTCCTTTACATACCTCTCATGGGTTACAGACACCTCATTAATTCTTACGATTAAGCTAATCATATTACAAAATATTTTCTACACTATCAACTGTCATGAATTTAGTAACATCAACGATTGGGTTACAAATGCAAAAAACACTCTCCTTAATGCCCAAAGTAACCTCTTTGTTGACCCTCTAAATCCCACTTTAGTTTCAGTCGAGATGGAAGCATGATATATTTTCACTTTCTCAAGTAAAGCCGAAGATATATAGAATTTGGTAATTGTAACAACAAGTTATTCCATAACTCCCCTCAAAATATATCTTCTCTAAAACAAGATCATTTCGATAAATGACCATATCACCAATACCCATAACAACCATTTTTGAGTGGACAAAATCTTTATTTACCATCTGTCTAGCCTTTTAAGTTTATTTTTGTAGTATTACAATGATTTAAATATTTTATTTTAATTTTTTGATTTTATATTTATATTTTTATTTATTAAAACTTCATATTCGTACCCTTTTTTATAAATATTTTTATTTGTGCTCTCGAACTATTTAAGTTAGCTTATGTTATAAGTTGTTTTCTAATAAAAATATATAGTTATAAAAAAATGAGTTCAACTTTTTTTCTATTTTTTAAAATTTAATATATATATATATATATATATTTGGTTTTTAGATGTTTTAAAATACTTTATAATTTATAGATTTATAACTTTAATTAATTATATTATATTATAGTATTGTACAACCATATACTAACTTAAATGAATGAAGGAAATCACGTAAACAATAACATCCAAAAACACGAATAATAATATTATATAAAAAATAAAGTTTTTAATAAAAACTAGTATAAAAAGGTTATCAACAAAATATAAAAAATTAAAATATAATAACAAGCAATTATAATTATAATTGAATTGTTAATAAATATTTTATAGGGTGATTCTACCCAAAAGTAGTTGTTGTGAATGAGTCGAATAATGCCTTGACAGTGTTACTGTGTCCGGTAGTACGGTTTTGTGTCTGTGATAGTGATATTGTGCAATCTGTTCGGTTGTGACTTGAGTTAGTCTTGTGGTATGAGCCCATTAGGCCTATTGTTTAGTAAGTCTATTAATTCCCTATAAATAGATTACTAGGGCGATACAAAACACAATATGAAATCTGTAACCTTTTTTATCATAGTGAAACTCTTTTCTATGGCGACGCCCGTGGACGTAGACAATTATCGAACCACGTTAAATCTTGTGTTTCATTTAAATCTTTCCTTCGTATATGTTCTGTGCTTGAGCCATTTTGATAATTGCATAGTAATTTAATAACAAAATTGGTATCAGAGCCACGTAGTGAAATTAGGGCTTTTGCAATTAGGATTTCACAATGGCGTCTAAAGCAACAAAATACATGATTGAAAAATTTGATAGGGGATCCAGCTTTGCGTTGTGGAAGATTAAATTGAAATCTTCATTGGTACTGCAAGGGCTGTGGAAGGCTGTAGAGAATAAGTTACCAGAAGAGATGAAAGAAGAGGAGAAACAAGATCTTTAAGAAAGGGCTTTGTGCTGGATTTTAATGAGTGTGAAAGACAATGTGCTTCGCGAGATTAGTGGTGAGAAGACTGCTGCATGCGCATGGAAAAAGCTAGGAGATCTTTACTCAAAGAAATCAGTAGTAAACCGATTATACTTGAAGAAGCGTTTGTATGATTTCAGATTGAAAGAAGGTATGTCCATAACAGAGCACTTAGATAATTTCAAATCAATTATAATGGACTTGGAGAACATAGATATCAATATTAAGGATGAGGATCAAGCTTTGTTTGTATTGAGATCGTTACCAGCTCCCTATGAAAACTTCGTAGATACCATTATGTATGGGAAGGATAAGTTATCGCTAGCAGGGGAGTGTTGTTATGGGCGATGCTGCAATAACATCATCAGGGAGTAATAGCCAAAGTAAGCAGGATCAAAATAAATTGTGGCATTGGCGTCTTGATCACATGAGTGACAACGGATTAGCTGTTTTGGGAAATAGAGATTTGTTGAAAGGGTATAAAGCAGAATCATTGGGATTTTGCGAGCACTGTGTGTTTGGTAAACAAACTAGAGTCAAATTCAGCAAATCGGCTGTAAGAAAGACTAAAGGGACAGTAGACTACATTCACTCAGATCTTTGGGGTCCAAACAGAATTCCATCCAAGAGCGGAGCTAGATACATGAGTTTGATTGATGATCATTCAAGGATGGTGTGGGTTTACTTTCTGAAAACGAAAGATGAGGCATATTCAACCTTTGTCGAATGGAAGACGATGATTGAGAAGCAAACAAGAAGAAAAATCAAACATCTTAGGACAGATAATGGGTTAGAATATTGCAGTCGTGAGTTCAACGAGTTCTGCGAAGCTGAGGGAATAGTGCGCCATCGCACTTGTTCTAGAACACCACAACAGAATGGAGTCGCAGAAAGAATGAACAGAACGCTTTGTGATAAGGCACGAAGTATGCTCTCGCATTCCGGTGTGGGAAAGGATTTTTGGGCTGAAGCTATCAATACAACGTGTTACTTGGTGAATCGGTCTCCATCAAGGGCTATTGATTCTAAAACTCCTTTTGAGATTTGGTCTGGATCGTCGGCTGATTATGAACATTTAAGGGTGTTCGGTTGTCGTGCGTATGCTCATGTGAGAGATGGTAAGCTTGAGCCGAGGGCAAAGAGGTGCATATTTCTAGGATATGCTATTGTAGTGAAGGGATATAGGTTATGGTGTACCTCTCCAAAGTCTCGAGGTTTTTTCATCAGTAGGGACGTTACTTTTAATGAGTTTGCTTCTATAGACAGTCAGAATGAAGTAGGAGAAATGGTCGAATTAGGATCGGTTTTGAGTAAACAGGTGGAGTTTGAAGTAGAATCAGTTCCTAGCAGGTCCAATAATTCAAGTGGTTCTGAGGTGGATCCAGAATCAGGAGGTGAAGCGTCAGCATCGGATGATAGTGACGATGATGCGCCTGAACCAGAACAACAATATTATAGCATAGCATTGGGCAGAGAAAGAAGAGATATTAGACTTCCAAAAAGGTATGCGAATCTAGTTGCATATGTTCTGTCTGTTGTAGAAGAAGTTGAGATGCAGGAACCTAGTAGCTACAGAGAAGCTATAGCAAGTTCAGAGGCAGATCGATGGATTGGTGCTATGGGGGAAGAGATTGAATCTCTTCATAAGAATCAAACATGGAAGCTTGTTGACTTGTCTAAAGGACAGAAGATAGTAGGCAGTAAATGGATGTTCAAGAAAAAGGAAGGTAATCCAGGGGTTGAGGCATCTCGATTCAAAGCAAGACTGGTCGCTAAGGCTTTTACTCAAAGAGAAGGAATCGACTTCAATGAAGTGTTTTCTCCAGTGGTGAAGCATAGTTCGATTCGAGTTTTGTTAGCCATAGTAGTTTTGCAAGATTTATAGCTTGAGCAGTTGGATGTGAAGACTGCATTTCTACATGGTGAATTGGAGGAGCAAATCTACATGAGACAACCAGAGGGATTTATCGAACCTAATATGGAGGAAAAAGTTTGTCTGCTGAAAAAGTCACTGTATGGTTTGAAACAGTCACCTAGGCAATGGTACAAACGTTTTGATACATTCATGGTGTCAAAAGGGTTCACGAGGAGTCCATATGATAGTTGTGTGTATCATCAAAAGATGTCAGATGATTTTTATGTTTACTTGTTGTTGTATGTGGGTGATATGCTTATTGCTGCTTGTAGTATGTCACACATTGTGTAGTTAAAGAAGCAGCTTAGTGCCGAGTTTGAGATGAAAGATCTGGGTAGAGCAAAGAAAATTCTTGGTATGGAGATTATCAGGAACAGAAATTTAGGATCATTACACTTGTCTCAACGAAGCTATATTGATAAAGTGTTACAACGATTCAACATGTTTGATGCTAAAGCAGTTAGCATTCCATTTGCTACTCATTTCAAGTTGTCTGCAGTAGGAGCGACCAAGGACGATGCTGAGTTGGAAAAAATGTCAAAGGTTCCATATGCAACTGCAGTTGGTAGTGATGAGTCCGAATTCAGAATACTCCCCGGAAGGGCAGATCAGTGTAATTCTCTCCGAACACCGGACAGATCACTTCGAACCAATGTGAGCCTAAGGCTGTTCGAACTATGACAAAAGTTCTAAAAAACCTAAACACTTCTTGACTAAGCTACCTGTCCTCCTGCTTAGAACTCATGGGTCTTTAAACATGACCCGGGTCCATTAAACTTGACCCGAAAGCCCATAAGGGCCCAAATAACATACTATAAATACTTAACCACCAGCATTAACTTCTGGTAATGAAAATTAACTGCTGCCAACCTGCTTAATTCTCTCTCCACCTTGAAACACCCTTACACCACCTTGAAACACCCTTACACCACCTTGAAACACCCTTACACCACCTTGAAACACCCTTACACCACCTTGAAACACCCTTACACCATCTTGAAACACCCTTACACCACCCTGAAACTCTACTTAAAATTACCAGCCTACCCTCAGGCTACTTTTATCCACACCAAATTGGCGACCATAGTGGGAGGCGACGGTGCCTGAATCAAGTATTCGAAACCAAGCAAAGAAATTCTGTCCGAATGAATCCGGATAATCCAGAGCTTCCACCAGCTTTGCTCGAAGTGGTGGAAGAGAACGATGAGTATACTGTCCAAGAGCGTGATAGGTTAAGGCTTGAGATAGAAGCTTTGAGGGATGAAAAGGCCAAAATGGGCGTGAAAGAAAAATCCAAGGCATCGGTTGTTCATCACACCGACAACCCTAGAGAGCCTGAGGCTTCAAAAACTCATGTGAGTACTAAAAAGACACATGCTAGTTCTAAAAAGTCTCACCGGTCCAAGTCTGTGGAGAGCTCTGACTCAAGTTCAGAATCTTCGGGCAGCTCTTCGGACAGTGAGGGAAATGAAAAATCCTTGTCCTCTAGCAGTGATGAGGGTCGAACCAAGAAAAAGCAAAAGCAGGTAAAGAAGTATTCGAGAAAAAGAGATCACCATGGAAGAATGAAAAGGCATATTGGAAAGGGGTCATCTCACCACCGGAGGTATACGGACAAGATGTTGATGGATCCTTTTGCTTTCCACGATGAGCCAGGTATCTTTGCAACTCCTAATGAGGATACCGTGTTCAGTCGTGGAAGGAATTGGAGGCAGTCTCCACTGTCTTCTAAAATCCTGTCCGGAAACCTCCCTAAGAGGTTTGACAGTACTAAGATGGAGAAGTATGATGGCAGTACTGATCCGGACAATCATCTGGAGCAATTTAAGAACTTCATGATGAACTTTGATGATGATGATAAACTACTATGTAGGGCATTCTCCCAATCTTTTACGGGGAGTGCTCTGAAATGGTACAACAGCCTGCCTCAGGGTTGTATTAAAGACTTTGATACTTTTTGGGTCGCCTTTCGAAGGCAGTTTGTGGGGAGTAAGGAGCTGAAGGGCAATGAAGACACAATAATCCATTGTGCCCAAGAGCCAAATGAGTCGTTAAAGGAGTACATAAGTCGTTTTGTAAACACAAAGAATGGGTTGGCTGATTGCTTCGAACAGGTGGCAATAGCATCCCTAAGACAAGGTTTGAACCCAGGCAACCTGGCTGATTCGGTGACCAGGAAGAAAGCCATGACCTGGGGAGGATTGCTAAACCAAGTTGGCAAGCAAATAAATGTTGATGAAACAAAAAAGACCAGGGTGCACAGACAGGTGAGATCCACCCCGGTGGCACCAACTCCTAATCAAAACCAATCCGGGAATAAAGCCAGAGAAACCGGACAGGGGCATGGTAGGGGAAAAGCTCAGTCTCAACCAGCTGCTCCTTCTCAAAGTCAACAGTCTAGAAACAAAAGAGGACCATGGGTCCAACCGGAGTGGTTTGCGGAAATCAAAGAAAGTGTGGCAACCATTTTCGATAAAACAAAAGATGAGGTATACTACCGGAGACCAGCAACCTTGCAGTCTCCCCGAGAGCATCGTAACAACTCCTTTTGCCAATACCACAATGATATTGGCCATACCACTGATGATTGCATAGCATTGAAGCAAGAGGTACAAAACTTGATTGAAAGGGGAAAGTTGGGTGCATACGTTAAAAGAAGAGGAGGCAACAGGCCTGACAACACTCACCGGGCTGGTCCGGGTAATGCTGCCCCTGAGGGGGCTATGGTAATAGTTGAAAGGTTTGACGTGGAATCCGAATACTTGGATCCTTATCCAACAAGAAACAGAGTGGGTGCTATAGAGGAGCGTTCTAGATCGGTCTCCGGGCTCATTAAATTCTTCGAGTCACTGACAATTTTCGGAGGGGACATTGTGACAGCTCCTACTACTTCTTCAAGAAAAAGGCATGTTCATAATTTGGCCTCCCAGCTAGAAGGAGGCGTGACCTCTTATCAATCACCAAATTCATTCCCATTCATTGTCTTTGATGGGGATGATTTAAGAGACATTGCTGGCCCTCATGAGGATGCTGTTGTTATAGGAGTATCTATAGGGGGCAATGAGATAAGGCGAATTCTGGTAGATACTGGAAGCTCTGCCAATATCCTTTTCCTAGACACTTATAAGAAAATGAAAAATCCAGCTGTGATTCAAAAGTCGGATAGGTCAATCGTGGGCTTCACGGGCAGCTCAAACGATGTGATCGGGGAGTTTGAAGAAGAAGTGTTGTTGGGCAGGGGCCCTTTCAAGAAAACGGTTAGAATACTCTTCATTGTGGTGGATTGTCCCACCTGCTATAATGCTATTTTAGGGAGATCTTGGCTCTCTAGGATGCATGCGGTGGCTTCGACAGTCCACCAGTGTTTAAAGTATGCTGTTCAGGGACAGGTTGGGGTTGTCCGAAGCAGCCAAAAGATTGCAAGAGAATGCTATGCCACTGCCTTGGCTCCACGAACGCTGGGGGCAGTCCGTATAAATGATCAATAGCAGTTTGAGGGCCTTTCTGGGGGTGAGGGTGAAATTGATGACCCCAGAGAGACCCCTGGAGTATTGATTCCAATTGAAGAGGTTGAAACACACTGCTTGGAAGAAGGAAAAAGCGTCAAGATAGGGTCCAAAATGCCACCAATGCTGAAAGAAGGAATGTTGAAATTCTTGAAAGACCATCAGCACGTTTTTGCTTGGTGCAATGCTGATGTAACTGGAGTTCCATCAGAGGTGATTTCCCATCACCTATCTGTCCGGAGAGATGTGGCACCAGCGGTACAAAAGAGGAGAGCTTTCTCAAAAGAAAAGGCTGATGTCATTGTACAAGAGGTTGACAGGCTCACAAAGATGGGGCACATTAAAGAATCTCAATACCCTTTGTGGACTGCCAATCCTGTCTTAGTAAAAAAGAAGAATGGCAAATGGCGTATGTGCATTGACTTCACAGACCTCAATCGAGCTTATCCAAAAGACTTGTATCCGGTCCCCCGAATAGATCAGTTAGTAGACTCTACTTCTGGGAACAAGCTTCTCTCCTTCATGGATGCCTTCTCCGGGTACAATCAGATTCAAGTAGATCCAAAAGATCAAGAGCATACCACGTTTGTCACTGATAGGGGTCTACATTGCTACAAGGTGATGCCTTTTGGCCTGAAAAATGCTGGGGCTACTTATCAAAGGTTAGTCAACAAGGCATTTGCTGATCAAATTGGAAGAAATATGGAGGTTTACATTGACGATATGATGGTAAAAAACGTGGATGAGCAATTGCACTTGTCCGACCTCCAAGAGACTTTTGCCAACTTGGCCAAAGTAAATTTGAAGCTAAACCCTGAAAAGTGTGTGTTCGGAGTGCAGTCCGGGAAGTTCTTAGGGTATATCATAAGTGAGCATGGAATACAGCCCGACCCGGACCAACTCACTGCTTTGTTCCAAATGGAGCCTCCTCGAAACATTAAAGAAGTACAGCGATTAACAGGGAGGTTGGCTGCTTTGAACAGATTCATCTCCAGGTCTTCGGACAGGTGTGCTCCATTTTTTCAAACCTTGAGGGGTGCAAAGGGGTTTGAGTGGACACCACAGTGTAATGAAGCATTTAATGAAATCAAGAAACATCTTTCCTCTCCCAAGACTTTGTTCAAACCGGTTGATGGGGAGACTCTCTTTGTATATCTGGCTGTTTCAAGTTGTGCCATCAGTGCTGTGCTAGTAAGGGAAGTTGATGGGCATCCTCACCCAGTGTACTACATCAGCAAAAGCTTGATTGAAGCTGAGTGGCGTTACTTGAAACTCGAAAAACTGGCATTAGCCTTGGTGATAGCTGCAAGAAAAATGAGGCCCTACTTCCAGGCTTATCCTATCATTGTCCGAACATCCTTCCCTTTGAAGAATGTCCTTCAAAAAGCAGACATTTCAAGCAGAATGACAAAGTGGTCAGTAGAGTTGGGAGACTTCGACATAGACTTTGCTTCCCGAACAGCAGTAAAAGCTCAGGCTGTGGCTGACTTTCTGGTTGAATTCCATTCTGATAGGGATTCCGAACAACTTACTGACTCAAAGGACAAGAAAGTGTGGATTGTCCGAACAGACGGAGGATCCAGTACCATGGGATCTGGGGCAGGAATATGTCTCACTTCCCCATACGGGGACAAAATGTTCCAAGCTATTTGTTTTGCTTTCAGGGCATCCAATAATGAGTCCGAATACGAAGTAGCTATAGCTGGGTTAAAATTGGCCTACATTTGTGGAGCTAAAAGAGTCAAGCTACTAAGTGACTCCCAGTTGCTTGTCCACCATGCCTTGGGCCTATCAGAGGCTAGAAAGGAGCAATTGGTCAAGTATTTACTCCTCCTAAAAAATGAAGCGTTGAAATTTAAAGCTGTTATCTATGAGCACATCCCCCGGGCAGAAAATGAGCTAGCAGACTCACTAGCAACGATAGCATATACAGAGTCCTACCCATGGATCCATGTGCTTGAAAGCCCTTCTATTCAACTCAATAGAGGTATAAAAGAGGAAGTCTTTGAAGTACAAGTGAATCGGCCTCAAGACTGGAGGTCTCCTCTTATACAATATCTGTCCGATGGCATCGTGCCCTTGGATAAATCACAGGCCAGAACGTTGAAGTACAGGGCTCGTGGTTTCCTAATGTTAAGAGAAGTGTTGTACAAAAAATCCTATAGCAAACCTCTCCTACGTTGTTTAGGGGATCATGAATCACAGACAGTTCTCTCCGAATTGCATGATGGTGAGGGATCAGCCCATTGTGGATTTAGAGCTTTAACAAGAAGAGTGCTACTCTCCGGATACTATTGGCCATCGATTATGAAAGATGCTAAGGAGCTGGTAAGAAGGTGTGACCCATGCCAAAGGTACAGCAATGAAATTCATGTACCAGCCATTCCTATGGAATCAATTTCTGAGCCCATCCCTTTTGCTCGATGGGGATTGGACTTAGTTGGGCCTCTCCCTGTGGCGTCCGGAGGGCGTAAAACTATAATTGTGGCCGTTGACTACTTCTCGAAGTGGGTAGAAGCAGCTCCCTTGGCAGGGACAACCTCAAAAGCTGTCATAAAATTCATTCGATCCAACATATGTTGCAGATTTGGTGTCGCCCAGAAAATAACAACAGACAATGGGCCACGGTTTGACAATAGAGAGATGGAAAGTTTATGTGCCTCAAGAGGTATTCAGCACTGCTTTTCTTCACCTTTCCACCCACAAGCCAATGGGCAAGTTGAGGTGGCTAATAGAACAATACTGTCCGGTTTAAAGAAAAATTTGGAAGGGGCTGCTGGGAAGTGGCCTAGTTATCTACAAGAAGTCTTGTGGGCCTACCGGACAACACCTGGGGCTGCAACACAAGAATCCCCTTTTTCCTTGGTCTATGGAATGGATGCAGTAGCCCCCATAGAGAAGACACTCCCCTCCTTTCGTGTCCATAACTTCTCCGGACAGGCTAATGAGATGGCAATTAGAAGTCAGCTTGATTTGATCGAAGAAAGACGGGTGAAAGCTCATCTTAGAATGGCACACTATCAGGGCTTGATGAGAAGCAGATTTGCTTCTAAAGTTAAAAGAAGAGATTTTCAACCAGGAGATAAAGTATTAAGGAAAGTTTTCTTGCATACTAAGGAAAAGCTCTTCGGAAAACTAGCCCCAACTTGGGAGGGTCCGTATACTGTGGTTGAAAGAATCAAGCCTGGGACATACTGGTTGGAAGACAAAGATGACAGGGTTTTAACTCACCCTTGGAATATTGAACACCTTCGAATGTACTTGGAATAACACTTGTGTAAATATTTACTTGTTTAAACATCCATGTAAATATTTGGGGGCATACCTTCCCCTCTTCGGTGGCACGGAGAGCTTTCAATGAAACTTGGTGCCTTCTTCAAAATTCTCTAAGTATTTTCAAAATTTTGTCTCTTATCATACTACCAGGGTTAAAAGATCTAAGGGCTATTTAAATTATAGCCGGAAAGTCTTAATACTCTCACAATACAATAAAACTACTTAAACTCTAGTTATTTAAACAAATAATAAAAGAAGAGGATGCTTGAGCAAAATAAAATATTCATTCAACAACTTAAAACTGCCTTGGCCTTCCAAGGACTTTTTGAGCAAGTTTGGGCACAGTACAAAAATCTGTCCGAATAATACGGACAACATCACAAAAAGAGTGCCTTGGCCTTCCAAGGATTTTAGTTCGAACAAAAGATAAACAAAATAAATTATAAGTTAAGGTTGAGCCTTTGAAGATGGCTCACCCTCATTTGCTTTCTTGCCCTTGATGTCGCTTTTCTCTTTGACTATCTTCTTACCCTTGGGGTCAATCTCTTCCTCACCTGGGCTCTCTCCGGTTTCCTCTTCATCACCGGACGAAGACTCACCGGAGTACCCCTCATCAACCATGGTCCAGTATGGGAGATCATCATCATCCACATAGCGCCATAATTCCCCTAGTCTCCTCTTCGGGAATTTCTCGTGAAACAGGAGGACCATATCAGACTTCACCTTTTGGATCATTAGCTCCTCGCTTTGGATCATCTCCCTGGCATAGGCGTTGATCCTGGCCTTGATCATGGCCTCTTGATCCCTCACCAAAGCAGCTTTCTCTTCAACAGCCTGAGTCACTGCATTCTCTAAAGAAATTTTGTCGGTAGTCAGGTTGGTGACGAGCTTCTCCTTTGCTGCAGTTTCTCCCCTTGAGGCTGTCAGGTCCTTCTCCAGTCCGGACAGCTTAGCCCGGAGATCTTTTACGGTCTCTTCCAAGGAAGCAACTTTTGTGTTACTTTCATCTTGATTCTTCTTTAGCTGATCATTTGCCTCCTTGAGCAAATCAACCTTATTGGCAGCAGTCCGGAGGTCCTCGGACAGTTTTTCCTTCTCCGACTTGAGGTCTTTGATGGTGTCTGCCTGACTTCGGATTTGCCTTTCCAAAGTAAGTATTGGCTGCACGTTGCTAAGGATAGAATGGGCTATAACATCCCTCTCACTGGAAACCATAAAAGTCTTACCATTGAAGTTAACTGTGTTGGAGCTGCTTGGAGGGACATAGGGCCCTGCGAACTCGTCTCTGGGCAGCCCAAGAAAATATTCACCAAGTCCACCCAGACCGGTGATGTCCATTTCATCTAAATTAAGCTCTCCCCCCTCAACTTCATCTGTATGGAACTCCCTTGGGATCTCTTCTTGCAAGTCCCTTGGGATCTCTTCAGCCAGTGTAGGGTCAGTAGGGAAAGAGGGCTCCGGGTCCCGGAGAGCAACCTCATCTCCTTGGGAAGTCTTCTTCTTTTTGGCCTCCCTATCAGCACTCTCCCTTGTTTGCTTGCGAGTCCTCTTAGAAACCCTTGAAGGTTTAGGGAGGTTCACTTCCTGCTTCTCGCTCTCCTGCTCCACCACTTGTAAAAGGGATGCATCAATTTGAACCTGTGCCAGTCCCTCTGTGTCTGTTGGGGCTTCCTTCTCATTATCGCCTGCCACCTTCCTGCCTCTCTTCTTCTTGCCCTTCATTTTGCTTGGGGCTTTCGCCCGGGCAGACAGGAAGAGAGTCCCATCCGGTTCATGGGACCTTCTCAGCACGACGTCTTCATCAGGTTGGGTGGAGAACTCCTCCCATGTTAGGTCTCTTCGACCTGTGGTGTTCCACAGATGGGACCTTGCTAAGTTTCCAGGAGTGAAGGCCTTGTGGAACCTATTCTCCCAGTTCTCTACGACCCAAGCGTTAATTTTGCCACAGGTAGTCTGTCCGGCCTTTAGGTAGTCCCCGAACTCCTTTGGCAGCTCTGTTAGAATGAAAAGAAACTGATTAGCATAAACTTAAAGAAAAGGGAAAATCGGACAGGGACTTAAGATAAGAAGCTTACGGTCACTCCTCCATCTACTCCTGAGGAGGCTTGGATTCTCTCCGGTCTTGATTTTCTTGCCATTCTCCCATGAGCCACTAACAAATAAGAATTGGCTCCTCCATTTGCTCTCCGACTCCAGGAGATCATCAACAGCTTTGAGATCATTCCCCATGTTGAAATGGTAGAAGGGGAACTGATGATGTTTGCACAAGCTGGCCACAGCTGGAAACTCTTCCATAGGAAGAGGGATTCCAGATAACCTAGACGCCATAATACATGACATCAAGGTGAACCAGCCGTTGGGGCTTAGTTGTGTCGGGCAGAGCTTGACCAAGTGAAAATAGCGCACTATCTCCGGGTCCAGTGGGAACCTGAGTCCCCAGTTGAATAGCTCCGTGAAAAAGACTATCTCATTCTTTTTGCAGTCCATCGGGGTCTCCGGATCGATGGGAATTCGTATCTTTACATTCTCAGGGATCCCCCACTTAGTGCGCAACCGACCCAGATCTGAAGTATGGATGAACGCATACTTGGTCCTTAGCAAAGCTGAAAGATACTTGAACTCGACTTTATGAAAGCATGGCCCTACTCTCCCTTCAAGGCTCTCCGGCAGGTCCGGGTGCCTCAGATATAAGTCCTCTTTGCCCTTCTTGGCAACAACAACAGCAGTATCAGCCTGTCCGGAAGACTCGGACTCAAATCTAACCTCCTCTGTGGAGTCCTCCATCCTCTCCTCCATAATTGTTGGGGGAGCTTCTGTAGAAGTAGTCCGGAGAGGATTGAGGCTTGGCATAGCTGATCCTCCGGACCGTTGGTTGTCCGTATTTACTCGACTTCTCACCTCAATTTGAGTTTCTGAGGCAGAAGATTCCTTGGGGGGAAGTGGGCTGCTGGCCTCTAGCCCTGACAGCCTCTCCCGGGGAGCCCTTATAGTTGCCCCAGACCCTGATTCACTATCTTTCGCCCCCGATTTCGAGGGTGTGTTTTTAGAAGAAAGCCCTTTGACCAACCGACTTGGCCTTTTCATGATTAACTTATCCGGGGAATGGTCAGAGTCAGACCCCATAGCAATGAAGGAAGATTTTTTCCTAACACTTGTGACAGTAACTCCCGGTTCAACAGCAGGGATCGACTCCTTAACTGAGGAGCCAGATACTATGGGGGAGAGCGTTGATTGAAAGAGTTTTTTAGGTTTTGTACCTTTGGAAGAAGATGAACCTCTATCAGATTCTGCAACAGAAGAGGCTGGTTTCTCAATAGGCGACGATGGTAGCCCTGCAGCAAGTGGTTTTTCCTTCTCAACTCTTTGAGCTTTCTCCAATTCCGAGAGGTTAAGCCAGCCGCCCTTGATCAGTGCTGTTCTTGCTGTAAACATAAACAGCCAAGGAAGTTTTGAAGTTCTAGAGAGATAAAGCTCTGAGTAAAATTGCAGAGTGAAATTTGAAAGAGATAATGAGACAGTGAAAAGTGAATTAGAATTTATAGTAAATGTGAAAAAAGAGTTGATTCCTAGGAGAATCCGAAAAGTTGGGCAATGATTAAAAGACGGCGCTGATGTCATTAATGACATTTAAAAGAGGTAACTTGTTCGAGAAAGTGGTGCGAAGTTCAAGGTGAAAAAACAGCTAAAGTGACCAATCAGAGAATGACACGTGTCCCATTAACTCTGGCAAGAACCGTTTAGAATTCGTAACGTTCGGTCTGTCCGGGTTTATCCACAACTCTCTCTGGATTGAAAAACCACTTCCTATAATCGGACTGTTTTTCAGTTCTTTGACAAGGACACTTGTTCAAACATCTAAAAAAGGGGCTCCTGATGAGTACGAATTCAGAATACTCCCCGTAAGGGCAGATCAGTGTAATTCTCTCCGAACACCGGACAGAACTTTTGGATCGGACAGATCACTTCGAACCAATGTGAGCCTAAGGCTGTTCGAACTATGACAAAAGTACTAAAAAACATAAACACTTCTTGACTAAGCTACCTGTCCTCCTGCTTAGAACTCATGGGTCTTTAAACATGACCCGGGTCCATTAAACTTGACCCGAAAGCCCATAAGGGCCCAAATAACATACTATAAATACTTAACCACCAGCATTAACTTCTGGTAATGAAAATTAACTGCTGCCAAGCTGCTTAATTCTCTCTCCACCTTGAAACACCCTTACACCACCTTGAAACACCCTTACACCACCTTGAAACACCCTTACACCACCTTAAAACACCCTTACACCACCTTGAAACACCCTTACACCACCTTGAAACACCCTTACACCACCCTGAAACTCTACTTAAAATTACCAGCCTACCCTCAAGCTACTTTTATCCACACCAGGTAGTATTATGTATGCTATGGTATGCACACGTCCTGATATTTCACATGCGGTTAGTGTAGTTAGCAGGTACATGAGATGTCCTGGGAAAGAACACTGGCAGGAAGTGAAATTGATACTTCAGTATCTTAAGAATACTGTGAACGTTGGCTTAACTTTTAACAATACCGATATTGGTGAATCGCTGAATGATGTTGCAGGATCATTGGTTGGTTTTGTTGATTCTGATTTTGCAGGTGATATGGATAAAAGAAGATCTCTGACAGAATATATATTTACTCTAGCTGGGAGTGCGATCAGTTGGAAAGCACAATTGCAAGCTACTGTAGCTTTGTCTACAACAGAGGCAGAGTACATGGCGGTAACAGAAGTAGTTAAAGAGGCAATATGGTTGCAAGGTTTGGTGGCAGATTTGGGCTTGGATAGGACTACTACAAAAGTGTTTTGTGACAGTCAAAGCGCCATACACCTTACAGGGAACCCGATGTACCATGAGTGTACAAAGCACATAGATGTCAGGTATCATTTTGTTCGTGATATAATATCAAAGGGAATTGTTGATGTGAAAAAAGTGTCTACACACGATAATCCAGCAGATATAATAACCAAGGCAGTATCAGTTCGAAAGTTTAGGGAGTGCCTAAAAAGGATCGGTGTTCGCAGTATAGAATGAATGCCTTAAGGGAATTTGGTGAGTCAGAAGAAGAGAAGGTTCTTTGTTGATAGTGAAGAAAGGATATTCACCTGAAGGGGAAGATTTGTTGTGAATGAGCCGAATAGTGCCTTGACAGTGTACTGTGTCCGACAGTACAGTTTTGTGTTTGTGATAGTGATATTGTGCAATCTGTTCGGTTGTGACTTGAGTTAGTCTTGTGGTATGAGCCCATTAGGTTCATTGTCTAGTAAGTCTATTAATTCCCTATAAATAGATTACTAGGGCGACACAAAACACAATCTGAAATCTGTAACCTTTTCTATCATAGTGAAACTCTTTTCTCTGGCGGCGCCCGTGAACGTAGACAATTGTCGACCCACGTTAAATCCTGTGTTTCATTTAAATCTTTACTTCGTATATGTTCTGTGCTTGAGCCATTTTGATAATTGCATAGTAATTTAATAACAGTAGTCTACCCAAAAGTAATATTATATATTTTTTACAATATCTACTTAAGTAGGTTTTGCATTACGTTTTACATGGTCTCGTTTCTCGTATTTCATTTTCTCTCCAGTCTGGCATCTCACATTTCATTTTGTCCTCGTATCGCATCTCGCACTTCGTCCTATCTCGTAGTAAATTTTAACCATAATATCGCACTTAAGGAATTTTTTTTTAACCTTGGTCTTGCACTAAATTTAACTCGCATTAAATTTTAACATGGTCTTGCACTTAAGGAAAAAAAAATCAAATTTAACCATGGTCTCACACTTAATTTTAACCATGGTCTCACACTTAAATTTAACTTTGGTCTCGCACTTAAGTTTAACCCTAATCTCATATTTAAGATAATTATTATTTAAAATTTTAACCTGGTCTCGCACTTAAGACAATTTTGTTTTTCAAATATAACCCTTGTCTCACATATTGCATTTCACATTCTTATAAATCTTGTCCTGCACATGGCACTTAGGAAATTGTTTTCCACATCTAACTCTAGTCTCACACCTCGTATCTCGCATTCCCTGTAAGTCTGGTCTCACACCTCATGCTTACGAAAAAAATTCAATTTTGACCCTAGTCTCGCATTGAAGGAAAAATAATTCATATTTAACTCTTGTTTCGCATCCCGTATTCTCTGTAGGTCTTGTCTCGCACCTCACATTTGGGTAATTATTTTTTTAATTTTAACCCCGGTTAAGACAAAATAATAATAATAATAATCATATTTAACCATGGTCTCGCAGCTCACATTTCCTGTAAGCATTTTTTTGCACCTCACATTTAAACAATGTTTTTTCAGTTTTAAATATGATCTCACAATGAAGACGATTTTTTTTTGTCTAAGTGCAATATGAGAGATGTGAGAGCAAGGCAAAACAAAGTGCAAGATGCGAAACCAGGTAAAAGAATTAGGAGACCAACCTAACTAGGTATCGCAATCTTGTTATACAAAAATATTAGTCATGGATCAATTTTGTTCGTTTTAGAAAAAAAGAATGGTATTTTTTAGCTTTCTATGAGCTATACACATTTAAGAGACAAAATAGACACGATTAAATAAAACGATAAATAATGAAACATAAAATTTTAAAATATTACCAAAAATGAAATGTAAATGAAATACAATACTTATATATTACATATTATTGATACCAGTGATATTAAATCACAATAACATTTTAATCTTTAATCCCTATAAATACAATATCTTAACTTATATATAATATATATTTTTTAAATACAAATTAATAATATCATCAAAATTTATTAATTAATCTTTTATTAAATTAAATTAAATAATCAATTTATTAACACCTTTTGGCCTTCCACTTTATTATTATACAATACAATGCATTTATTAGCATAGCATTATCCGCTTACAGACACATTTCAAATTTTCGTGTATAAATTCATTTATATTTATATATTTATTTATTAAGTGTACGATTTAATTGGAAATAATCCTTCAAAGTTTTTACCGACAATGATAAATAAAATTACAATACATTCATAATATAACAGAATTATGAAACAAAAAATAAATATTTTTTTTCAATTAGCTTTTATATATTACAATATTTTCATACATCATTATTAATTTACATTCTATACAATATTTTTAAAGTTATACATAAACAATATTATTGAATAATTTTAATAAATTATTAATTTAACATTATATTTGGTATCGAAACCGACTAAAAATGTTACAAAAATTTATTAAACTCAATGATTTTATTAAAAAATTCATCTCGTGTCGTTAATAATGTGAACTTAGTGACTTTTATTTATTGGGTTTTTCATTTTTTTTTGGACTAACAAACAACCTCGCAATCCTATCTCACCATAGTTTTTTGAAGACTCCAATAGGTGGAACATGTTGATCTCTATCCAAGGAATGGGTTTGTCTCGCAAAAAAATATTCAGCTTCAGTATGTTGTCCACGACCTCAACCGTTGGGCATATAATGACATTAGCTCTCGGATAACCAAAACCCAAATTAAACTCTTCCAACCTCAATCCCATCTAGTACATGACCTTGCTAACTCTCTAACCATCTCAAAAGAGATCACAGCTTCTTCCTCTTTTATCTTCCTCACTAGAGTTGGAGAATTACTTTTTAAAGAAAAATCGAGAGAGAAATGACTAAACTTGGAGACCTTAACACAAAATTCTTCCACAATATTATCAAAACTCGTACCTTACGTAATAGAATAGTTCGCGTCTCCAATGGTCAGAAAGAAATAGTAACTTCTATTACCATAATTTCTAATATTTCTGTGAACTACTTCACTAGTCTCATCGGCTCTAGCCATCCTCATGGCTATCCGGGTTATCAAGGGTATCTATCCTCATTTCCTAGAAACTCAACACTATGGATAAGGTTTTCATGATACGTTGTGTAATATGTAAGGAGATCAAGAATACTTTGTTTTATATTTATAGTGGGGCTTTGAACAGTACATCATCCCTCGACTATCGCGTTTGGTGGTAGATAGTCTCTTGACTTTCAAATGTCAGTGGACAGTCCTTCGATTATCACGTTTGATAAAGTTAGTCCACAGGATCCTCTGATCCATCAGAGCCTGCCACCTGTCACCATAATCCCCAGATTTTTGTGTCACCAGTAGTCCCTTGAGTTTAGGTATGATTTTTCTCTTTGACCAAATTTCTTGTTGGCATATCTGTTGGTGAGATGGAAGATTATGTTGACCTAACACCTATTAAATGAATTCTACGTGTCATTGTGTCATTTAATTAAATTAAAATAATAATTGAAAGGCTTATAAACATATGCTTATTCTTCTTCCTCGAATTCTCTTCTCTTCTTCTTTTTGCTTTCTTCTTATTCCTTTCTCATTCTCTCCAATTCGTTTCCTGAAACCAGTAAAAATAATTCATCTACATCCTCCATTAATGTCTACCAACTCTACCACTTTCCCTTATAAACAAATGGAGATTCGGTATTGAGATGCTTTTGTGGGAAACCTTTTGTAATTTGTACTTTGTGCACAGACACAAAGCCAGGGATGAGATTTTATGGATGCAGAAACTATCGGATAAGTTTAATCTAAACTAAATATTCTATAATTTAAACTTTAATTTATGTTTTGAACCCTAGTTTTTTAAAACCCTAATCGATTTAATTTTACAGAGTATTGAAATAAAATGTGGGTTTTTGAGTGAGTGGATTCACTAGTTCCTCATCATTCCAAAAAATTAATTATTACGTTGAATAAAAAGATACGTAAGATTAAAGCTGAGAATGGTAGTCTGAAGACCAAAGTTAGTTTATTGATGTTGTTTTGCTGCATTTCTTGTCTGTTTTTTTATTAGTCTTGTAAAGAACTAATTTTCAGCAATGTAATTTTTGGTTTGATAAGCAATGTAAGAACTGGTTTGAAGAAGTAATTTTATCAGTATTGTTCGTTGTTTGGTTTGGAGAAGTAATTCTATCAGTATTGTTCTTTGTTTAGTTTGGAGAAGTAATTTTATCAGTATAAGAACTGTTGTTGTCTCAACATTGTTGAGAACTGGAATTAATATTTCTGTTAGCTTGTGAACTGGTTTATTTATGGACTATTTGCAAATCTACAAATTAGAGTAGTACTAACACTGCTAAATTCTGATTCAAATAAAACCTTAAAATTTCATTCATAATTTAGCAAAGCTTACATCATATTCCAACAGAATACATTATCAGTAGATAATACAAAAAATTAGACAAGGCTATGAACACCTAATAACAAAAACACCCTTAGAGTTCAGACTTATAATTATTAACAAAAACTGACCAAAAATAGTCTACTCTAGTACCAAAAAAATAAATTTCCAGTGTTCAATTAGTCTATATACTAGACAATCCTAGAAGTATCATCTGGTACAGCAGATGAACACGCAATAACATATTAATTCAGGACTCGTCTTGGTCTCTTCCATTTCTCATTTGCCACTCTAGCAGCCTCTTTGAATTAAGGTATTTCCCTTGCCGACACCCAGTTTCCAGTAGTTTCCTGCAATCATACAGTACCCTAATAATTATAACTACTAGACCAAAAATAGCAGCAATGCCAACAACATCAACAACACTATTGAATACAGAAACAACAATACCAACACTATTTTGTTAAAGCCTACCTAACATATCAACAACACTATTGAATACTAATTAAATTTACACCAACACCACTATGAAACATACCATGTGACCAATTATTCTATTAAAAAAACAGGTGGAAAAAGACAATGAAACAACTTTACAGTAGGAGAGATAAAAATATTACATTTCTTCCCATCCTTCTTCTTGTGGCTTGTACACCTTGTACCCCACCAGCTCTTGGATCAACACAATAGAGAAGGCTTCCATGCACCAAAAGGACAAAATCAATATCATTAAAAAAAATGAAGACTAAGAAAGAGAATATAAAATTTTAAAAAACTTACATTAGGCATTGTGTTAGTAGCGACACCTCTCCCAACCTATTTCACCACCAAAAAAACTCAATCAGTTCCCATTATCCCAACACTCTCAGAAATCAAAAGTATGAAGAATAAAAAAAAGTTACCGGGATTTTAGCCATTTTTTTTGCTTCCTTTCCAAGACGAGCATGGAAACAGGCTTCATGTGCTCTGTTAACTCCATCAGCAGCAAGTCCAGGTCCTTTTGTGTTGGTTGCAACCCCACCATCAGCTGGCTCAGTCCCAGCAGCTACTTGTGAGATGTCTGTAGCTCTCTATGAGTTGTTGGCAACACCAACATCACCTGTCTCAGACCCAGCAGCAGCTTGTGAGGACTCTCCAGTGGTTGGACAACTCCTTCTATTGTGTCATGGTTTCTTGCATTTTGTGCACCTTAATAGAATGAACTTTCTAGATAATCTTTCTCCAGCAGGTGGTTCAAGCTCGCTTTTGTCCCTCTTCCTTTTTATTACCCTTTTCCCCCTCTTGACTTCCATAGGTGGTGGTTTATAGGGAGGAAAGGCAGATTTCTTCCACAAGAACTGCCTATTAATAGGGTTGATAGTATGCTCGTAGATGGTTTTATTCGTTTCAATGCGGTAACACGAAAGAATGAAGTCTATGGGTCTTTTATTGTTAGCCCATATACCCGCAACAACATAAGCGCAAGGTATACCACTCAACTGCCAACTCCTACACGAATATGTCTTTTGAGAAATGTCTACAACAAATTACCCTCCCCCTGATTTGATTTCATATTGTGGACCTCCAGATTCTTCAATCCAGCAACTCCCAGCTGCCTCTATACTCAACTCCAGCTTCTTCAATATACTTGGGCACACTTCACCCTTCTAGGTAGCACTTTTCTTTTTAAGTTTCGCTAGTCTTTTCATTGTCTACGTTCTGATACGATCCATCGATGTTATGATGAATTTCTCCCTTAGATGTAGAATAACCATATTGAAAGTCTCCGCTAGATTGGAGGTCTGAATGTTGCAGCATGTGTCGTCTTTGTAGTGGGCTCTAGACCATTGGTCTGGTGTTTTATCTTCTAACCATTTGAAAGTGTCAAAATTAACCCTTTGCATCTCTGCCATATGCGCATCAAACTCCCCAGGGTATGTGGCTCTAGCTGCTGCCTAGAATATCATTTTCTCTAGTCGACCAAGGTAGGTTTTTTTAAAGTTGGCATACAAATGCCTACAACAAAAGAAATGTGATGTGTTTGGAAAATCTTCCAACAATGCAGGGAACAACCCTTACTGTTTATCACTCACAAACAACCACGCTCGCTGGTTTTGGATGTCAAGGTCCTCTTCTAGCCCTATACCCCTTCTGCATATGAATACGAACAAGGAACTCTCTGCTTAAGGAGGCTATTAACGACGTAACTGACTAGTTGATATCTGCCTCCCACTGTGGCAGATAGTACTTAGCAATCCATATGTCCGTGATATTCTTGTTTTCATTTGTTGGAGGACATGTATGGTTGTCAACCAACGTCTTCAACACACACCTGTTACTGCATCCCATTGTGGAGTAGTATGCTTTCCAAGGGCATCCCTCTGCTGAACATACAAGGAGATACTTTCCTTGTCATTTTCTTCATAACAACGTACCTCCGCTGCTTGATCCCATATTTTTTTATAGTCTCCTTAAGCTCAGTTGCAGTTATAAATTCATGCCCAACTTGTAGCTCTACATTGGACAAGGGTACAGATGGATTGGACTCAGTAAAATTATACCACATCTCCACGTTATCGTCGAGCTCTACATCGGAGTTTGCCGGTGTATACAGCGCATCCGATGCTGCGTAGTCTGTCTCAATATCCTCTGCATCCCCTTGTTGTTTAGGTGGGACAGACTGGTGTTGTTGATAATGTGGGGCTAGCATCTGCTCTCCAGCCTCATCATCTGCCTCTGCCGCTGCTTCACCAACATTTTTCTCCTGGGCAGTTGATTCAACCTCAACTTTATCCCCCAAACGAACATCGGGACCTAACTCCTCTATGAAAGCAGTCCAATTCGAAGACTCTTTAACGGGAGGCTGTGTTATGTATCTTCTACCCCACCATCACCAACATCATTGTCAACCCCCTGTTCAGTGGGCTCAGCAGCATCACCAGCTTCTTCTTCACCCTTACCAGCTTGTTCGCTTTCTACCTCAGCCCTTTCATTAGCATCTTCACCGACAGCCCTCTGTTCAAAGAAACCACCAACATTACCAACTGAGTCTTCTTGTTGTTCAACCCTTTGATCAACATCTTTTTCAACATTTGGTTCTACCCTACAATCACCATCACCCACTGTTTCTTCTTCTACCCCAGCATCACAACAATCTTTTTCACCCTTACAATCAACCATATCTGTTTGTACATTGGTCATTTCTTCATCTGTTTCTACAACGGCCCTTTCACCAACTGTTTCACCTTCTACACCGGGCCTTTCACCAACTGTTTCTTCTTCTACCCTAGCCTTTTCACCAACTGCTTCCTCTTCTACCCCAGCCTTTTGATCAACTTCTTCTTTGACCCTCTGTTCTCCAACCCTACGTTCTTCAGCAGCCATAGCCTTAACAAATTCATCCGCATCCCTATCCACAAGGTTTTCCTCACTACTTTGACTCTCTTTCTCTTTATCTGAATATGAACTTGATTCTGAAAGTTCAACCACCGGTGGAGTTTTAACTTTTGTTGTTTTCGGAGGGGAAATTATTTTTTGTGGTAGAACAACTTTTATATAAAGCTTTAAGAACCTGCGCTTGTCTACCAGCTTGCACATCTCCAGTGCATCTGCATCATTGGAGACATTTAACAAACCTTTATCATCCTTGTATGACAACAGTTGGTATGGGAAGTTCAACACGCCAAACTTCTGTTCAGGCGAGCACGTCATGTAAATGTGCTCGCTTAGGTAGATAAATGAGATATTGTCGGGGTTCACATTATCAACTAGTGTCTCCTTTCCACCCTTGTATGTTATGATGCCGTTTTTCTCGCAGAATTTACCACCGTGATGTACTACCATGGTGAATAACAAGTGACTGGAACAACAACACTCAAACAACAACAATCACTCAAACAACAACAATCACTCAAATATCACAAATAGCCACAAGTATGAGCTGCTCCTAAATCTATACCCTACTGCATATCTAATGCAGCAACAAATAGAACAAGTCCAATGCCAAAGTCACTCAAACAGCAAACATAAAAAATCATTAAACAAGTCACTGCAACAACAAACATCTCAAATGCAGCAAAAATAAAAACAACAACCATCTGTCAAGTCCAATGCGAAAAAAACGAAGTAAAACAAGTGCAATGCATCAACAATCCTAATAATTAACATCTAATTACAATAATCAATAACAGTCACTACTATACTCATTAAACATCAATAAAACGCAAAATCAAAACTTTATCAGGTAAACACAGAAGACAATATCGAAATGTAACACTATAACCATCATTAAACATCATTTCACAGTGAAGCAATGAAACTCGAAGCATTCTAATTTTAAAAACTAAAACGATACATCACTCAGACAAATAAGGAAACAAACAAAATACCCGTATATTCTTCAGAGAAATCCAATTCGATTTTGACCTTCTTTTGTTTCCTTCTCAAACCCTTCTTCATTGTTGAATCACGTTAATGTTGCCATAAATTAGGGTTAGCAACAGGGAGTACAGACTGTGATTAAGGAATAAGATCTAGGGTTTTGTTTCGATTTAGGTATAGATTTAGGAGTAGACAGATTTGGGTATAGATTAGGGATTCGATTTGGGGATTTGATTTAGAACAAAAGAGAGTGAAAAGGAGAAAGTCTAGGGATTAGGATTTGAAAAGGGTTTAGACTGTCTATTCAGGGAGAAATGCAATCTAGGGTTTATCCAAACGCGATAGTTTAGGGACTGTCAACGGACATTTGAAAGTCAAAGGACTATCTGCCACCAAACGCGATAGTTGAGGGACGATGTACTGTTCAAAGCCTTTATAATGGAAACAACTTAGAGGCTGATTGATGCAGCACGAGTTTTTTCAAGTACTCTTAACGTGTCATGGTTAAAAGGTCCTTAAATTTTTTAATACTCGATACTTGAGCCTTTATGGAACTCCACTTCTATCGCTCTCATCCCTAAAAAGGATTCTCCTTCATAGACCGTAGATTTGAGGCCAATTGGTTGCTGCCATGTTGTTTAAAATATTATCTCCAAGATCCTAGCTAGCAAACTCAAAGGGCTACCAAACAATTGGTTGCTGCCATGTCGTTTCTAGGCGTAACATTTATGACAACATCCTTATCTCCAAAAAATTCCTTAAGGGCTACCAAACAAATTGTAAAGGCCCGATGGTCGTACTAAAAATCAATCTTATGATATACTTTGAAAATGTCTGTTGACATCTTATTATTGACATCATTGTTGCTATGGATTTCCCGGACATAATGATCACTTGGATTATTCAATGTATATTCACCACGTCATATAGTGTTAACATAAATGATGATCATAACGGTGAGTTCCAGGGTAAAAAAGAGCTCCGACAAGGCAACCCTTTTTTTGTCATTGTGATACAAATCCTTTCAATATCCTAAAAAAATGAAATGATAAAAATTTCAAATTTCACTAGAATTGTCAAAAGCTTAAAATTACTCACCTTTGTTTTATTTTATTTATTATGGTGATCTTAAGTTTCTTAATCTCATAAAGAAGGTCTAAATGAATTCTTTGATCTATCGAGTCTTCAAATCAATCCCGGTAAAAGTCACGTCTTCCTTTCTGACGTGAGCCTCATCCTTAAAAAATATTCGATCAATATTATAATGATTGTCGGTCTCCCCTCGAAAATATTACTGCCTGTATTGGATCGTGGACCTCCAAACACATTTGTTATACTGGTAGACTCTAGCTCATATAGTATATCCTTTTTATAGGTCAGGTATACTTGTCTTCAATTTTGGTGAAGATTAATTCAGATAAGATTAAAGATAAAAACTTTTGGTCTTTAAATCTTGGCTCATCTTTCTCACTTCGATGAAATTTTCCGTCCTAGGTATCTAACTTGCAAAATATATAGGGTGACGATTGGAAATGTGGATACTACCTCCTTCTGGTATGACCTGTAACTTCTCTTTACCTCTCTAGTAAACCAGTATAAACAACGTATTATTCGTGAATCGAGGCTTGAAATAATATTAAGGTTCCTGATATCATTTTGGACGGATACTAGAACCATCCAGACTAAATAAGGTATGCAAGTGCTAAAAACCATCACAACTTCCATAAAATAAACCATATCATCCTCTCTTTATCCCACCTCTAAGTATTAGTTTTGACGATGTACACTATTGGACCACCAAGAATGGAAGTATAAAATTTATAACTAATGACACTTACAATACAATTCGTACGTCTCCCCTATATCTGGTGGGTTGGGTTAGTTTGACATAAATAGGTCTGTTATTTGTCTAGTTTCGTTCGGTTTTTGAGAAAACCGAACCAAACTGCTAAATTTATCGGTTCAGACCAAACCGAACCGAAAAAGTTTCGGTTTTGTAAACCAGAACCGAAACGACACTGATAAAAATTGGTTTGGTTAGGTCCAATTAGTTTAACAGACTGATAAGCACCCAATAAATGTTTTATGTAAAAAAGTTAAGTTAATTAAGGAAAAAATAAAAGAGAAATGTCTTTGTTTAATTGTTTAAACCAAACACTCACCTCTTATTATATATTAACTTTTCCCTCGTGTTTTAATACAACCTTCTGATGTGGGAAACTTATTTTTTATATATATATATATATATTCATTTCTTCGCATTTGTTTATTTCTTTTTTATGTGAGATACATCGTAATAGTTTTAGCTTTATTTATAGATACAACGTGGGATACATTGTGGGATATTGGCTACAAGACTTTTAAATTCTTGATGTAATAATATATATTATTCAGAGAGATTTCAGTTCCCGAACTTCTTATACCATAAACCTTTATCAACCTAGTCAAAAGACAAGTGAGTAATTCCAAAGACATTCAAACCTTTTACATTATTTCTACAATATGAGTCATTCAAATGAATTATCTCATCCTGGTTCATCTTTACCAGCTTAAGAATCTCTGAAATAAAAGAAAATACTTTGGGGCGTACACAAAAAAGTTCATAAACAACAAAAACCGCTTTCATATCAGCTCCAAACTGATTGATCCATTAAAAAAAACATCATCAGTAAAAATATTGCGAGTCATAATTTGGTCGAGCTCTTGAGAAAAATTTATCCATAGATCACAAAAATCCTTTAAATTGAGACTCAACTTAAGAACGCGAAGTTTCTTTCTCAAAGTATCTTAAACTTCGGACAAAATGACGGATAACGAGAAGTCCACAACATCATCTTTTTCATCATCAAAGTGTTGTCCGCTCTAAAATAGAATCGCGAACCGGGCCGTTAAGGTTTGTTCTGGTCCTTACCGGTTCACTTCCAGTCTGGTTCCCGGTTCTCGGGAACCGTCAATAGACCTAGATATAATTATAATATTCCACATCATTCTTTTATTCCCTATTTTTCAATCCGAGGCGAGTTGACTACCCTAGATAATCTTATAAGTTAGTGATTAAAGTCCTCTCTTGACTGTGTGTTGTGTCATTCATGTGCTTAATCCATCAATCATATCCACTATGATTAAATGGTACATGGATTGTGGCCAATACTAAGTTGGGTTTCAATTTAAATGGCGCTGATCAACCATTGTAAATTACGGTGGCTTCAAATTGACCTCCCTCTAACATCTGCCATCTTTTACGTTTATGTTTTGGCCCGATAATATACTACGTCTGGAGAGAAAGGAACTCAATATTTTTTGGTTCTCATCCGACCTTTGGCTTTGCAATTTCACATCATATGCTTTATGATCTACGATTTCGCTTTATAACCTATAATTTAGATTCTTTGGTACCAATAATCCTATGCTTTGTTTCTAACTTAACTTTGTTGTATGTAGTTTTATCATCTCTTTGTGATAACAACCATAAACTACTAGACATGATAGATTTGGGATCACATTATTTGAGGTTTATGAATAGTTACCTGCTTATTATGACGACTATATTATAGGTTCCTGGTCTAATTTATTTGGATCTGACCATTACATTTGTATTATATTCGTATTTTATGTATCTCAATATAATTTTCATATTATTATTTTAAGTTTATTAATTCTCAAATTATGTCCGAATATTATTTATTTATTAATATTTTATGGCGAATTAAAAGTGGATATATATACCCGTAGAAAAAACATTGGTAAAAATATGAACAAAAGTTTTATATATTTTTGATGAAATATCGATCTTTTAGTGGTTTATTTTTTGTTTTATTATCATTTTATGTTTTATATTTTAATTTTTGTTTGTATCAAAGAATTCATCGTAATCTTTTTATAGTTTTTTTTCCTTTTGAGATTATATATATATAATTTTTATTAAAAAAAATAATTGAAAATTAATATCGTAAATTTATAGTTTATATACTAAATCAATGTTTATGCACTAATTGATATTTGTTAAGACATTATAACTTCCCATTAGTATTTCATATAACTAATTAGTTAAATATTTCCGAAAACAACATGGTTCATTAGAAATTTATTCATAAATTAGATAACAATTAAGTTAAAAATAAATGGTTTATTTGTTATTTTATCTGAAGTTATAGTTATGTACTGCGAATAAGGACTAAGTAACAAAACAAGTGACTTTTAGCAAAATAGTGGAAATTCTATGGAAGTTATATATATATATATATATATATATATATATATATTAATTTATAAAAAATAAATAAAAATTAACAAATCACTTTTTTTTTGCTATTTGTCATTCTTTTATTTGATAAGGGCCGGTCTATACATATTCAAAACCGATTTAAGTTTATCCAAAAAATGTTTTTGATTTTAGTTTAATTTTTTGGGACAAAATTAGCCTCAAACTTTCATATACATAATTGTTATTAAGTAAAAAAAAACTTTAAGCATATCTTAAACATACCTAAATCACAAAACAACATATTAATAAAACACTACCATTTACTAGATCAAACTTCATATTAGTATATTTTGTGAGAATCTTCTAAATCAACTTGAACCTTCAAACTAGTTTCAAGAACATTCAACCACTCTTTGAAGAAAAACACAAAATCGAACATGATTCAGCCAAAGTTAGGGATTATCATGGATGAGTTGATGTCGCCAGAGGTGAGAGAGGAGTATAAGTCACCAGATAAGGAGGTTAATTTTCCGGAGAAAGAGGTTGAGTCGCTAGAAAAGGTAACGAAAAATGTTTTCGGTCCGTGGTGGCGATTGCATCATCGGTTCTAGCCCTTAGTACCGATGGTGTGTAGGCGTGTTGGCACCGGTTCTGGTGTATTGCAACGGTGGTATTGAAGCTGCATGAACACCAAATTTGTGGTCATGCACCACTGGTTCAGATCCCCTAACTAGTGGTGCATGGCCATAAAAAAATCACATTTTCAACACTTTATTTTAACATGTTTAAGTCATCTATGTTTTGGTTCTACAAACTATGAGTTGTGTTTTGATTTTGTTAATTAGGGACCGGATGTTGCGCATGGACCCGATGAAGCTTTTACTACCGACTACACTAATGTATTTTTCACGATTGAGTATTATACACAAGAAGCATTGGTGAAATGGATAAAGAAGACCGAAAAAGATAACGACTTGGTTATCAACCTAAGGCGCCGCGATAGATTAGAGAGTAAAAAAAATCCTTGGATAATTTTTCAGTGTAAGAGTTTGGTAAAGTATATTCCAACGGTGGCCAAAAAAGATTTTAAAATAAAGTTGACGGGAACAAAAACATTGGTTGTCCATTTGAGCTAAATGGTCGTTGTTGGAACTAGATCGATGGAAGCTAGAAGTCTTTTGTGGGATTCACAACCATTAGAGTTCGAAAGAGCTTGATGGTCATTCATACGCACGTCATTTGAACAAAAAGGGGATATAATTTATAGATAGTCGACCTATATGAGAACATGACCTAGAGAAATATTAAACGGTGTTAAGAATTTGAATGAAGACAACGTTTCTTCCATGCGCACTATTTATAACACGAGACAGAAAAATCGGGTTTTGAAGAAGACGAGCATGTCACATCTGCAGTTTATGTCGGGAGAGCTTAAGAGGTATAGTTATTACGAATGGCATAAATCTGGTGAAGACGATGGGCAAGTCATTACTGATGTATTTTTTGCACATCTAGTTAGTGTTGATTAGACATTTCCAATAATGTTGATCATTGATAACACGTACAAGATCATAAGATATGAGATATTGTTGTTTGAGATAATAGGTGTGATATCTACTGGTTTGACGTACTGTGCTGCTTTTGCATTCATGTCCGGTGAGAAATTACCCAACTTCAAATGGGTATAGAAATTTTGAAGTCGTTCATTGCCGCTCACGGGATTGAAGAATCGTCTGTTATTTTGATTGATAAAGATTTAAAATTAATGAAATCCCTTAAAGTAGTCTTCCCAAAGGCAATGCTATACCCATGACATATAAACTGAAACGTTAAAAAAAACAAGGAAGTATTTCCCTGAGAAGAATGATCATGCGAAGTTTGTTTCTGATTAGAAGAAGATAGCGGACGCGACATTAGAAATTGAATAATACCCTTTTGCCATCAAATACACTGAAAAGTAATGGCTTAAAAAGACACTGATAAATTTATTGTTTGAAACACGAACAAGTTCATGCATTTGGGACATTGCACGACTAATCAGGTCAAGAGCGCTCATTCTAACTTGAAGCGTTACCTACATACGAGAAAACCAAACTTTGAGTTATTTTGGGTGAGGGTGCATTCACTTGTCAAAATCTAACATTCTTCAATTAGATCTTATTTTTTAAAAGATTCGTTACATATCACAACATAAATTTTCTCACAAAAGGTTTAACAAAATTTGAGGGCGTATTTCCCACACAACGTTAAAACTCTTTCTTATTGAATTAGAAAGTGTGCAAGATTGTGAGAAAACTGCTATCATAGATGGGATGGATGTTAAATATGATACAATCGATGACGTTTGCATATGCTTGATAAGATCTACACACGGTATACCGTGTTATCACCAGATTCGCAAGTGGTGTAATAATGATATTCATCTTTAAAAGTGTTTCACGACCATTTAAGGAGGTTAGAAATACAACCCCGTAGAAATCGAACAACGATGAAATTCTCAACGACGATTTGGAAAAATTGTAATTGATGTTATGGAGACAAAAGACGAAAGTCGCATAAAACACATTTACAAAAAAATGGTTTAAAATTGTTTATCCGGAGACATCCTCACTACTAGGATCCATTGGAGAAGCATAAACACCGCGGTCGTCCACATGTGAAATGAAAACTTGTTGTTGATGCATCATCCACTAAACGAGACAAATGTCAATGAGAACATGTGGATACCCCTGATAAAGCCAACGAAGCTTCGGTGCCAAACCCATTTAAAACTCCAAAAGTTACCGCTCGTAAAGTAGTTTCAAGTGCGAATACAATTCGTGCAGATGTACCTAAAGTACTTTGTAGTTCTTCGATTTTCTCACTTTCTAAAAATAACGTACTATGCTATGTTGTTGGTGGGAAACAACTAATAAATGATCCAAAAAGATACTTGCGCTGGTTTACGACACACTTCATTCCGTTTATAACTGGTATAAACGAAGTTAGTCGTGATGACCATTGTGGGTATCGTGCAGTTTCATATGGGCTATATGGTCATGAAGAAGGTTGAAATATGATTATGAAGGCCATTTACGACGAACTAATGAATAATTATGCGGTATATAACAAGATATATAATGATAAAGAAGAATATCTGAAGGTGGCTGAAAGTATAAACTATTACGAAACACGAGCTGCAACCAAATATTGGATGACAATACCGGAGATGGATATAGTGATTGCAACAAGGTTTCAATGCATTGTTCATTTTGTATCACAAACATGATCCCACAATTGTAGCCAAACGTTTCTACCCCTGTGAGGTGAGACCATCTGATATCCAAAAGACTTGAAACTGGGTTTGGTTTTGTTGATACTAATCATTTCATCAATGTACGTCATTTGTCTCATTCTTATGTTTTTAGTACACTAAATATTAACACTCCTAGTCTAATTTTAAACTGCTTTTACAGTTATTCGTTACCGTTGATTGTCCGTGTGTACGTATACATCTGACATGGAATGCATTGCATATGAATGATGCTTACACTTGAGAGTTACCATTACTTAGTCCCTATAAGACATATGTGGAGCTCGAAAGCCGAAAGCAAAGTAGTTCATTCCCAGAAGTAACTGATTGAAATGAATTTGTTTAGTTTGTTAATGTTATTTAGTACTTTATTTATGTATTACATCAAACTTATCGTACTTGAGTTTTACGAGTTATGTTTTGTTCGTACTTAATAGGTTTTCTTTGTACTTAATAAGTTTTGTTTTTATTTATCATGATGATAAAGCAATTAACTACTAAAGGAATAACGAAGACTTATAATTTCATAGTTTCATAAAATTTCATAAAAGGAACAACGATGCCTTGTAATTTCAATACACAATAAAAGATTAAGCAACGCTACATAATTTAAGATGGAATTACAAAATCATTCACAATTATAGCCTCTATTATCCGTAAGACTACACAATTTTCCTCCTTTAAGACGATTCGATCCTTAACATATTGCATCATTTCTTTGGACAAATAGTCTGTGATTATTAAACCAAAGGAGTCGGATGCTTCATTTCTAATATATGGTGGTTGGTTAAAGACCAAATATATTTAATCACTTGTGATATACTTGTATCTTTCGTTACATATTCACGGCTACGTGGGAGAGGTATTGCTGTAGTCGTAGAATTGCCGTCGTACATGAAATAAACCATACATTATACTTTGTCGAAAAACTTATAGGTATTATCATCCGACCGAGTAAACTTCACATGTTTTGCAACTTGGGGTAGAGCATTGTCAAACAAACACGCTCCATCCTATATTGATGCAATTTATAAGAGAATAATTGAAATTGTGTGTTTAGAATAAGGCAAGATAGTAGCTTTTTATTAAAGAGTTAATTTCAATATTGGCTCGAATAATTGAGCAGGATTTTAATTTGGCGGCAATTGAAAAGCGAGAAAACGTTTTGGGGGATAAATGACACCATAGTGCACAAGAGGCCAAACCGTGGGTGCCTAGTCAGTGGCATTTTTTTTCGGGCCAAACAATCGTTATATTTTTTCAAGGGTGAATCACCCTTGGTCGATGAAGACTTTCAACGTGTTTACTGTACGGTCGAGGATCGGTATACTCAATACTGAAATAAAAAACATAAAAAATAAGGTTAGTCACCTAATATATGTATAAAATCTTAACCTAGTTTTAAATAGATGTAAAAGGTTTCAAAAAAAATTAATATAAACATCATAAAATAAAATAGATATAAAAACTTTAAATATTTTTTAAAAATATATTTTAAGGACCTTTTTTTTATAAAAAAATAGATTTTTGGTTGTGCACTATCGGTACGCAAGAGATGCACCTATGAATGCAGGTCTAATACACCGATGAGGTGGCTGGTCGCACCCCACCAGTCCCGGCCATTTTCCGGCCGAATCCGGCGAGGAAAATGGCTGAAAACACCAAACACCAAACACCAAATCCTTAATTTGTTTTTACCTAAAACCCGAAATCTCTTCTATCCTAACCCTAAAATTGAACCTAAGCCCAAATCTAATCTATGAATATCATTAAAAATTCTAACAAAATTAAAAAAATCATTATAAACAACCTGAAATCGATCAAGAAACAAGAAATAAGAAATTAAAGCTCAAATCTAGAAATACATACTTTGGTGGTGCTGGAGAAGGGCATAAATATTTCTTCTTCAATATGACGGAGGAAGAGCAGATCGAATTTCTGCGCCAAAAAATTTAGAGAGAAGTGAGAGATGTTAGAGAGAAGGTAGAGAAATTTTAGAGATTTGAGAGAAGTGAGGGTGTAGAAAGATTGTTAGAGAGAAAATGAAGTGGAGGGGAGTTAATAAAAAAAATTAGCTTATATACTTCAAAATGGTATTTTTGTGTAAAAATGAATAAATTTATACCAAATGATTAACTCAAAACTGGATACACTTGGATCGGTTTTGGATATGTATAGTCTAATCATTTGGATAATTAATTGTATATTAAAAAGAAAATCTACAAACACACGTTAGTTAATCATTTATTCACCTTCTAGTTTAAAGTAATTGAAAATCAGAAATTGAACCAAATCGAATTGAAAATTAAACTAAATTTTAATGATTCACTGCAGTTTTATTTTAAAAATCAAAACTAAAAAAAAATAAACCCATAAAATCAATTATTATTAAAATTGATAGATCCGTAAAATCACAAAACTGGTAAGTCGATACATAATTAAACCAATAAAAAAGTGAGTATAGATTTTGTTTATTTAAATTTATTTTCTATACATTATATTATTTTCAAAAAACTAAACCGAAATTCTATGGGCTTGGTCAACTCCGAAACGATAAACCTAACAATTAATTTGTTTTTTTCGTAGTTCAAAACCGAAGTGATAGCTTCCCTGACTCCCGCTGTAGGACATTATTAAGATAAATTATACTTATGAAATAAAATAGAAGAAGTTTATTTAATACTATCTTAAAAGTTAAAAACATTAAAATAAATACAATGCACAATATTTTGATGGCATTATGTTGAACGTGAAGACACAATACAATCGATACAAGAAATCTAGAAACTAAGACAATCAATGAGTGATTCTTTGCTTCGCGTCTCTTCTTTAGTTAAAGTTGAAGATGAAGTTAGATTATGTTTCTACTACTTTTTCATAAACATATTTGACATGAAAGATTCACGTTACATGACTTTTCCTTTTTTATATAATACTACTGGGGTTTGTTTTAATTGCTCGATAATTAGACTATTTACATCTTATATATCACGTCGTTAACCTCCACATGCCTGGTAGATATAACATTAAGAAAAAAAATGTGAAAAACTTTGAAAAAAGTTAATTTTCAAAACATTAATTTTCGAAATTTTATTTTTTTACAAACACAAATGCATCGAGATATGTATTTATGATTTTTAATATAGTTTTTGTAGTATTGAATATGCATGGTTATTTGAGTTTTAAATTTTAAAATTTGAAAAAATTATTACGTAGTTTTTTTTAGATTGTTGTTTGTTTAGTTTTGTTGTTGCTAAGTGATGTTACATGGTTGAACTGTTTTCTGATAATCAATTTTTGTATTATTGGATGGTTTTAGACCATGTTATTTTTTTGTTTTATGTTTTAATGCGATTCGTGTTTAGATTTGATCTAGATTAAGACCGGTTACGCGAACACAATAATCATTTTTGCACAATCTTGTGCGAACACGAACGAACAATTTTACGTAAACCGTGCTTGAATTCGACCTAGGTTTGGGTGAGTTGTCCGAACAAGACAAACTATGTCGCAAACGTATACACGAACATGATAGCCATTTTTGCACAACCTTGCGCGAAAATAAAAATATTTCGCACAATGTTGCATAAACATAAAGGTCTGATTTTGTGCAACCTTTACGAAAATAGCCCAATTTTTAGTTGTTGTGTGAAATTCGTTGTGTTGTTTTTATTTTCTTTTGAATTTATTGTTTGATAATTTTATATACATTTTAATAAGTCTTGTTGAAAAAGAATGATGATATGTGTTTTATGACTGTAATTGTGAAATTAATACAAACGTTTTTATTCAAAATTTATGTGATGAAAATAGTTTCTTTTTTATTATTTATAGGATGATTTTATTGTAGCAAATATATTAAGATGTTTATGTATGTGCAGTACCATTGATGTTGTTGAATTAGAGATGCAACAATTAGTCCTTACTAGTGAAAGATTGTATGATCCCTCGTCTCGTCCGATGCATCTTTATAAATGTGTTGCTACTCGTGTTCTATCTGATGATGGATCTAATCATTTTCCTCCTCGTTGTCCAAAAACCAGAGAAAAGCTGAGCAGTGTTGATGTTATTCTCGATCACGTACTTCCCAAAAAAATCCACAATTTTCATAAAAGTATTGCCATATGCCCTTGCTTTGTACCGGTAATAAGAGGATCATACAAATCACCATGTATTCTAAAGAAGGTAAGTATTTCTATATCATATATTTGACTAAAAGGGTAATATTGAGTTCTTTGACTACTACATGTTAGACAATTTTTATGTTATGCTCATTTGAATAAGTAATTTATGTTATATAGTTTTAGATGAATTGGTTGGTTCAATGATTTGCTATTGATTATTTTTATTCGAATTAGTTGATTTATTGGTTTGATTGAAGTTGTTTGATTCAAATAATTTTACTGCTTTGATTTTGATTAACTGGTACATTTCGTCTGATTTTAATTTTTCAATTTTAATTAGTAGGTTGATTCGTTTGATCTAATGGTTTGATATTGAATGTTTGTTTTGATTTTGATTAGTCAGTTGTTTTGTTTGATTCAATGTTTAATATTGTTTTAAATCAGACGAATTATTTTGAATATATATTTTTATTTTTATTGGTTTATTATAAAAAATATTCATGAACATGGTCTTATCTGTTGCTTTCATTTATACGAAAAAATTCAAAAATGAGACATGTACGACTAAGAAATTGTACTAAAAGAGCTTATTTAATATATGTTTAGTAATCTACTCGACGTCATTCAACAACGTGCCTATCTTTGAGGCTTTTATCAAACGATGTCATTCAGAAACTAATACTTTCCAATTCTTGTTCAGTGAGTTGAACGTTACATTAGATGATATCCATATTATTACGGGTATTCCGATGAATGGTGTCATTTTGGAACATTTAATGTATTATGACGATAAAGAGAGGTATCAAGTATTCTGTACTTTGCTTGGAATTGGTATTCCTAGACTAAATTAAGAATTGGTATCATGAAACACAAGCGATCATATTTTCCGTATCAAATGACTAAAAAAAGACCTTTTACAGTTTGTAGTATAAGAACAAATATAATTCCTCTAAAGATGATATCAAATGTGCGACTCATGCGTATTTCTTGTTTTTTATGCTCCATATTTTATAATAAATGAATAAAATCATTTCCTTAAATTATCTTCAGTTTCTGGAGTATTCACATAAGTTGTCACAGTAATATTAAGGTAAGATGATATTGGCTCAAGCCTACCATTCACTTGGAGAGAGTTTGCAATGTTGGAAGTATTGATTTTTGACAATTTCTTAAAGATAAGGTCTACATAAACTCAAAATATACTATCACTTTGCCGCACATGTGTGGATACACGACTAATCGAGCCATATGGTATTTAACAAGAGTCTAGGAAACATACTATCCAAATATTTTGAGAGATAAATGTAAGTTTACTTTCAAATTTTATCATATATTCTCGTTATTTACTTATAAATTACTATATATTTATATTATATTTATTTTGTTACACTAATTTTGAAAGGTATAAACATTTATACATCCACAAGTCATTTGAGAAAAATTCATAAATAAATAAAACGTTGTATCATCCGATCATGTTGAGTCTTTTTATCCTGAGCGTATCATGTGCTAACTTGACCACATATAGCGGAGAGAACATATAATGCAAAAGGTTTTACTTAAGGGTAATAATTTACAAACACAAGTTTCTTTGTAACATATAGTTGTTGACAAATTCAATGAATTATATATTTCACAACATAACATATGTCCATATTGGAAGATGTCAATATTATTATGGGTATTACAATGAATGGTGTTGTTTTGAAGAATCTAATATATCATGATGATAACAAGAGGTATTGAGTATTCTCTACTTTGCTTGAACTTAGTATTCATAAATTAAATTAAAAATTAGTATTAAGAAACATAAGCATCTTATTGTTCATTTCCAATGGCTAAGGAAAATCTTTTGCGGAATGAAATATGTCAAATGTGTGACTCGTGTGTATCTATTGCTTTTTCAATGCTCCATATCTGTCAATAAAATAAATAAATTCATTTCCGTATATTATCTTCAGTTTATAGAGTATCCGCATAATCTGTCATAGTAAAATTAAAGTGCGATGATATTTGCTCAAAGCTACCACTCACTTTGAGAGAGTTTTGTGTCACTCCACAAAAGAATTTTCGAGTTTTTAGAATGTTGGAAGCATGATTTTTTGACAATTTATTAAGAATAAGGTCTACATTATACTCGAAATATGTTATCACTTTACCACACATGTGCAAATACACGAATAATCGAGTCGGATGGTAAATAACAACTCGGGAGTCTCTATATTATCCAAATGTTTCGAGAGATAAATGTAATTTACTTTCAAATCTTATCATATATTCTAGTTATTTTTTTATAAATTACTATACATTTTGATTTGTTTATTTTAGACATCCACAAGTCGTTTGAGAAAATTTATGGATAAATGCAACGTTCAAATCATTCGATAATGTTGAGTCTTACTATCCCGAGCGTGTCATGCGTCGATTTGACCATATATAGTGGAAGTTATCTTGTGACCTAGAATTATGGCCAAATTGGATGAATCATTTGTTTAACAACATAACAAATGTCTAGGGTATAGAAGAATTCATAACACGATAGATTAACATATCCGGTTTGGTGCATAAATAATTTGCGGTACATATTATCCAACGAAAATATGCTCAACCTAGACTCGTCTGTGTCCCTAAAAGGGTATCCAAGTTGGTGGAGGAAGGTGAGCTTGTGACCAAAGGTTATGAATTTGATTCCCTCTACAAACACTTTCTTGGTCGAGCCTGTCACCTTGTGCGGTTTACCTTCTGGCGTTGGTTTGCAGGCTACCATGCCAGATCGATATTTTACTATGTGTGCACTCGTTGAGTAGCGGCTGTGGGTTTCCTCTAAAAAAATCGAGAGTCGTATGTGGGAGGAGATCTTCATCCGATCATGCATATTGTCAATGTTGTTCAGATATATCGTGTAAGAGTTGAAGCTTTCTTATATATGTGCGAGTGCGAGTGAGATAGGGAGAAAAATATACATATCTCTCATACTTACTTGGACGAATAATATTGTGTTATTTTATACTTTGACTATATTTTATGTCATTCAAATAAGAGAGACTTACCAATTAAGACCCATCCAACAAGCCTATTACGGATAAAGATCCAAATAATTTAAGAGACTTTATACCTAAAATACCCTTATATATAAAATCCAGCAAACAACGTATCTTTCTTTTATTTTTTTAATTTAAAATTTTAAAAGGTTCATATATTTTAAACCGTAACTCGAAAAAAAACCTAAAAATGCCATTAGTTTTGTTTTTTAAGACGAACAAAACTAGTACCACTCTTGATAGGTTTTGATTTTTTTAAACTGTATTTACACAGGTTTCGCATCTAACAAAACAAAGAAGGTTTCTCATCTAGCCAAAACAAAAAAGGTTTCGCGTCTAGAGAAACAAAGAAGGTTTCTCATCTAGCGAAACAAAAAAGGTTTCGAATCTAGCGAAACAAATAAGGTTTCTCATCTAGCAAAACAAAGACGTTTGCACATGTAACAAAACAAAGAAGGTTACTCGTCTAGCTAAACAAAAAAGATTTCGCATCTAGCAAAACAAAGAAGATTTCGCATCTAGCGAAACAAAGAAGGTTTCTCATCTAACGAAACAAACAAAGTTTCTCATCTAGCGAAACAAAAAAGGTTTCTCATCTAGCAAAACAAAGAAGGTTTCTCATCTAGCAGAACAAAGAAAATTTCGCATCTTCTTCCTTTACACTATAAATTTAAATTTTTTAAAAGTTCGTATCTTTTACATCGTAACTCAGAAAAAAAATCCAAAAATACCATTGGTTTTGGTTTTTTTAAGACGAACAAAACCAGTATCATTTATGATATATTTTGAATTGTTTTTTAAATATTTTAAACATGGCTTACGAGCTGTTTGTTTCCCGAGAAGTATAAGGAAATGAAATGGATCAGGTGATGGAAAGTTTCTCTTTGATGGTTGGGATTGTTTATAGTGGTTTTTTTAAAGTAGAAAGGAAATTTGAATTAAAATATAATTAAATTTGATACAAAGAAGGCGCCAAAGCCAAAAAGGCGCTAAATTGACAGTATAATTTTTAGTCTTAATCTTTAATAGTCGATCCTTTTTTTGATACTTCAGTGAGCTTACATCAATGATTTCTAAAAATAAAAACTCAACAAATTTGAAGGAAATGATTTGTATTTCTAGATAGAAGGATGAAAATGAGTCTAAAAGTCACTTCTTTGTTCCATGGAGAAATATTCTTCTTTGAACATGAATCATCTCGAGAAGTTTCACGGGAAAGCTTTAATCATATATAGTACTTTCTGCAAAATTTTAGTTTGAAAATCCTGCTTAAGAGAGCAAATAAGACTGGAATTAGTGACTATTATCATTAGTAATATATGATAGCTCAAGAGTATCCATAATAAAATTGTTTTGAGGTTTCGAGGAGCAGAGTTGAATTGAAATTCTTGCCTCATGTTACACTTCAGAGTCCAGCGAGCAAGCCAGTCGGCTGCTTAATTCTGGTATCTGAAAGAATGATTTAATACCATTAATGGAGCAATGAGTCTTCTGGTGCAACTGAGAATGGAACAAAAGCCCACACGTATTTATCTTGACTGAGAAAATTTATTAGTAAGTTGGAATCTATTTTTATATCCATCCGAGTCCAGATTTTTTCTTTACAGATTTTGAGACCATCAAGTAAGGCACGCGCTTCAGCCATTGAAGGAGTGAGCTTACCATTTAGAAATCCATCTCCATGAAGTAAGTTACCGTCACTGTATCTAACAATTATACCTCCGCTTGTTTCACCATTTGATTGGCAAGATGTGTCTGTGTTTAGTTTCAATCTTCCAATGGCAGGGTGATTCCATTTAAGAACGGCATGCCTCACCTTGGTTTCTTGAATATGATTGAAACAACCTAAGTCTTTAGCTGCATTAAGATCTTTAAACCAATGCTTAGCTTTAAGAGATTTAGAATAATCAAGACTATTTAGAACTCTAATAACATCTGAAATTTCCTTTTAATGAGAGAAAACTTTACCTTTAAACTTAGCTTGATTTCTGTATTTCTGAATGATGCTATAAACTAAAGGATGGATGATATGTGTTACATGATAATCCTTGTTTGATGACCAAAATCATGTCCTAGACATGTGAGTTATAGTCATGTATTTGTAGATTTGTAATCTGAAAATTCCAGCAAAATGGTTCTATATAGTCCAAGCAAACTCACAAGAAATAAATACGTAATTAAGAGATTTATAGTTCATACAAAATTGGCATTTGGAAGCAATAATAATATGATTCTTCTACATAATCGTATCGATATAGATGAAATTATGAATCAATTTCCAGTGAAGAAGGGCTTTCTGGGAGTGAGAGAGTTCCATATTTTATCAAAAAGATTAGATTTCTTGTTGTGATATAAAATGTGGTCCCATGTATCATTTAATGTGAATTTGCCATATTTAGATAAGTTCCAGATTAAGGTATCATCACAATCGAGTTTGACAGTACAAGTAGATATTCTATTCATGTCACTATGATCTAATAGATCTTTAATACTATTAAGATTCCATTGAATTTTAAACTAATATGTATTAACCATTTCAGATTTGAACCATCTGTTATCAGTCCTATCATCAAGAATTAACAGAGGTTTATGCTTGGACCAGTTGTCTAGCTAAAAATCAGTCATACCTAAGCCAAGTTTCTAGCTGATGTAAGGTTCAGCATACTGTTTAATGTTGATAAGTCTTTTCCAAACCATTGAGCCAGGTTTGCTGAAGGATACTTGTAAGGGATGAAGATTTTTACAGTATATATTATGCATTAAGTTAGCCCAAGTAGTTTTCTTATTTTTGAAGTTGATCCATATTTTGAAAGATAAGGATTCTTGAATATCAGATTGTTATATGATATTAAGGCCTCTTTCCTTTAAAGGTTTGCAAACATAGTTCCATCTACACCACTGAATGTTTTGATGAGTATTAGTGGATCCATATAAAAATTTGTTCAAGAATTTTTCAATGTTGTCTATTACACATTTAGGAATTACATTGATTTGCATCCAGTAGAGAGTAATACTCATAAGAACAAAAGTTATAAGCGTTAACCTCCCTACAAAAGAAAGGTGGGTTGATTCCCAATCTTTGATCTCGTTGTTTAGTTTGCTGAGCAGGTTAGCATAGTTACTTTCTTTGTTGTTTGTGTTGATGATAATACCCAGATATTCATTTGGAAGAGTACTAGTATTGAAACCAGTTTTGTTAGTGATGACATTAATCTTAATAGGATTCATCCTAGAAGCAACAATCACTTTTGTTTTGTCTTTGCTGATTCCTTGTCCTGAAACTTCTTGATATATCTGTAAAAAATTGTTAAGAGAAACTAAAGTAGAGTCCTTTCTGTTAGTGAGAAAAAGAATATCATTTGCAAAATCTAGGTTATGAATAGACAAACTACTTCTGTTTTTATATTTCATGTTTTTATTAGATTCAAAAAGATTATTAAGACCTCTTAATAAGACTTCTTCAACAATAATAAAGAGGATTGGTGAGGGAGACATAAACAGAAGAAATCATCTTATTAATGAGACTAATGAATCGATTTTAGATTCCAAATCTGTTAAGACTTTTAATTATAAAGCAATGAGTCATTTTGTCAAAAGCTTTGCACATATTAAGCTGAATAAGAATATTCTTGTCTTTTATGTTTCTATTTAAATCATGTAAGAGTTCCTTAGCAATTAATATGTTCTCATGTATGACATTACCAGGCATGAATCCATCCTGACTTTTGGAAATGATCCTGGGAAGAATTCTAGTTAATTTATTATTCAGAATTTTAGAGTTGATTCTGTTTAATAGAAAAAAGGCTTATAATCATGTAGTCTTTCCATCTAGTTGGATTTCCAGACTTAGGAATCAAGCATATTCCAGTAGCTATAATTCCTTTAGGTAGATTTTTATCCATGATGAAATAATACATAGCTTGAGTGAGGTATGTTTTTATTATGTTCCAACAAGTTTTATAGAAAAACTGATTGAAACCATCCATACATGCAGCACTTGATGAATTCAAGCTGTTAATGATGTTCCAGATATCCTCTTCACTTGGAGGCAATAATAAGTTCTTGTTGTCTTCCTCCGTAACCACAGAAGGGATGTTGTTAAAGATGGGATCAATCATTTTTTCCTTCTCATCCGTCTCATTGCTTTAAGGGTAACTAGTAAAAGCTTCTTTGAAATAAGAGACTGCAGAAAGGCCAATTGCGTTTCTTTCAGTGATCCATGTATTACCTTTTTTAATATCATTTATCTAGTTTCTCTTCCTTTTCTTTATGACATAGTTCAAGAACAACTTAGTTCTTTTATCTCCATCAATAGTCCAGTTTGCATAGCATTTTTGAAGTTAATATTGATAAGGAAAGATATTCCTCAAGGACCTAAGTGCAATTGATAGGGACTAAAGTGATAAGTTCTGTAAATATAGGGTCAAATTAGACTTTAGGAGAAATGTAAAGGGTTGAATTGCAAATATACCATTATGTAACCGTTTCTCTAACTAACTCACTCAGTCTATTTAAAGAGGCTGAAAAAGTGAGTTGGGCCTAGGAAATAATCATAAGCACTTTTCACTTCCAAAAATTCTCTAAGCAGATTTGTGTTCTTGATTTTATCAATTCAGCTTTTATTCTTACCAAATTGGCGCTAGAACGAGGGGGCGAGGATACCTTGATCAACAGATCAGAAATCGACGTTCGAGTTTTCGTTTTGCAAAGTTTTCCGTTCGAATTTTCATATTTTGTGTGATTTTTCGCTGATTGAGGATGAATTCTGAGGAAGGTGACAATCCATCTGTTCGCAAGGCTATGGAAACATTGAAATCCGATCTGCAAGAGGCAGGTAAATCGATTCCAACTCAATCAATCCAATTTGATTTTGAAGGAAAAATGAATGAGATGATAAGGAAGGTGGCAGAGCTTGACGAATTGGTAAAAAAGAAGGGAAATAATGATGGTGCTAGGCTTAGGTCTAAGATAGCAGGGGGCGATCAGAATGATCAGTCGGATCAGTCGATGGACGATGGCGATGACCGATATGAACAGCGTAAAGCACGTTTTGAGCAAAAGAAAGAGTATAGTGGGATAAAGAGGAAAGAAAAATTACAAAAGCGATTGTATGTGAACTCTAGTGATGAAGAGGATTTCAAAGATTCTGAGTCTGATGAAACACCGAAGTACGAACGTTCTCGAGGCTATTCAAGAGGAGCAGAGCGTGAGCTCCGTCCAGCTAGGGTGTATAAGGAAGGAAGGAAAAAGAAAGAGAGGCGAGTATATTCACCTCGAAAATATTCGCCTCGGAGATATTCGCCTCGAAAATATGAAGGTGAGTCCAGCTTATATGCAACTGTGGGGATGAGAAATGAGGACCAGTATGTTCAGGGAGTCGACTGGAGGGACTCACCATTGATCAGGGAGATCAGATCTGTGCCGCTTCCGAGGCGGTTTGATATTTCCAAAGTTGATAAGTTTGATGGGACTCAAGATCCCGATGACCACATAGAACAATTTAAAAACTACATGACTAATTTCGAGGATGACGATAAATTGGTGTGTAGAGCTTTCTCTCAGACGTTTAAGGGAACTGCGCTGAAATGGTTCAACAAGATTCCTAATGAGTCAATTGCAAATTTTAGAGGCTTCTATACCGCTTTCCGAAGACAGTTTGTGGGAAGCAAGGAAATGAGAGCCAATGGAGACACAATAATACAATGCAAACAGGCTGTGGGAGAGAAGTTAAAGGATTATACTAAGAGGTTTGTGTCAACAAAGGCTGAATTGGATGATTGTGAAGAAAGTGTGGCTATGGCGGCGTTTAGGCAAGGACTGTTGCCTGAGGATTTAGCCGATGAGACTACGAGGCGCAGGGCGTTAACATTTGGAGCTCTTATGGCTCAGGTTGAGGATCAGATTAAGGTCGAAGAATCGACGCGGGTTCGAGGAGGTGCTAGTACTGTTCAGAAGGGGAGTGGACAATCTAACACATCGAACAACAATCCCTCGCGTCCGAAGAACAATCAAAATGTATCTAACCGAGGAGCTTCGAACTCGTATCAAGGGGGATATAATCAACACAACTCTAATAATCAGCAACAGTTTAGATCCAGATCGAATGTGTGGGTGAGGCCAGATTATTATGCGGATCTGACTGAAAGCGTGGCTTCGATATATGAAAAAATAAGGGGGAAAATAAATTTTAGAAAGCCACCAGCGATTAACAGGCCAAGAGAGGAGCGCAATAATAAGTTCTGCAGGTATCATGATGATGTCGGCTATGATACAAATGATTGCATTGCTCTAAAGAAGGAGATGCAAATTTTGATCGAGAATGGAAAGTTGCTGGAATATGTCAGGAAGAATGCTAAAGCGGCAGCTCCGAAAATTGGTAATCCTAATTCTAAACAGGAAACTGCACTAATGATTTTAGATGTTGCAGGTGAGGGGGATGGTTTCGATGTGGCCTCGGAATATGTCGAACCAGACCCCAGTCGACTTTTGTTAATGTCAATAGATGAGCCGATGCGTCAGGGACGTGTTCGAGATTTGTGTACCTTCTTCGAATCACTTACAATATTTGGGGGAGATTCGATGACCAACAACACTAATAATTCGAGGAAGAGACATATAGTGAACTTAACACGACAAATTGAGGGAGGCGCATCGGCACACCTAAGCAACAGAAAGGATGTGCCCTTTATAATTTTCGATGGGGATGATTTGAGGGGGATTACTGGGCCACATGAAGATGCGGTGGTCATAGGAGCAGAAGTATGCGGGGTGGAGATTCGACGAGTGCTGATTGATACAGGGAGCTCTGCTAATGTGCTTTTCAAGTCAACATATGAGAGATTAACTGCTCCGCCTCGAATAGAAAGATCAGAAAGGACTATCATAGGGTTTACTGGCGCAACAGCAAATGTGATAGGAGAGTTCGAGGGTGAAGTTTCTTTGGGAAATGGGCCTTTCAAGAAGAAAGTACAAGTACTTTTTGTGGTGGTAGATTGTCCATCAAGTTACAATGCTATTTTTGGGAGGTCGTGGTTGGCTAAAATGTACGCTGTAGTTTCTACAGTTCATCAATGTTTGAAGTATGTGATCGAGGACCGAGTCGGCGTAGTTCGAAGTGATCAAAAGGTGGCAAGAGAATGTTATGCTGATGCATTTAGACTACGGGGCAAAAGTTCTGATGATCCGATGGAGAATTAGCAGTTTGGGGGGTTGTCTTCTGAGGGAACAGATGAGGGAATTGATGATCCGAGGTCAACCCCGAGTTCTGTGGTGGTCAATGAGGAAATAGAAGAATATAGTTTCAATAATGGCAGGGTACTTCGAATTGGGACCCTGTTATCTTTATCGATGCGAGAAAAGTTGTTGACCTTTTTGTTTGAAAATTTGGATGTTTTTGCGTGGAGGTCTGAAGACGTAGTGGGGGTCCCAAGTGACATAATATGTCATAGTTTGGCGGTTGATCCGAAGGTCAAACCGATAATTCAAAAAAGAAGGGCATTTTCATTGGAAAAATCCGAGGCAATAGTTGCCGAGGTGGATCGACTATACAAGATGGGTCATATCAGGGAAGCCAATTATCCGAGGTGGACGGCTAATCCAGTAGTAGTGAAAAAGAAGAATGGAAAATGGCGAATGTGTGTGGACTTCACAGATTTGAATAGAGCCTGTCCAAAAGATCCTTTTCCGGTGCCTCGAATCGATCAGTTAGTGGATTCCACTTCGGGAAATAAAATCTTGACGTTTATGGATGCGTTTTCGGGGTATAATCAGATTCGAATGAATCCAAATGATGAAGAAAACACGACTTTTATCACTGACAGGGGATTGCACTGCTACAGAGTGATGCCGTTCGGATTGAAAAATGCTGGGTCAACATATCAGAGGCTGATGAATAAGGCGTTTGCTTCACAAATAGGGAGAAATATCGAAGTGTACATCGATGACATGCTTGTTAAAAGCAAAAGTGATGATGAACACATTGATGATTTAGAAGAGACGTTTTTGAATCTTAGAGCAATATAATTGAAGTTGAACCCAGAAAAATGTACATTTGGAGTTCGATCTGGCAAATTTCTGGGGTACATGATTAGTGAAAGAGGAATCGAAGTGGATTCAGATCAATTGAAGGCTCTGATATCTATGTCTTCACCTCGGAATATCAAAGAAGTGCAAATGTTAACGGGCAGGTTAGCAGCTTTGAACAGATTCATTTCTCGTTTTTCAGATAAGTGCTTCCCTTTTTTCCAGGTGCTGCGTAGACCTAATAACTTTGAGTGGACTTCGGATTGTGAAGAAGCTTTTATGAAGATTAAAAATCTTTTGTCCTCTCCTGAAATATTGTCGAAGCCTCGAAAGGGTGAGCAGCTATTTTTGTATATAACAGTATCGGATTATGCGGTGAGTGCAGTTCTGGTCAGTGAAGATACGAGAATTTCAAAGCCTGTCTACTATGTCAGCAAAAGTTTGGTTGATGCTGAAAAACGCTATTTGAAGCTCGAAAAATTGGCACTGTGCATAGTAGTGGCAGCAAGAAAAATGCGTCCTTACTTCCAGGCACATACGATTGTGGTTCGAACTTCATATCCATTAAAAAATGTTTTGCAGAAGCCAGATATCTCAGGAAGGATGACCAAGTGGTCTGTGGAATTAGGAGATTTCGATGTGTTATTCTCTCCTCGAACAGCTATCAAAGCTCAAGCTTTAGCAGATTTTTTGGTGGAATTCCACTCAAGCAGATCCGAAGAGAAAGACGGTGAAAAGGTGAACGAGAATCCGACGTGGACGATACGAACTGATGGGGGATCCAGTAACAAAGGGTCGAGTGCAGGAGTTGAGTTGGTGGCACCAACAGGGGAATTTATGTTTCAAGCTATAAAATTTGGCTTTCATGCTTCGAATAACGAAGCTGAGTATAAAGCGGTGCTAGCAGGATTACGGTTAGCAAAGATTTGTGGAGCGACATTTGTGCGCTTGGAAACAGATTCACAGTTGGTAGTTAACCATGTTAAAGGAGTATCGGAAGCTAAAAAGGAACGTTTGGTTTTGTACTTACAAGAGCTTCGGGGAATGATGGCACAGTTTGAAAATGTCAAAGTGGAGCATATTCGAAGAGGTAGCAACACAATGGCTGATTCTTTAGCAACAATGGCTTACTCTGAAGAATATCCGTGGATCATAACACAACCATCGCCTTCGATCATACCGAATTCTGAGCAGTGTGAAGTTGTTAATGAGATAGTGAATGATCCGATGTGCGCTCGAGGAGATTGGAGGTTTGATTTGTTAAACTTTATTTCGAAGGGAATTTTACCTCTTGATAAACACTTGCTTAAGAAAATAAAGTACAAAGCTCTTGGCTATGTGGTATTGGATGGGATACTGTACAAAAGGTCTGCGTCGAAACCTTTGCTACGATGTTTAAGCAAACAAGAGTCTCAGGACATTTTATCCGAACTGCATGATGGGGATGGATCAGCTCATTGTGGATTCAAAACCTTAACGCGTCGGGTATTGTTGGCAGGATATTATTGGCCTACTATTATGCAAGATGCCAAGTCGTTAGTTCGAAGCTGTGATACTTGCCAAAGGTATGCAAATTTAATACACAAACCAGCAGTACCCCTAATGACAATTTCAGAGGCGGTTCCTTTCGATAGGTGAGGGATTGATTTAGTGGGACCATTACCTATGGCTTCTGGTGGAAGACAGATGATCATTGTTGCGGTTGATTATTTTTCGAAGTGGGCAGAAGCAGAACCCTTAGCTGGGACAAAAGCTAAGGATGTAATCAAGTTTATTCAAAGTAACATTTGCTACCGCTTTGGAGTACCTCGAAAAATAACGACGGACAACGGCCCTCAATTTAATAACAAGGAAATGGACTCTTTTTGCTCTTCGAAAGGGATACAGCAATGCTTTTCCACTCATTTCCACCCCCAGGCAAATGGACAGGTGGAAGTTACAAATAGATCTATTTTGGATGGTTTGAAGAAAAATTTGGCAGGAGCAGCAGGGAAATGGCCAAATTATCTTCAAGAGGTGCTATGGGCATATAGAACAACCCCTAGAGAGGCTACAAAAGAGACTCCTTTCTCTTTAGTATATGGAATGGATGATGTGTGCCCTGCTGAATCTACATTGCCTTCTTATAGACTACTACAATATTCCGATGCGGATAACGATGAAGCTAGAAGGGTGGAGCTTGATTTGCTGGAAGAAAAAAGGGTCAAAGCACATTTGAATGTAATCCATTATCAAACTTTAATGAGGAGCAGGTACGATGCTAAAGTTAAGAGGAGAGAATTCAAAATTGGCGATCGAGTATTACGAAAAGTATTTCTTCATACTAGGGATAAGCACCTCGGAAAATTGGCTCCGAATTGGGAAGGTCCTTACGAAGTTAAAATGAAGGTCAAGCCAGGTTCCTATAGGCTAAACATCCTTGGAATATAGAGCACTTGAAATTGTACTGTGAGTAAAACTGTACTTCGAATTTTTGTAAAACAGACATACTCTTTCCTTATCTGTTGGCCCAGAAAGGTTTTAACGAGGTGTCTGGTTAATATTGAATTTTTTAATAAAATTTCTTTTGGCCATTGGTTGTTTATTCTGATGGGTGATTTATTATTTTGGTAACTTGGCAAAGACTGATCATCTTTGAAAGTTGATCAAGAATAATTTTCCGAAGCAATAGCTTTGAAGAAACAACCAAATTTTCGAGGTGCCACGTCTTATGAGTGCATCTAATTTTCGAGGTGCCACGTCTTATGAGTGCATCTAATTTTCGAGGTGCCACGTCTTATGAGTGCATCTAATTTTCGAGGTACATCCATTAATAAATACGTTTAATTTTCGAAGTGATAAATTTAAATAAGTACATCAGAAGTTTAAGATAAAATTTTAAGAGGAAGAAAAGTTGCTTGTTCATCGGATTAAACACGAAGTCTACAAAAAGGTGAAAATTACTTAGCCAGATACAAAAAAAAACAAACATGATATGCCTAGACTATTAGGCATCATCTTCTTCTTCCGATGACTCCTCTGAAGCATCTTCTTCTTCGGAGGAACTTGGTGGCACTTCGAATGCTTCCCTGGGGCGACTCTCTTCAGGAACTTGTTTCCAAAGGTTCGTTAAATCCAACCTTGGACAGGCAGCATGAACCTCTCGAAGAATTTGAATAGCGGTATCAATTTGAGCTTTCTTGATACCTTCAAGCATTAAAGAGCCAACAGCGGCCTCGGCCTTTTTAACGGCAGCATTCTTTTCTTCCTTGAATTTTGTTCGAAGCGTAGTCAACTCAGTTTGGCAATTCTCCAGCTTCTCCTGAGTTTCTTTAACAAGTTTTTCAGCCTCGGAAGATTTTTGCTTTGCCTCGGTAATTGCGGTGGAATGTTGAGAATTTAAGTTTTCAAGAGCTTGTCGATGAGAGGCCTCCAGAGCTTCGATTTTTTCTTTGTGCTCTTTAGCAAGTTTGTCTTTTTCAGCTTCGAATTTTTGAAGTTCCTCTGTTTTCGAAGTCTTTTCGAACTCTATTTCCTTTTTACTCTTGATCAATTTTTGTGCAAGAAGCTCCAATTGCACATGTGAATTTTTTACTTCTTCACATAATTTGTTGGCTGCAGCACTTAAGTTTTCAAAAGGATGAAGGATCGAAGTTACCTCATCAGATTTGTTTGAGTTGGGAAAGATTTTTGGTCGTTGACAGACAGGAACGATGGCGTTAGATGTCGAAGCCATAGCAGCCCCAGTAGAAGTTGATGGAGCAAAATTGGTAGGTTGAGAATCATTGCCAGTAAATGCAAAATCCCCGCTTGAATTAAATTTTTCAAGGTTGAGATAATCATCCACTTGACTATCTCCTAGTGTTAGTCCTCCATCAGGGTTCTCTTCGATAAAGGTTTTCCCATGCACCTCGGAAGCTAGTACTTCCTCTAGTATATCAGCCTCGTTCTTCTTCTTGGGTGTACCAGACTTGCTCTTTTTCTTCTTTGAAGAATTGTCTTTTTTCTTTTTTAGAACAGGTTCATCTTCTTCGGAAATGGGGGGAAGCTGAGGGGCGGATGCTTTTCGCTTTCTTTTAGTCTTCGAGGTGTTGGAAGATTTAGCCTTGATTGCTTTGGGTTTCTTAAGGGTTTGCTTCCCTTTCTTTTTTAAAGGTAAGTGGCTGTCACTTCGATTCCGGGTCGGAAGATAGCATTTCCCATCTGGAGCAAGTATCCTCTGAACTGCTAGGATGGGATCTGGAGGCACCATCGGATCTTGAGGGAAGTCAGCCCCTAACGATATACGCCAAAGATGGCTGTTGACGAAGTTGATAGGCTCAAATGCTGAGTGAAAGCCATTTCCCCAAGACTTTTCTGCCCACTCAGCCATTTGTTGGAAGATGAGCTTGGCTTCTTTTCGACGACTCTTGAACCGCCTCGGAATTTCTAAGGAGAGACAAATAGTTGGTTAAATAAATCGATTTAAAACAATTAGATAAATAAAGGAAGGTATCACTTACTGCTATCTCTCCAAGTAAGGGTGAGTTTGGAAGGATTGGCATCGGAAATTTCTTTGCCGTTCTCCCAAGCTCCTGATAGGAAGACGAATCTTTGCTTCCAGAACTTATCAGCTTCGAGGAGGTCGTCGACAATTTTTAAATCATCTTCAAGAGTTAGGTAATAAAACGGTAGAACTGGGCCATTCGAAACTTTGGTTACTGAGATGAAGTCCTCGATTTCGAGGGGAATGCCTCCAAGCCTCGATACCATGATTGCTGAGAATAAAGTAAAGAGCAAGTTGGGAGTGACTTGTGTTGGACACAATCTGTGGATTTCGAAGTACCTTACTATCATCGGATCAAGGGGAAACCGAAGTCCCCAGTTGAAGAGCTCAGGGTACACTACTAGCTCATCTTTCTGGCAGTTTAGAGGTGTCTCTCCTTCTACTGGTAACCGAAGAATCATGTTATCGGTTAATCCCCATAACTTTCTGAGCTGCTTTTTCTCTGATTCGAGGTAGTAGCTGTAGGGTACATTCTTTAAGGCAAGAATATACCAAGCAGAAAGAGGTTTGAGATTTTCTTGAACTAAGGCAGCAACGCTCTCGGGAAGTGTAATAAGAGCTTTTTTCCCTCGAATCTTCTTTGGAGGAGCTACACCATCAGCCTCGGATTCCTCTTCGGCATCAGATTCAGTAGCTTCAGAATCGTCTTTTTTGTTATCTTCATCAGTGACTTCATTAGAGCGACTTCGGATTTGAGTCTCCTGTTGAGTCACAGGAATTGGCTGACTACACTCTGGTGTAATGTCATCCACTTCTTGTGGGGGAGGAGAAGAGTGTGGGGGAGGAGAAGAGTTTTCTGCTTCTTCACCCATTGCTAGGAAAGGTGATTTTTTGGCACGTTTGACTTTGATAGCTTCGAATTGAGGAGGGAGTGTGTTGGATTGAAGGTCTTTTGTCGCTTCGACTTGAAGGACAGGTGATTTGGGTTGTGATTTATTATCAGTTGGTGGCTTGTCTAAAGTAACGACTTTAGCTTTCCGATGAGGTCTTAGCAATGAAGAATTAGCTGGATTTCGAGGAGGAAAGGTTGTTGGGTTAGTCTCTGGGTTTGAAGATAAAGGTGAAGACGAAGTGGCAAGGTTAGGGTCGAAATTACCATATTCAAATGTGGTACAAGAAGAGTGAGGACCGTTGTAGATCAACCCAGCAGCTTTGTATTCTTTGGCTCTTTGTGAAATACAAAGATAATCGTAGGCCTTGAATACTTGATTGTTGGAACCAGGGAAAAGAGGTTTCTTTGGTTTTACTGGTTTTACTGGTTTTCTGGGTTTAGATATTTTGTATTTAGGATATCTTCTCATACAATTGTATCGATCTAAGAGGTTGCTTTGGTGGATGAAAAAGATGAAGTAATTTAAAGATTTATGAAGAACAGGTTGAAGATGGCTTGAAGAACAGGTTGAAGATGAAGAACAGGTTGAAGATGATTCAAGAGCTGATTTCTCTAAAAAGTTTTTAGTGAATGAAGAGTTGGGTATTTATAGGATAAAGGAGTGACGTTGAGAATATGGAGAGGCAAAACCAGTGAGTTGCTCTCATTGGGTGGAATATGAAACGAAAAGAAAGCGTGTAGTGTCATGGGTCTACTATTAAAGGTCTAATCAATCTATCAAGTAGGGATTGGAGATTTCGAAGTATTAGCAAAATTACGTTCCTAGTAATAATGTTCGAAGTTGAGTCGAAGTTATATTTCAAGTTGGCAAGTTCGAAGCGATTGAGAAATCTGTTTGCACTTATTCATAAATTCGAGGAGAAGTCACAAATCGTTGGTTTCAATCATAATAAAGAGATAAAGTGAAGAAAGTTGTATTGACTCAAGATAGAGTTCGAGGAGCTAGTAGTTCTTATAAATGTTTGTATAAGAACTAGGGGGGCTACTGATAAGGAAAGATATTCCTCAGGGACCTAAGTGCAATTGATAGGGACTAAAGTGATAAGTTCTGTAAATATAGGGTCAAATTAGACTTTAGGAGAAATGTAAAGGGTTGAATTGCAAATATACCATTATGTAACCGTTTCTCTAACTAACTCACTCAGTCTATTTAAAGAGGCTGAAAAAGTGAGTTGGGCCTAGGAAATAATCATAAGCACTTTTCACTTCCAAAAATTCTCTAAGCAGATTTGTGTTCTTGATTTTATCAATTCAGCTTTTATTCGTACCAAATATAACTCTTCTATTTTGTGAGCTTAAAGAAGAAGTGCATTTGCTTTAGATAGGTCAGTCCTTGTATTGATGTTGTTTTGATCTTGATGCTTAATTTCTAACATTTGGAACTCTTCCTCGAGTGCATACACTTTATTGAAATGTTACCAAAATGCAGTTTGTTCCAAGTTTTTAAACCTATCTCGAGCCTTTTTAATTTATTCGAGAACTTGATCAAAAGGTCCCCTTCTATGTCTTGTTTCCAATTATTTTCAAGAGAAGGAATGAAACTACTGTCTAAAGACCACATATTTAAGAATCTGAAACTTTGTTTTAGAGTAGTATTATGTTTAGAAATAGTGATAAGAAGGGGCATGTGGTCTGAACAAGTTCTAGCTTTATTAATTATTTTAGTTTCACTAAAGAATTAAGACCATTTTTTGTTGATGAAAACCCTATCCAACCGTTTCCATTTAGTTTTATTGGACCGGGTATATTTTGATCCAACAAAACCTGTATCTTCAATTCTGCATTCTCTAATCATCTCATTAAAATCATTAGTACTATTCAAACAAAAAGAATAATAACCCAGTTGATCATCAATAGTAGTAACAACATTTAAAACACCAAATAAGATCCATTCAAAATTAGTAGAGGAGATAGTTTTAAGAGTCTTCCATAGATCAACTCTATTGAGTCTCTGGCATTCTGCATAAAGCACAATAAACAATGATTATAAGAAGAGTATTTCACTTCAGAGTGAATACATTGATTATGGTCTATTATGACATTGATGGTGATATCATCATGCTAGAATAGCCAAATTTTATTTGAAATATTTGATTTGAACTGATTGAGACCAATCTTTTTAGCAATACTTTCAATGTTTTCACTACTAATCAGAGGTTCTTGAATGACGATAAATTTGGTATTATTTTTGTTAATTAAGTATTCAAGTCTCTTAAGAGAAGATTTGTCTCTTATACCTCTGATGTTCCAGTTAAGAACACTAATCATTATTAAGGAGAGATGGTTCAGATTTACCTGTTCCTGTGAATTAAAGAGCCTTGATGATCTTACTTTTAGTTTTCTTCTTGCCTTTAGCATCCTTAATTTTCTTGTCAAATATTTCTTTGAAACTAGAGTCTTAATCTTTTCTACTGAATTCTGGAGATCTTGGTTTAAATTCATAGTTATTTTTCCTACATATAGGAGATGATTGTTTGCTACCAATGTTACCAGGTTTGGGAGAAGATTTTTCAGAAATCAAATTTTGGTAGTTAAGGTTAGTGGATACATTGTATCCATACTCCAGGGCTTGTATTACTTATATAATTTTCCCTTGTTCTGGTGTTTTGAACCCTTCTTTGTCTTGTTCAGTATTACTTCCTTAAATTTTACTTCCTTTGTTCAGGAGGAATATGTCTCTTTTTTGGTATGATTATGATAGATTTTATCTGCTTCATAATCTGATCTTGAATAATGTCTCGTTTTATCTGTTGTATTCTAGGACCAATTTCTTGTATTTTAGTGCTGAATTATCTCAGTATTCGGCTGAATTAATGTATTGTTTTTCTTACATTGAGGAATGTTGTGACCCAGATGATTATAGTTCTTGCAATACTAGGAAATATCTAGATAACTAACTTTCACCCAACATCCTTGATTAGATCCAAAACCAATCCAAACATCAGTCTGAATCTTTTTTGTTACATCCATCTCCATCCAAGCTAGGAAAGAATTATAAAATGCTTTGTTTTTATCTGGAACTTTAATGATCAGAGGATCACCTATAGATGATGCAATGGTTTTGATTATATTCTCATTGAATAGATGTTCAAGAAGTTTTTCAACCTTGATCCAAACTGGTGTGATCGAACATTCTTGATTGATATTACTATTTTCAATCCATTTTTAATAATCTCATCATTGCGTTGCCAAGAGTCCAGTTATCTAAAACTATTTTTGCATATTTTGCATATTTTCCATAAATCTATTTTTGAGTTCATTTCAATAATCTCTTCTTAATTCATACAAAAACATATTTTGCATAAATCTATTTTTAAGTCAAATTCAATCAGTATATGACTTGAGTCCCAGATTGTGTATCTGTAGTCTGCTTCAAATTTTAAGGATTGAAGAAATGGATGAGAATATTTTGTTTTTGGCAGTCCCTGGGAAAGCTTTCTTACTATAGTGAATATTATCTTTTGTGCCACAGCACAATGAAAGATGTGAATATATACTAACGTAGTTACAATTGGATAACAATTGTAAATATTATAGTTCTCAGACAAAATCTAGTTTTAAAAACCCAAATCATTACTAAACAAATGATTTACTTGTGATGTACCACCTACTTGATCATGAAAAGATCGCATTCTTGTATCATAAATGTCGAGTTAGGATTTCGCCCAAGGTGGATTATTCCTTCCTTCTACCTACAGAACTTCACCGGTGTCTTTATGCTTAAAGTCTGAATATTTCGGGTTCCTCTTGTTGTTCATATTATCCCACCATTCAGAAGGATTGGCAAAAAACGCTTGTCGTAGTTCTTCTACAAAACCTGTGCTATTTTTTAGAGTTATATCCCAATTTTTTTTCAATCTTCATTAAATTAGATTGGCGGTCATTGAGGGTTGCTGGTGAGTTAATTTTACAGGATTCACTTGCTGGACAACTACCTTATAGTAGGTTTGTTACTTTCTTTCATCACTTATAACTGTGTCTGAACTAAGCCGATCAGAAAGATATATATGTTGACCTTTCTTTACATATTGGAACGCGACTTGTGAAACTCATCTTAGAATGACAGGTTAATTCATGTCATCTCGGTGGCCGATTCTCTAATGACGAGTATATTCCAAGAGACGGATTTGCCGGAGACAAGGTTTTTTATCTCGATGGGGCGCCCAACACCAATGAGGTTCAAGTTGTTGCAAAGATCATTCCTCTATGAAATCTCCTGTGATTTTGGACGAGTGTAGCCGTGGTCTATGTAATCTACGGAGTAACTGATAACTGGGAAACATCGGCAACGATTGGGGTTTGGAAGAAAGTGAAGGGATGTTGGGAATTTAGATGCATTAGGGTGTTGTAGGGTTTTAGGGAGCGAGGGGAATAGTTTTCTTGCCATTGTTTCCTAGGTGATTTTATTTATTAGAAGATAGATAGAGATTAATTCGATAGAATAGAGAGAGAAAAAAGTGGGGGGAAAATGGTTAAGTAAAAACATAGAGGGTTAAGTAAGGATATTTAGGGTATTATTAAATAATATTTGAGTGTAATGGGTCTTTCTAAAAAATACATGAAAATATGGATCTTAAGTGGATAATAGTTTTGCTTTTGGGTCTTAAGTAGTACGTAACCCTTCGAATAATATGTTAAAATTCTAGATACATTTTGTAATTTAAAATATTCATAATTAAGATTATAATATAAATTTTAGAGCCAAATAGAAAAAATATACTAAAAAAGTAAATAAACTAAATAAGTTTTATTGTTATGAAATTTTGACAAAATTATATATTTTTGTACGAAACAGACAAAATTCGTATGGTATAATGTTTGGCGCAAAAATGATAAGGGGGGATTCCCTAGAACACGAGCAAAGAGCACTGAGAGTTTGGATTATGATGAGCAGTGAAGAAGAGAACGAGTTCTATGGCATGGACGAGCTCAACAGCAGGTCGACGTCAATAATAGATAACGTGGATGAGCTCAATAGCAGGTCGACGTTAATGATAGATAACAGGGATAAGCTCAAAGGGATACTGAGCTCGTCAGTAGACTGAGCTCAACGGCGTACACAGCTTGATAATGGAGCAAACTTAAGAGCATGTACGGTGTTTCTGAATTCAAGATCAGGATGAGCTCGATAACGACATAATGGAGTTGATCGACTGAATTAAAGATCAGGATGAGCTCGGTGACTTCAGAGTAGAGTTGATCGACTAAACGAGGAATGTGGTAAAAGGAAAAGACTTGAGCGCGTCATCAGTAAGTTCGAGCTTAGCAAAATAGATCAAACCGGGTTTCGTTCATTAACGAGTTCGAGTTCAAGCTCAGCAAATTTAATAAGCTCTGGTGTTTTTAAAAGAAGAGTTCAGCTCAGATTGAAGTATAGATTGCACTCAGAGCCTTTATTTGTAATATAAACACACGTTTAAACCCACGAGTTTAAAGCGTGTTAGTTATTCCACAATTATAGGGATAACTGTGGTAACGGTTGTTTATTCCACAGTTATAGGGATAATGGTTTAAGTGGGCTAGTGGCACTAAAAACGTAACCTAACGTAACTACCCACTAGTCTGTATATTATAAATAGGGAACCTATTGGTTCAAATTTGTTTGAAGGTATGATAAAAAGTTCTAATTTTAGTTCAAATAAAGAACCTATATTATTAAGTAAAGCTCTCTCCTCTCTCATCACTCCTCTCCTCCGTAATGGTAACTTGTTCGTCTAGGTAAGCTTTGTGAACCCTAAAATAAATTGTAAAAGATCCATTTGATTGATGGGTTCATCAATCATTCTATCGTACTCTTCCCTATGTGTTGTTAGCTATTCCAATTACCCGGTGGATCCTTCCACAACCAGCAGCTTCCCATCAAATCCTCCTTCCAAACTTGATGTCAACCTCTTCCCTATACCTTGGGCTCCATCAGGGACTAGCTCAAGCATAAAACCTCTGGTCCAAATCAAGCTCCCAAAATTTCAGCTCAAAGTCCTTGGAGGCTTAGGCTCTAATGTCCTTAAGGAGACCTCCTACTTGTCAGTCCCTTTGGATGTCATCTCATCACCCTCTCAAGCCCCTACCATTCTACTACTCCCCCCAAACCACCCCCCTATACTCTCTCCCATATCCTTTATTATCTGGGCTAATGGTTACCTTCTCCTCTATCTCAGATCCCATGTCCTCCATTCCTTAGTTTGGACTGGTCTTCTACTTTCCTTGTACCCTAAAAGTCAAAGTAAGCAAATAAATTTTTAGTCCAATTTCTCTAACAAAACTAGAAGTATTCTAGTTAGTCATCACCAGCTATCTAGTTAACCTAACCAAACTATCCATCCTCCTTATCCACACCATCAAAAACCCACCCCTCTGACCTCTCTATTCCTAGACAACATCTCTCTCCTATTTCTGGCTAACCCTAGCTTCACTTTCCCTCTCAGTACCTTTCCCTCAGACAAACAAACCCATTTTCAGCTTTACTGGCTCTTTGTTTCAGCCAGGCCTAGTATATCCCCCCAATGTCTTGATTCCTCTATCTTAGGTTTTCAGTACTGTCTCCCCTTAGCTCCATCTGCCCTGAAACCCCTTAGACATCTTTTGGAAGCTACCTCCATCTTAGAATCCCATAAACTATTTCCTATCCCTACCACCCCCTCAACACCTTTCTATATAACCATTCTCCTAATTCCCTCAATATATTCGCTTCCTCTAACCAGCAAAAGAAATCAATACCCCAAAACCAAAACCAAACTTCTGTTACCTGAATTTCTGATGGAACCAAGTGATCCTTTGAGACCTTCCTTACTCTCCAGGCCTCTGTAGCTCAACGCCTCTTACTCCCCCATCAAAACCCAGACTTTCTCCTCATCACTTGCCTTGTTTCCCTACTCCTCCGAGTCTATCATGCTATCCTCCACTCTCCATTTAGCCATCCCCACCTCCTCATCCTCCTTTCAACCCTGTGCTACTCCCTATGCTGATCCCTCATCCTCCTCTCACCTTATTTCTGCAGAACACAAAATGTATGTTAAGCAAGCTCTTGCCTTGGCCAGACACCATATGTAATCTGGCCAAGGGCAAATCGTATGCCAAAACAAGTCATTGCACGAGTTAAGTAACTTCTTACATGAGCCTGAAGTCTCGGGTGCAAGCCTCCCTCAAACCATCTTCTCGATCGCCTCCCCTGGACTCTGCTCACCTCCACCGGTAAACATCATCACACCCTGGACTAGAAGTCTTCCTTCTCCTGACGTTGGTTTCTACGAAAACCTGGTGGCAACATTTGATGACCTCCCCTTCACCCCTCAGCCAGCCACCACCTCCATATCAAAAGAACTAGGCCAGTACTCCAGCCTCCATGCTTCTAGACCATCTGTCTATGCATCTGCCTTATCACCGATCTTCTCTTCAGAATGGAGGGGTGGTTCTCCCATCAGAGCCTTTGCTTCTCTGGCATCGACCAAATCGGACTCCCCTACCTGCTCTTTGGAGCTGTCTCCATCCACTGCTACTGATGCCCTAAATAGCACCATCGTTGGAGCCTCGACTGGAACCTCAGCGTCGCCATTCCGATCAAGCAAGCCTCTTCTATTTCGGGATGGCTCACCGCCTCTAGCGAGCCCGACTGATACTGCCAATCCTCGCTCCAATGGACGAGCTTCATCGGGAATCTCCTCACCGTCTCTGTCGAGTTAGATAGATTCTGCTAAATTTCACTCCAATGGAAGAGCCTTACCTGGAATCTCTTCGTCTCCCCTATGGTCAGACAGTCCGTCGCCACTCCTATCAGACATTTCCTCAGCATCCCAAGAAGACTCGCCATCTCTACCAAAATTGATGATTAGAGTTTCCGTTGGGTCTCACTCTCTGGCTTTCGATGCTGAGAGAATCGACAGTCTAGGGTTTCCTAGCCTGTCGACTGGATACAAGGCCTCTGATCTGGGAAAATCGGGTCAGGGAACAAAATTGTCTATTGGGCCTAGCTGCACAGTGGGAGTGTTGGACTTCCAAAGTAACAAGTCGGTCCAGCCCTGTGGACCCTCCAGCAGTGGGCCGACGTTCTTCAAGCATAGGGCCCACTCGGGTTCTATCTATTGAAAGGCCTTCTAAAAAAAAGGAAGGGCATTTTGGGATGTGGTGCTTCCTATGGCCATTACCCACTAATCCAGAATTTTGGGAATGCGGGTAAAGGCCCTAAAGGAAGAAAATACAAACTGGCCCGTGTAAATCCTTCCATCCCTCAGTTTTCAAAGGAAATATCAAGGGGTTTCTCTAATTCGAATTCGATTCCAAAATATGCTCCTCTCTCCTCTTTCACAAGCATAGTTGCGGGCCATAGTGATAATCGCTCCCCTATGGCTATTGGTATTAATCATATGGAATTGGTGGATAATGAATTTATTATGAATGATTCGGCTCTTGGATCCTCGGACTCTTGGAAGGCTTGTCTCTCGGGTTATTTTCTCAACCAACCGTCCAATTTGGCTTTTCTTAAGGTTAACGTGGAATCTCTTTGGAATAAATTTGGGCTTTTGGAATTCAAACCTCTTCCGGAGGGTTACTTTTCTTTATATTTGGATCAGAAGCGATGACTAAAAAACATTTTAGAGGAAGCCCCCTAGCACTTTGGTGGCAACTTAATGATATTGAAATTATGGGAACCTCTAACATCCCTTATCAAGGATCCTCACACAGAAATTCCGATTTGGGTTAAAGTATTTAACCTTCCTTACGAGTTATGGACTGCGGAGGGGTTCAGTAACATCGGATCGGTCATCAGATTCCTAATGTATGTAGATCGCCAAACGGAGAGAAAGGAAAAGCTTCACTTTTCCCGCATTTGTATCATGATTAAAGCGGGGCCTCCAATCCGCTATGATCTCAGTTTCAAGATATGAGGAAAATCCATCAGTGTAGCATTTGAATACCAGGGCCTCCCTCCCCAATGTGCGAATTTTAAGGTTTTTGGGCATACTACTTGACAATGCATCAAAATCCCTATCAAACCTTCCCACATTCCCTTGGTGACCTCCTCTTCTGAGGAAGATCCTTCTGAGTTAGCTCCTGAGTTGGAATTAGGATCTCGACTGCCATCCATTACCGAAGATTCGGAGGTGGAGCCTGGCAAGGAGGTGGACTCCCCTCCCAAACGGGCGTGCATGGATGTAGCCAAGGTCAAAGGAAAACAGGTAATGTCCTCCGATAGGATTAGCGGATGACTCACTGTAAGTATTCTATTTATGAATATTGCTTCTTGGAATGTGCAGGGTTTAAACAACCCTATCAGACAAAAAGATGTCACTGATTTTATTATTAGTAACCAGATCTCATTGATAGTCCTTGTAGAAACTAAAGTCTAAATTCATAGGGTTGATAATATTATCAGACATATGGTCCCTTTTTGGCATGTCATTACAAATCACTCGTCTCATCCCCTAGGTAGAATTTGGATCACTTGGAATCCTAGTGCCATTACCGTTTCTAGAATTTCTCAATCTCCTCAATTTATTCACTGTAAAGCTAGTTGTCATAACTAAAGAGCTTCTTTTAATTTTACTGCTATTTATGCTTTTAATGAAGCTCAGGACCGTATCAAGCTTTGGAACGACCTATTGAAATTTCAAAGCTTGATACTTTCTCTCCCTGGGTTGCTCTTAGGGATTTTAATTCTATTCGTCATCCTGATGAGCGTCTGGGCTCTTCAGACTCTTGGACCCCAGCTATTGATGATTTCAATAACTACTGTTACCAATGCGAACTAAGTGACCTCCAATCTTCTGGATTTGAGTTCACTTGGATCAATAAACAACCGTCTCACCCCATCCTCTCCAAAATTGACCGCGTCCTTGTCAATTCTGAATGGGACAACCTTTTACCTGTGTTCCATGTCCACTTTGGATATCTTTGCAGTTTTGACCACACAACTGTTACCCTCAACATTGGGCTCCCTCGCCCGAAGCGGAAAAAACCTTTCCGTTTTTCAATATGTGGCAATCTCACCCGCAGTTCAAGGATATTGTTTCCAACAGTTGGAACCTTCCTTCCCCCTCCCTGGGAATAAAAAGGGTATCTGATAAGCTTGTGAGATTGCAATCGGAGCTTACCCTTCTTAATCGTTCGGAGTTTAGTGACATATCCTTTAGAGTCTTTAAAGCTCAAAAATTTCTGTCTGAGGCTCAAGAAAATTTAGTCTCTGATCCCCTCAATCCTCGTTTAGTCATAATCGAATCCGAGGCTTCTGCATCTTTCATTTTCTTTAGTTATGCTGAAGAATCCTTTCTTAACAAAAAATCGAGAGAAAATTAGATTAAACTGGGGACATGAATTCTAAATTCTTCCATAAAAGCATTAAAGCCAGGTTATTCCGCAACAAAATTATCTCGATCTCTAACGACAAAGGGGCCATTGTCTCATCCCCGGCTGGTGTTTCTAAGATTTTTGTGAATTATTTTGAGAACTCACTGGGTACCAAGCATCCTGCTCCCTACCCGGGTCTTGAAAAAGTATATTCTCTGATAAATTCTAGAGTTAATAACTCTGACAAAGAGTTTATGATCCGCGAGATTACTTGTTCAGAAATTAAATCCGCTCTCTTCAGTATTGATAGCGATTAATCTCCTGGTCCTGATGGTTTTAACTCTAGCTTTTTAAAATCAACTTGGAACATAGTTGGGCCGTACATTTGCAAGGGTATCCAAGAGTTCTTCCTCTGTGGAACCATGAATGAGTCCTGTAATGCAACTTCTATCGCTCTTATCCCAAAAAAAGACTCTCCTCCTGTGCATACTAACTATAGACCAATTGCACTTTGCAATGTCGTTTATAAAATCATTTCCAAAATCCTGGCCAATAGAATCAAAATCTCCTTTCCTTATCTCATTGATTCTTCTCAATCAGCCTTCGTTGATGGAAGGAACATATATGATAACATCCTTCTTTCCCAAGAGCTGCTGAGGGCTATCAAGCTAAAGGTAGGGGCAAAAGGGTTGCTCTTAAAATTGATATCATGAAAGCCTTTGATAATATCCGACGACACCTCATTCTGGACACTCTCGTAGCTATGCATTTTCCGGAAAATATGATCACCTGTATTGTAAAATGCATCTCCTCCCCCTCTTATTCTATAATAATTAATGGAGACCTCCATGGTAAGTTCCAAGTCAAAAAAGGTCTCAAATAAGGTGACCCTCTCTCCCCTCTCCTCTTCTTACTTGTTATGCAAGTACTTTCTGGCATCCTCAAAGAGAAAAGTCAAGCTGAGAATTTTCGATTCCATTGGAAATGTCACATACAGAAAATCATCAATCTCTGCTTTGTAAATGATCTGATGATTTTCTGTCATGGGGACATCCTTTATCTTAATCTCATAAAAAATGCTTTGGATGATTTCTATACTCTCGTTGGTCTTAAGGTCAATTCTCTAAAAAGTCACATATTTTTCTCTAGAATTGATCATCATCTAAGAATGAATCTTATGCCAATATTGAACTTCCCTGAAGGCTCCCTTCTAGTGAAATACCTGGGCGTCCCTCTTCTCACTGGTAGGCTTACTCACACTGATTGTCGCCCCCTTCTGCACAGAATAACCTCCCGTATCTATTCTTGGACTTCCAAGTATCTCTCATATGTGGGAAGACTCCAGTTAATCAAATCGGTCCTTTTTGCAGGACAGGTTTATTGGTCTTCAATCTTCATTCTCCCTTCTAGGATAACTAAAGAGCTAAGCCAATACCTTCGTCGTTTCTTGTGGTCTGGCTCTGCTATGAAAATTTATGGGGCCAAAGTGGCCTGGTCCATTGTAACCACTCCTTATAAAGAGGGCGGCCTTGGGATCTTAGACCTAAAAATCTGGAATCAGGCGGATGTCCTTAAGCACCTCTGGTCTATTGTTAGTAATCAGAATCATTCAATTTGGTGTGAATGGATTATAACTCAAAAGATTAAAAATAAAAGTTTTTGGAACGTTTCTTTTGGATCCTCCCCCTCTTGGATATGATGGAAAATTCTCCGTCTTCGCCCTTTGGCTATTAATTTGTACAAGGTTGCAATCGGGAATGGAAGAGCTACTTCTCTCTGGCATGACCCGTGTCTTCTCACTTCGCCTCTGGCAATCCACTACGGCCCTGACATAATTTGTTACTCTCGTATGGGAAATAACCTAAAGGTTTCCGACATCATCTCAAATGGAGAATGGAAGTGGTCTGAAAACCTGAGATCGGCTAGGGTTCGAAGTCGTGTGTATCTGGAAGAAATCAGCCATCTTATTCTCTCTCTCCCCTCCCAAACACTTTATCGAAGGACGCTCCTTACTAGGTAACAACGGATGGAGGCAATAAATTCTCGCTTCATGCCACATACAACGCCATTCGTCAGCCTATTCCTGTAAAGGGATGAGCGGGGTTAGTATGGAACAAATATAACATCCCTCGCCACTCTTTTATATCATGGTTTGCTATTGAGGGTAAACTTGTCACCAGAGACAAGCTCATTAGTTGGGGTATCAACACCCCTACTTCCTGTGCCCTTTGCAGCTCTGACCCGGAATCTATAACTCATATCCTCTATGAATGTAGTTTCGCTCAGAATATTTGGTCTTATTTTAACACCAAACTTGACCTCTCCTTCCACCCCTCCTCTTGGAATGCTTGGATCCTCAATGATCAAGATGGTCTAACTCACGAGACTATTGTATTTGGCGCACTTGATTTAATGCGGTCATGTACCATATTTGGAAAGAACGAAATTCAAGAATATTTGGATCCCCCAGCCTTGGCTTCCATGATATCCTTCAATATCTTATCGGATCTCCGATATAGATTCCTTGGAACCAAATTGGCTGGACTTAGTAGAATAAACAAAAACTAACAAACCTCTATCTCTATCTTTGCAGGTCTCACCAGTATAGCGTGGAGCTAGGAGCTTGGATTCCCGATTCGATCTTGGAGTCACCTAACTTCCACCTAGTCATCAGAGCATGTTAATTGCGTTGTTTATGTTTTCTTTTACCTCATCTCCGGCTTACGGTATTTCGACTTTATTATATTTTTTGTTATTGTATTACTTTGGGGTATGCCCTAGAAAATTGTATAAACCTTTCCATTTATTTAAAATCTTTTTTCACCAAAAAAAATATTTAAAAATATTAAAATAAAAATAAAAATAATCAAATTTCATAAAAAATGTCAATACTAAGATAATCGATTTAAATATTATTTGAACATGTTCATCTCTATCAAAGTGGAAAAAGAAAAGTAAACCAACAATTTATTAGCTTGGAAAGGAAATTACATGCAATGATGAAGGTGGATTTAGAATATAAAAGAAAAGGTAGTGGTCCCACTCTGATTAAATCAGTTGGGCCATGATAGGATTGATGAATACGGGCCTGTCATCCCTGCATGGCGAGGTTTTATTGCTTTTTATAATTGAGCAGCAAAGATAGTTATATACACAGAGGGCATAACAGGGTTTTTTTTTTTATGTTAATTGAATCCCGTCGTTTTTTATTATTTATGTTTTATAAACGTAATAAACAAATGTTTTTTTACCATTTGAAAATGTGAGAGACTTGTTTATTACAAACGTAAAAACCTGTTTATTGTATAAAATGATTTGTTTGTTACGTTTTTAAAATGTAGGAGATTTGTTTATACAAAAATAAAAAAAATAGACCGATGTAAGACCATAGGCAAACATGAAGAACCTGCCATGTTTTTTATCCTATATAGAAACCTAACGTATTACAACGAATTTTAATCACGGTGACGATATAATATTATTACAACGGGTACGATCACCGTGATCGCGGTAGAACTTGACAAGATTGATGTTACGAAGTATACTACAATTAAGACGGTCCAATCACAGTATAATTTGGCAGATTTAATGTCACGACTATCCCGGTAATATATTATGTAGTTATATACAATTTTATGATACTTGTTTATTTTTATTTTTATTATCTTTAATTTTTTTATTGATATTAAATACTTTATTTCGGTTTATTTCTGCTAGGGCTTATAGCCATATTATAAAATACTAAAAATCAAATGTTAAAGCCGCACGAGATGAAATTTCATTTCTGGCGCCTACCATAGATTCTTGTGAGACTACTATCTTCTTTTCATCCTAGAATAAACTAATTAAAATATATTTTTTGGATGATTTGGTTCTATGAAAACTCAAATAAGAAGTGAGTTTCATCCATGGTGTTATTTATTTTAACATTTATCTATTTCAAGATGTACATGAATATATAATTACTTCATAAGCTTATTCGAGTTGATTTGATGGCTGATTGAAAGACTAATTCAAATCTTCATATATATATTCTATATTCTGTGCTTCATTATTTTTCATGGTTTGCATTTTTCACAAGTTTTAGCTAATTTTGCTTGTGAGGATTTCTTTCACAGAGTTTTTGTTCACAATGAAGATTAGTGTTGTTTCCATCCAACGTTTTGAAGATTAAAATTATTCATACAAAACTAACAGATCTCCCAATAGAATAAAAATCAGGTATCAAACTCTACTACATGAGGATGTTAGTAATATAGTGTTATTTTAAAGTTTCAGAATTGCTTATATGATTGAGATATCAAATTAGAAGATTGTGAACTTCTCTAATTCTTCATTTGAATATTCTATTGAATTTGATATCTAGAAATCAACTCATATTTGTCTACTATTATTTATGCAGTTCTTCCAAAATTTTATCCAAATCTTTGAAGCACAAAAAAGAACCTGTAATCATTAAAGAACTGCAGCCTCTAAAAAGTTAGATATTTTTACTTGCTATAAGATTGTTAGTAAGAACTAGAAATTTCTATATAAATTATTTGATTTCAGATAAAGAATCCGTGTTAATCTTCAATATGAATACAATGTTGGGAATAATATTTGATTCATGGACAATTCTAAAGTCTTGTTATAGACAATTTCAAATTGAAATATTTTTAGTGGTTCTCCAAAAATCTCAATCGATAAAATCAGAATTCTCTTTTGAACATTGAGAATGACTTTTTTTATATTGTTTGTGAACAAAAAACAAACAATATATTTCGACTAATTTTTTTCAAAATCTAAAAACAATTTTAACTATCCAAAAGTGGCCATCATTTAAAATGTAAAAAAAAACAATTATTTTGAAAATTTAAAATTTAAATGAATTTTCAGAATAACATTCACATTTTAATATAGCACTAATCACAATATATTCTAACAAGCGTGCACTCCGCACTCTCCAACTTGCTCAATAATATATTATGACGACATTGACCGACTAGTTAATCCGATTACACTAAAATATCTAATAACCTTCCCATATTTAAGTGCAATTCATGATTCACCGAAACAAAATCACAATAAATAACAAATTTATGCATAAATGAAATATCGGGAAGATCGAAGTCATATTAGTATATTACGCATTTCAAATATTTGAATATCAAGGTATCACTGAAGATTGAACCTTTACTATTCACAATGAATACATGAAGATAATATACACATATATTAACATTCTCAAATGTTTTTACTTGACACTATCTGTAAATATCCTTGTGTCCTTATTATTCTTAAGCATACAAAATCCAAGTCATAGCTTTTTGAAGCGTTTAAACTTCATGCTTAAATAGGTAGTTCTTTTACTTTTGCACCTGCATATGTAATTTTTCAAAAGAACTAGTAAGAAGATAAACTTCAACCTCCGCAACTTGCAGGTCCGAACACATACCTTGGGATGATACTATTAGTATGTTCCAATCTCTAGATTTTAAGCTTTATATATTAAATTCAGCACCTAATGTCAACATGAGAAATTTCAGATGGACTTTCATCCCATCCCAATAGCCAACTTGTGTACAAGTTCTTTATTTAACCCCTTGGTTAAATGATTGGCTAAATTATATTGAGTTATCACAAACTCTACTAAAATAACATCATGCGTGATGGCTTTTGAGTATTCAAGTTAAGATACAACAACACCTTTATTAGGTAGAAGCTTAAGACTATGATCTATATGTGCACTTACTAGGGAACAATCTTTAACATTAAATTTATTCAATATCTTCTCAATATAGTGAGATTGAGAAATCGATATACTATTGTTCTTTCACTTGATTCTTATACCAAGAATCATTTTAGCTTCCCCCAAATCCTACATCTCAAAATTAGATGATAAGAATTTTCTCCGTTTCATCAACCTGATTTTGGTCAGTACTAAAAATCAACATATCATCAACATATAGACAAATCATAACTCATTTAAAATTGCACGCCTTGTTTTCACAACTAGGCATGATAAATCCTTCTTGCTGTTTCATATGAATTTCCTAATCCAAATCACCATTCAAAAATGTATTTTTCATATCCATTTGATGATTTACAAGATTGTATACAGATCTAAGTGCAATCAACAATATAATAGTACCATCTAATTCAAAAATGAATTTCCTAGCAACCAGAGCATAAGTATCAAAGAAGTCAATTCATTCTCTTTGTCTAAAATTCTGGATAACCAATCTAGCTTTATACCTTTTAATAGTACCATCTAATTTCTTTTTTCCCTTAAAAATCCATCTATCTCCCAAAGATTTGCAACCCGGAAGTAAATTAGTTAAATTTTATGTATTATAATGCATGATAGACTCAATCTCATCTTGGATAGCTTGTTTATAGAATGCAGCATCCCTTGAGGTCATAACATCACTAAACGTCCTTGGATCATCCTTAATAATACAACAATATTAATATTGATAGTTAATCTTATCTTTTGACCCTTCAACTAAATAAAGTTGAAAATTATATCTGAACGGTTTAGCTTTTCTAGTTCTAGTACTTCTCATTGGTCTAGAAGGTCCATATACATTTACAGTACCACTTGATCCATTTTTAGCTTGCACTAAGTACCTATTGATTGAATTCTGAATTATGTCTACAAGTCTTGGTATAAATGTAAATAGTTTTTCATTAAATATTGCATCTTTTGACTATATAAATGTCTTCACTCATATAGAACCTATACGCAACATAATGCTCAACATATCTAATGAAAATAGAACATACTCTTTCACCCAAGTTTTTTTTTCTGGTTCAACGAGCCTTACAACTAAAATGCAACCCTAGACTCTCAGATAACTCAATATTGAAGATTTTTATACTAAGCTCATATGGGATGATCTTGTTCTTTTTGTTAGAAATTCAATTCAATACTTCAAAGGATATTAACATAACTTCATCCCTAAATCCTACCCTCAAATAGAATAACAAAAACGATTTAAAACATGCTAATTATATTGAAAAATATTACACAACAATATATTCGCTTATGTTGTTGAAATTATAAAATAATATGTTATAATATTATAATATAATATTTATAGTTTATTTCAAATTTTATCAAATTAAATTTGAACTTTAAACTATTATTTTATAACATACCTCAATAATATAGATGGATACATATAAAATTCAGTTTTACATAAACTACACTACTATTTTTATATTAGTTTTAATGCTATCATTTTTTTGGTTTCTATTATCTTGATTAACTTTAAAATTCGTGTATGCAAAATTAATTTTGTAGAAAAATATGATACATTGAGACACATTCATAACATTTGGTTTAAACAAATTTACACAACAAGTGGTTTCTTTGCACTTGTATGTGCGAGCATTATATTCATCCTTATTTTCAAATATGTATAACATAGATGAAATAACAATGCAAGATATTACATAAAAAGAAATGGAAAATGTATAACTTGCATACAATTTTGAAGCAGTTTTAATTTTCACGCGGTATTAACTAGCAATGGTTAAATTACATGCAATAAACTGCATCTCTTTCAAAGTGCTTTTTCAGGTTATTTATAAATTAGGTTTTATTTAACTGTCATGATAATACTTTTTGGAAAATTTTCTATTGATTTATTATTGCATGTAAGGCATTGTAATAGTAAATGCAAAATTTACTATATTTTGCATTGTGAGAATAATAATAAATGAAATTACAAAAACAATTATGCTTTTATAAATTAAAAGTAGACTTCCAATCGTATTATGTTTTCATAGTATTGAATGAACAAACAAATAATAATACTTAATATCATTTATTTTCAAATAACAATACTTCCATACAATGCATACAAATCCTTTATAATTTTATAACTTACAAGCGAAATCTATTTATGCTATGGAATTATTAAACTAGCCTAACCCATTTTCGCTTCTACAATTAATAATCAAGGCAAATCTAGTTTCATAATTGAGTGCGGATGGGCTTTTATTAAGAAAGTGAAGATATATATTTATTTTCTTCTACACTTATATAACTTTACATGTTTTCCAGTTAAAATCATACATTATAATCATTTTTCACAATATGAAAACTAGGAACTAAATTATATGGGTGGATGTGATACATTTGTTAGACTTTTTTATTTCTAATTAAACTTAAAAGACCTGTAATTAGAATTTATTTTATAATTAAGGATAAACTTATAAGATTATGATGTTATAGTTTCCAAAATTTGATTTTGAACTTGATAATGATCTTGATGGTCTTATTCCTAACATATGACAACTAAATCACTGTTGTAAAATGAAGCATCTTACACAAATCTCCTTACATCATTTCAATCTTCATACGCAAAATATTTCAATCTTTTGTTGAGAATAATATATGATTCTTGGATAATTCTGAAGTCTTGTTATAAACAAATTTAAATTGAAATATTTTTGGTGATTCTCCAAAAATATATATTGCTAAACTTAGAATTATCTTTTGAACTTTGAGAATGAATTTTTGTGTATATTATGTTCGAACAAAAAACAAAACATATATTTCGACCAAAAAATTTCAAATTGTAAAAGCAGTTTTAACTATTCAAAAGTGGCCATAATTTAAAATGAAAAAATAGTTATTTTAAAAAATCAAAATTTAAATAAATTTTCAAAATAACATCAAAATTTTAATATAACACTAATCACAATGTGTTCTAAGAAGCGTGCACTCCGCACTCCAACTTGCTCGATAATATAGTATGACTATATTGTTCGACTAGTCGATCCAATTACACTAAAATATCTAACATATAACTTGATTCCAAGCTTTCCAGAATGTTATTGCTCTTAATTGGTCTGAATTTGGCCAAAATTGTAATCATGTTTCATTCTACATTCGTTAGTCTACTTTTTCAACCAATAAGTGATCAAAAGATATTTATCCTTGATTTTATAGTACTTTTATACTAATTAAACTGTTAGTTTTAATTAATTATGAATACAAATACTATTATTAAGTTATTTTTGATTTATTAGTGAAATTGGAGTAAATGAGCAAAAAGGAGTTAACATTGTGCATATAAACTATAATTAAAGAAAAAGATAAAAGCCAAGGACTTGAAGATAATTAGAGAAAGAATAAAAGAAAGTTAGGCCAAAGATAATAAATTAATTCAAGATCACGATCTAAATAATTTAGTTTCGTAAGAATAAATTATAATATATTTATTATTCAATTTAAAAGAATAATATAATTCTTTTATTTTATTTGATAATGATTTTGATTTTATTTTTAGGAGAATAATTGTTTTGGTCTTCAATACTAAATTATAATATAATATTATATAATTTTAAAGATGAAATTAATTCTTTTATTTTATTTAATATTATAATTATGGTTCATTTTTAGAAGATTATGGTGAATAAAAAAGCACATAACTCTTTCTATAAATAAAGCCCTAACGAAAGAGATCTAGGCGTCCGTGAACAATCTACTTTTCTTTTTTCTTATTTTCTTTTTCTTATTAGGGTTATGCTCACAAGAAGCTAAACCTTTTTGTTATAGGATTATTAAATCTATGTCGATACAATTTTTAACGTACTATATTTTATTTATTAATTTATTTTTTCTTTTATTCTCTAGTATTGATATTAATATTAATGCTTTCAATTTCCTACGTGATTAGTTGATTTATCATAGATTTAAGTTGAGAATCAGAGGTAATATTTGTTTATGAACTATATCAATACCATTAATTTGAATGAGTAGTTTACTACGACCATGACCCAGTGAGGTCTGAACTAGGTTCTTAGAACTTATGACCTAATTGTAGGAGGTACGGGACTAGAGATATAAGTCTGAACTAGGTTCTTAGAACTTATGACCTAGTTGTAGGAGGTACGGGACTAGAGATATAACCAGCCATACAAGATGGTTAGTTGCATGAGATCGAGATATGATCACAACACTATGAAATAGAACATGACTTTAAAGAATAATTGCAAAAGTTAGGTTAATTTGATTATATAAAATACATTATAATTTGTTGATACATGTTTATTAACTCTAGAATAATTTTTAATATTTATTAAGTTCATTTTATTTTTTTATTTTAAATTTAAACTTTTATTTTTATTTATTAATTAGTTTATTTTTATAGTAGATTATGGATTTGAAAATAGATTTATTCATTTAAGTTCGATATTTGAAAAATTGATCCATATCAGCATGAATGCGACAACCGTCAATGAGTGTGAAGCATAGAATACAATAAACCAGTTTTCCCCAGCAAATGATTACATGTATAACTTCCAGCAAGGCTCTATACCATATAATAATGATTATGAGGTTGGACTGCAAAACCAAATATTTTAATGGGAGAATACCAATCATTTTTGGGAGCATGAAGATATGAATAGGTTAGAGAAAAAGTCAAACCTAAAGACCTCTGTAAATAAATTTATCGAATGTTCGAGAAAGAATGAATCAAATGCAAAAATCTAGAGATTTCGATTCAAAATCAAGAGGTCCGTTTAAAAAACTTAGAAGTTACAATGGATAAAGTCATCAAGATTACTGAAAGAGTGTTTGAAAAATCCGAGAGTTCTCCATCAAAGCTTCAAGATTTTACGCAAATTCAGTATACATCAATCTAACATCTTGAAGTTCAAGATGACCAAAGCCTTGATATGTTGTTGGACAAATGTAATGACAATTTTCTTAATGAATTTAAGCAAAATCATTAAGAACAACATAATGATATCATAAGATCCAACTCCGACCAAGATATTAAATATCATAATTCTAGCACAGAAAGATTTGATTTTCAATTTATTTTTGTTTACAATGATCCACCTCTCAACAATTTTTTAAACAAAATTATATTCAACCAAGACAATGGCAACGATTATCATGGCAATGTGAACGCGTGACTATTTTCAAAGATAGTTATTGGACATTTTGAAAAGAAGAGTTGACAAAAGGTCGAGCTACAGACTTAAAATGAAGCGCTAGTTGGGAGGCAACCCAATGTAAGTTTTATTTTCTTATATTATAATATCTTTATTTTTGATTTTTTTTATTTCGCTATTACTATTATTATTTCTTTTTAATTTTTAATTTTTTTGGACGCGTTGACAATCTTCGTTTCGATTTTTTGGTATTTCTATCATTTTATCTTTTCTTTTCTTTTACTTGTCCTTTTCCTTTGGCAGAACCAACTAGCTTCTACACTTTAAACTCTAACCCCACAATTTCAACCCCAAATACATTTATCAGGTACCATTGCTCCTTTACCTATTTCTCTATGTTCTTAAAATTGGGGACAATATTAGATTTTAATTGTGGGGTAGTGAGAAATTATTGCACAAAAATACCACAAAAAATAACAATTTGCTGATCATTTAATATTGTTTATTTATATTTTAGGACCTCATAGATTAATTTAAACTTGTGAAATGACTTTTAAGTTAAAAAACATTAATAATTGCATGTTTAGATTTTTATTTGATTAGGTCTTTAGATTTTTCTATGTCTAAAAGCTAATAAAATGAATTATATTGAAACTTTACTAAAAGTTTTTTTCCTTACATGAAAATTAATTTACTAATATAATAAATATTTTCTGAAAAAAAAACATTTGTCAATAAATTTTTTTTAAAAAAATTATATATAAAAAATATTATTTATTAAATAATGAGGTTGAATAATTCTTAGTATATTATATAAACAATTGTCATGCAAATCTACACTCTAAATATTCTACATTTATTTTTCGCACCCAAGATCCAGAAGATCCAACGCCAGAATTCCCAAGAAACCTAAATCTCCACAATCAGAAAATAACGTCTTCGGAGCTTACGATTACTTCTGCATCAGCGAAAGAGAAGAGGAATATAGAGCTGATGGGTTGATAAGAAACACTCCCCTTGGAACATCCACCAAGTTCATTCATTACGGTAATTTCAATCCTTCTAAAGTTCATGTGTTTTCGCCTTTGCCTATTACAGAAGAAAGTCAGTCTTCAAAAACTCGAACACCAAGAACACCTCAAATTTCAAATTCTCTTACCAAATCATCGCCCCGAAGCAGGTGTGAAGTAAGAAAATCTTCTTCAAAACAATCCGAAGTAACCCCTTCCTCAACTTATCCCCTACGAGCTCCTAGAATTGTTTTTTATAGTTATTGGAGACGATGCTGATGCTATGTCAAATCCATCTACCAATTCTACCAAAACTCCTCCATAAGGGAAATTATTGTGACAACCATATTGTCTCAACAAAGTCCCTCGAAGAACGCTTCACAACTGAGAGACGAAGCATCAGAAGTAGAGGTGTATTCCGATGCTACTCAGTCAAACAATGAAGATGATACTGAAAACATTGAAGGAATCAGAGAATTCCACATAGAAAAAGATCCGCAAACCAAGAAAAAAAGCTTTGATTACTATATCTACAGAGGAAAGAGCAGTAATTGGTGAAACTTTAAGATCTCTTGACGCATATTATATCGTTTCCTTGAAAAATGTTTCATACATATACTACAGAAAGGGATCGGATTTGAAGAATCAATGTGGAATCGGAGAAAACATTACACTTCGACTTCACAAAAAAGGAGAAACACCCCTACATTGCAAAAAAGACGAGCTGATAAACTATCTGGAAATCATTAATCGGGGTATTCGGTTTCCACTAGATCCCATGATAGTTGAATACTTCTAACTCTTAGATCTTTGCCCAATCCAAGTGACACCAAATCAATGGTTCACACTTCTTTCTGTAATCATGGTCTATGGCTTGTCCAATATTCCGATCAACATCAAATATTTCATATCTTTGACCAAATTGTCAAAGGGACCAAAACTTCAATTTTACTATCTTACATTAGATGATGACCTAAAAATCATCAATGACCTTCTGGAAGTGGACAAGTTTTGGAAGCAAAAATTCATCTTCATATCAAGAGCATGGGAAAACGGTAAAGAAATATTCGAAGCCAATCCATCGAGACTGAACCTCGTCTAGAGGAGTAGCTCAATCGGGGTCTTCGGTTTCCACTAGATCCCATGATAGTTGAATACTTCTAACTCTTGGATCTTTTCCCAATCCAAGTGACACCAAATCAATGGTTCACACTTCTTTCTGTAATTATGGTCTCTGGCTTGTCCAAGATTCCGATCAACATCAAAGATTTCATATCTTTGACCGAATTGTCAAAGGGACCAAAGCTTCAATTTTGGTATCTTACATTAGATGATGACCTAAAAATCATCAATGAACTTCTGGAAGTGGACAAGTTTTGGAAGCAAAAATTCATCTTCATATCAATAGCATGGGAAAACGGTAAAGAAATATTCGAAGCCAATCAATCGAGACTGAACCTCGTCTGGAGGAGTAGCTGTAAACATTGTTATACTACTTTTCTAAATTAGTTTTTTAACTGTTGTTACCCTAATTCACTATCAACTTATATGTTATTATCAAATATTCCAAGGCGTTACGCCATTCGTCGAGCAAGAGCCAAAGAAACATTCATTAAACTTACCGCTTGGGCTGGGGTGGAATGAAACAATGCTTTCCACACAGCCTTCTAACCCATCAATTTTTCTCAATAGTCACTTATTTCCAATCACACCTGGAGCCTTTCCTCCCAAAAATTTGATGGATCAACCCAACCCTCGACAAGTTGTTAAAAGATTGGTCCATCCCGACTGCAAAGTATTCTTACCCATCTGCAACAGATCAGACAACCACCTTCCTCAAAATAAAAATGCGAAAAAGAACAAAAAGGCAGCTAATACATCTGGCAAAGCCTAAAAATTCAAAAAGAAAAAAAAGCATACTTTCAACCATTGAAGAAGGAACATATAGAGAACCTTCTCCAACAAAAACGAAGAAAACTGTTACGCCTTCGAAAAATAAAAGTTCCACTAGGACCAGTCCCCAGAAGAAAGGGAAGAAAAAGACAATTGCGACCATCGAAGACATAATATCCGATAACGACGAAGTTATAGCTGCAGAGAATCAGCAAAGTCCTCAAAAGGAAAATCAAACAACTGTTGAAGATGCTCCCAATCAACAAAAGGAAACAATTGTTGTTTAGGATAATTAAAGTGATGATTACTTTGATCGCCAACACTTTTATTAACTTCGACGAATCACAAGAGCTTGTTAGTGAAGACGACGCCATCATCCAAGAGGTTCAAACTCATTTGCACAATCTGGGCAGGAGACCTGCACCTGCTACATCTGAAGTCGCATCTCCTGAGGTTATTGATCCTACGATCTCTTTAGATCTTATCCCCAGATCTAGTCCAGGTGGTCTTTCTTCCAATTCCACCAAACCCATAAATTCTTGTTGCACTTCAACCGTATTCCGATCTTAATATTGCAGTAAAAACGCTTACTCAAGAAATTGAGGCTTCTCAAAATCATCTGAAACGAATGGCTAAATATATGGTTCTCTATAAAGGAGTTACAGAAGCTGAGAAGAAGCTGAAAGATAAATTTGGTAACCATATAAGAGATCAATTGTATGGATTCCAGATGACGAGATCTGAATTTCTCAGAGGACTTCTGTTTGTCAAAGAACATCTGCGAGAACAACATTGAGTCGAGAAAGAAAATCTCAACACTTCACAGTAGGAAGAAATAAATCGACTGAAAGATGCCCATTTTAAAGAGTTAGCTGTCGAGAAGAAGAAATTTGATGACATGCAGACTTCCCTTACTAATTGCGAAGCAGAAAAGAAAAACTTAACCGATGAAATAGCCACTATGAAGAATGATTTTGAGAAAGAAAAATAACTTACTGTCACTGCTGCTGAAGATGAATGTACCAAGGATATGTTGGCAGCTATCAACAATAGAGAATAAGAGATGGATGTCACACTTTTTCGAGATATTCATGCTACATATTCTAAGATAAATCTTTCCAGCTTCTCTAATGAAATTCCTATCAAATGGTGCCCCACCGAAGCCTTTGATCCTATCCCAAATTCATCGTCCGAAGAGGAATCTTTCGAAGAGGAATCATCTAAATAATTTTATTAATATTTTGATTTTATATTATCTTTTTGTATTTTTCATATCAGTACTATAACTCTTGTATCCATCAAATTATTTTGAATGACAATGGTTTTTGCTTATACTTCATATTTTTCATTAAATTATGTTTACGTTTAACCTTTATTTATACTAACTATTCAAAGTTAAAACATAATAAAATAATTTAAATAATCATTACAAAGTGTTACATCTCGATGTTATAGTGCATTGAATGAACGTGGCACATCGAAAATCACAGTGCGTTTATTGAACGTAGCACTTCAAACATCATTGTGCATTTATTGAACGTAACACTTCGAACATAATAGTGCATTTATTGAACGTAGCACTTTGAATATGGTTGTTTCTTAAAAAAATGTATTAAACACTTCAGAACATTCTACTTTTGATAAACCTCAAAGATGATCAGTCTTTGATCAGTTACCAAAATAGTTTTAAATAAACACTTGTAAACAACCATTTGCCAAAAATTCATTTTATTGATCATTTTGAATATGTACATACAACCTCGTTAAAACCTCCATGGGCCAACAAGATAGGAAACAGTGCGCGAATCAATCAAAAGAAACATATTCAAAATACAACATATTTATTCCCAGTATAACTTCATATGTTGTATATTCGACGAATGTGAAGACATCCTTCCCTAACTATCACAAAGGCGACAAGACCCTGGCTTTATCCTTTCAACAACCACATAAGGTCCTTCCCAAGTCAGGGCCATTTTTCTGAGGTTCTTCTCCTTGGTATGTAAAAATAATTTTCTCAAAACTTTATCACATACTTAAACTTCCCCCTTTTTACCCTCTAATTTTATCTATTCCTCATGAGAGTTTGATAATGGATTACATTTAAGTAAGCTCGAACTCTTTTCTCATCAATCAGATCTAAACTTGCTCTTTTAACATTGTCATTGGATTTTTCAGAATATTGGGTTATTCTAAAAGATGACATCGTAGATTCCACAGGGCTAAAAACATCCATTCCATATGTTAAAGCAAAAGGAGTTTCTTTAGTAGCTTCCCTAGGAGTTGTTCGATAAGGCCAAAGTACCTCTTGAAAATAATTTGTCCATTTTCCTACCGTCCTTGTTAAATTCTTCTTCAAACCTTCTAAAATAGATCTTTTTGTCACCTCCACTTGTCCATTTTCTTGGGGATGAAAAGACGTTGAAAAACATTATTTATTTCCCTTCGAGGCGCCGAATGAAGTCATTTCTTTATTATTAAATTGAGGGCCATTATCCGTAGTAATTCTCCGAGGTACTCCAAAACGACAACAAATATTGTTTACAATGAATTTAATCACATCTTTTGCTTTCATTCCAGATAAAGGTTTCGCTTCTGCCAACTTTGTAAATTACTCTATCACAACAATTATCATTTGCCACCCTCCAGATGCCATCGGCAAAGGCCCCATTAAATATATTCACACCTATCAAATAGTATGGCTACGATAATAGACATAAGTGGAATTGACATCTTGTGAATAGAATTAAGAAACCTTTGACAAGTATCCCAGCTTCAAACCAAATTCTTGGCATCGTTCATGATCGAAGGCCAATAAAACCCTGCAAAGCAAAACTCGACGAGATAATGCTTTAAACCCATAATGTGCTGATCCTTCTCCATCATGTACATCTGATAAAACTTCCTGTGATTCTTGTCTATTCAAACATCGTAGTATTGGCCTATTCAACGCTTTCTTATACAGAAATCCATCCAAAACTATGTATCCAAAGGCTTTGGCTCGCAATTTTTTTGCCAATTTTGCATCGTCAGACAATGCTCATTGAATCAAAAAATTCATAATATTAGTTCGCCAATCAACTCGAATTGCATCTGTACTGACAAAAAATTCCTCGATATAATCACATTGGTCTGACTGATTTAAAATCGAAGGACTCTCGTGAAGTAAAATCGAAGGATACTCCTCCTTGTAAGCAACAATTGCTAACGAATCAACCACTCTGTTACTTCCTCAACTTATATGTTCCACAACAACATGATCAAATAGTAGCATCAAATTCCAAAGCTCTCGAAGATACAAAATTAAGTGATTCTTTATTGCCTAGAGTTTCCGGATACTTGATTTGCTACTAATTGAGAACCTGTCTCTAATCGTACTGAAGTTGCTCCACATATCTTCGCAATTCTCAAACCAACAAAAGCAGCTTCATAATCAGCTTCATTATTCGAAGTATGAAAATCAAATTTGAGAGATTGAAGAATTATTTCTCCATATGGAACAACTAACTGAACTCCAGCGCCACATCCCAAAATACTAGATCCACCATCAGTTCGAATAACCCACATCGAATTAACTGGTAAAACATCCTTACTATCTTCTGTGTCTGACCTACTTGAATGAAATTCAACAACAAAATCTGCTAAAGCTTGAGCTTTAATTGAAGTTCAAGGTGTGAACAAAATATCATAATCTCCCAACTCCACTGACCACTTGATCATTCTCCCCAAAATATCAGGTCGTTACAAAACATTTTTCAAGGGAAATGAAGTTCGAAATTCAATGGGATGGGCTTGAAAATAAGGGCGCATCTTTCTGGCATCCACCACCAATGCTAATGCTAACTTCTCGAGCTTCAAATATCTCTTTTCTGCTGCCACTAAACTTTTTCTGACATAGTACACCGACTTTGGAATTCTTGAATATTCGCTTATCAATAACGCACTGATTGCAAAATCTTATACCGCAATGTATATAAAGAGCTGTTCTCCACTCCGAGGATTTGATAAAATCTCTGGTGATGATAATAAATTCTTGATGCTTGTAAACACCACTTCACAATACGAAGTCCATTCAAATTTATTTGGCCCTTGCCAATACTTGAAATAAAGGAAAACATTTATAAGACAATCTAGAAATAAATCTATTAAGTGATGCTAACCTTCATGTCAAAACTTGCACTTATTTGATAGTTCGAGATGAATTCATTGCCACTACACCTTTCAATTGTTCTGGGTCAACTTCTATTCTTCTTTCACTAATAACATAACCCAAGAAATTCCCTGATCGAACTCCAAAAGTACATTTCTCAGGATTAAGCTTTAGGCTTATTTCCCTTAGATTAAAAAATGTCTTCTCTAAATCTTCCAAGTGTGCATCATCCACTAAGCTTTTTACCACCATGTCATCAATGTAAACCTCCGTGTTTCTTCCAATCTGAGTGCAAAATGATGTATTCATTAACCTCTGATAAGTGGCTCAGACATTTTTTAATCCAAAAGGCATAACCTTATAGCAATGTAAGCCCCTATCAGTGGTGAAAGTAGTACATTCTTGATCATTCAGATCCATCTGGATCTGATTATATCCAGCGAAATAATCCATGAAAGTTAATATTTTGTTTCCCGAAGTGGAATCAATCAGTGGGTCTATTCAAGGAACAAGAAATGTGCGTCTAGGACAGGCTCCATTTAAGTTTGTAAAATCAACACACATTATGCACTTCTTGTTCTTCTTTTTTACCACTACTGGATTCACCGTCATAAAGGATATTGCGACTCCCTTATATGTCCGATCCTGGATAAACGATTCACTTCAGAAACAATTGCTTCTGTTTTTCTGATGAAAATGCACTTTTTTTTGGATTACAGGCTTCACCCTCGGATTTACAGCTAAACTATGGCAGATTACTTCGATCAGTACACCTACCACATCTTTTGTTTCCAAGCGAAAACATGCAGATTATAAGAAAAAAATTGTAACAATCGTTGACGCAAATTTGGGGTCAGTAAGGTTCCTATTCGAAGTGCATATCCTTCAGAAAAGTATACTCCTCAATCTCTTCACTTTCCTTCGGATCGTCAAACCTTTCATCAACATCCAATGTCAACCCCTCTGATTGTTACTCATTCATCATATCTCCACTACTGGATCTTCGAATCCAAAGTGCAGTAGTATAACATTCCCTTGCAACTTTTTGGTCGCTTCGAACGACCCCCACACGGTCTCTAACTACATTTTTAAAACACGGTACACAATGCCATACATTCTTAAAAACCAAGACATTCCAAAAATTGCGTATAACGTTTGGGACAATCCACCACCATAAAAAGCACTTGAACTTTCTTTTGGAAGGGTCCCTTTCCCAAACTTACCTCCCCCTCAAATTCTCCTATTACTTGTGCTGCCACATAAGACAGTAGCTTTCCATTCTCAATCAAAATTTGGACTTATTTTTTCAAAGCAATGGAATCATTGGTGTCATGTCCAATGTCATTGTGGTAATATATTTTTCCGCTCCTCCCTTGGCCTGTTGATTAAAGCATGCTTCCTGAATTTTACGTAGCTCTTAGTTTTATCAAAAATTATGGCCACGCTTTCAGTCAATTCCGTATAATAATCAGATATTATCCACTGATTTAACCTCGGCCTATTGAAGTTGTAGGAAGGGCGAATATCCCCCGGTTCGAGGTGGTGAATTGTTATTCTTCGGACGGGCTTGCTGATTAGCATTTGAAGATTGCATTTGAAGATTGCCATTGGTTATAAGGCACATGTCCTGAATATTTTGGAACGTTAACCGTGGCTCCTGGGAGCCTAGTTTATTCTTCAACTTTGATTTGATCTTCAACCTGAGCCATTAATGCTCCAAAATTTAAAACCCTCTTTTTCGTTGTCTCATTAACCAGTTCCCCTGACAATAACCATTGGCAAAAAGATGCCATCGCCACTGAGTCTTCATAGTTATCCAGACTTGCTTTTGTAAAAACAAACCTCTTTGTGTAATCTTTCAATTTTTCTCCAACTTCCTTCTTGCATTGGATAATTGTATCACCATTTTCTCTCATCTCTTTACTACCAAGAAATTGCTTTCAAAAAGCAGTATAAAAGTCTCTAAAATTCAAAATGGATCCCTTTGGAATTTGGTTGTACCATTTCAAAGTTGTTCCTTAAAAGTCTATGAGAAAGCTCGACATACCAGCCTGTCGTCGTCCTCGAAATTCATCATGTAATTTTTGAATTGTTTGATGTGATCATCCGGATCCTGCATCCTAAACGCTTCAGAAGCGTAATATATCTGATTTCATTTGTCAATGGAATTCCTCCAGTCGACACCTTGAACATATTGATCTTAAGTTCCCACAACTGCATATAAATTCCGATCAGCCTCATCATATTTATTTGATGTGTTCCCTTTACACCAATTAGAGTCCCTCACATATCAAGGTATACTATCTCTCCTAGATGTGTACTCTTTCCTATATTTTCGAGGCTGTTCTCTCTCTTATTTTGAAGAAGCTCTATATCTTTTAAAACCTGATCCAGAGCTCTCAACCTCCTCGTCACTAGATTTGACAGACTTTTGCTTATCTTTCTTTTCTTTTCGAGAAGAGTATCGCTCTTTCAGAGCTTTGAAGCGTGTTTTTTTCTGTTCATTCCTGATCTGACAATCAGTGCAAGATCGATTAGATTGGTTTCCAATTTTAATTTGCTCATTCATTTGTCTCACTTCAGACTTCAGCTTTTCCGAGTGGATTTCCTATTCTCTTTGTTCATATTTCTCATTTAAAGCATTTATCTTATCTAAGAGCTCATTTGCACTTCCATATTAGATTGAGTTTGGATCAGAACAAATCCTTCTGGTATATCATTTGTCCTCTGCAATCTTCTCTTAACGTCTTGATAGCTGATCGAACCAACATATTATTTTCTGGATTCATCACAAAGTTTCAAGATTATTTTTCTTGATAGATGAAATTCGAACTAGTAAAATAGGCACTGATTATCAATCGTCCCCAGTGAAGTCACCAATTTGGTGAGTTTGATTAGTTAGAATCAGTTAGGTAAACTAGAGAAGTAAAGTTTTTAGAGAGAGAAAATCAAAGTACACAAGTCTTCTAACTCAGAAATCCAACCCCTTTATTAGTTCGGCTTTGGCCTTTATATGGAGGCGCAAAGACGCAACTTACAATTGAAAATAGTTACATAAAAAGGGTAAATTACACTATTGATCCTTGACTAAAATTCATAATTATAAAATCCTTTTCTAACTTTACCATATATTACATAATGTTTTATTATTCACATTTTAGTCCTTGAATTTCCATTTCCTTATCAGAGTGTAGACTAAAATTGACTCAAAGTGTAAAATTCTTTTATAAACTATTTTTCTGTATTAATTAGATTTTTATATGAATTGGATATTCTATATTATTTGGATATTCTATATTAATTAGATTTCGATATTAATAAAATCTTATATTATAATTATATTTCATATTAATTTGGTCTTCTATATTAATTATATTGACTTTTTGTGTTTGAGAGTCTTTTCTGTAACCTACTTATTTATAAAAGAAGTGTTCTTTGCCTGTGGATGTAGGATTTCTTCACGATCCAAACCACATACATCTCTTGTTGTGCGAATGTTTAGTTTATATTGTTCTTGTAACTTTGTTCTTGAAATAAGGTAAGAGTTGAAGCTCGTATTACCTCATATAGCCTATCGAATAGTTGTTTGCCAACTGTTTGTCACTACTTTGGCTGAGGTGGCTAAGATTTGGCCTGGCGGGTCTTATTAGGGATGGGTTGGATCTTGTTCGGATATTGATGGTTTCCCTAACAAGTGGTGCGGTAAGTATGGAAATCTAATATCAATATTCATTATCGACGAAGAAGACAAAGTAAAAAGACGAATATCACGGATCTTGGAGTAAAGTCAAGCACATTCTTATTGGTGATTCTATGAGAGAAGTATTATAATCAAGCTATCTACTGGACTGGAAAAGACTTTAACGTATATGAGGTATATACTTTAATTTGAACGTAACCTTCTACCTATACGTATGTTAGATGATAAAGGGTTTAAGTACAAGGGTAAATATACTAGACTTAGTGTATTTTAAGACTCACATGTTATTATGGAGGCCGATCGAACTGATGGTGTTTTAGTCTTGGATGAGTCCGTAGTAGAAAGGGCATCTAATATGGGGAATGAATCTGTTGGGATTCGGTTGGAGGTAATTGAAGGCTTGTAGAAGCAGGTGGAGATTCAATCCAGCAAGTACTTGAAGAGGTTTAATACTAACAATGATGTGGTATTAGTGAACCGACCATTCGCTAGTTATTGTTCTAAATTTGGTATGTATAGGCGCAAAATCTTGAAGAGTACCTCGAAATATAGAATAGTTGAGAAGATGAACCGTAACTTACTTAGAGTAACGGTTATGCTTCTGATAGTTGTAGAGAACAAGAGATTGAGTAAATAAGCTATTTTGGCAGCTAACATCGTATATTGGAGGCGTTGGATTTTCGGTCGTCAGTGAGATGTAATAGGTAACAGAGGTTGAGCTGAAGTTGAGATAAAGTTTGAACGTAAGGGTGAAGATGTGGATGCCTCTACATAAGATGTTTTGAAGCTAAGGTCGGGTTCGACCTTTGCGAAGGAAGTTCAACCATATTTGGGTTTATATTTTGACTTGAAGTTTGATGGGTCAAAAGCTTTAGATGTTCAAACTGTGGAGCAATTATCAAGTATTGCTCGGTCTGATCTTGGGATAAATTAGACAGATGTTACTACCGCTTTCTTGGATGTCAAAGGTTAGGAGCCTGGTATATTGGGAGGAAGTATTTGTGGCGTGAAGCGACGTGAGCTGCATATTTCTTAAGATAGAGAAGCTAGTTATAGGTGTTTTGAGAGATAAGTGAGGTAAACACTGAAGATACGGTTTTTTGAATCTCGAGTGTTTGAGTGTTTTGTGTTTGAGAGTCTTTCTGTAACCTACTTATTTATAAAAGGAGTGTCCCTTGCCCGTGGATGTAGGCTTTCTTGACGATCCGAAACACGTCCAATCTCTTGTTGTGCGATTGATTTATTTTTATGTTTTTTTTATTAATTTTGTTCTTAAAATAAGGTAAGATCCGAAATTTGTATTGCATCCTTTCAGATAAGTGATCGCTAACTATTGATCAATACTTCGACGGAATGGTTGAAATTCGGCCTAACAAATTTTATTAAAACTAGATTAGATCTTGTTCGGATATTAATGATTTTTCTAACGAAATTTAGATGCTTACTGTACCATGGTTTTTTTTTTATGTTCGAGTTTATTTAGTCAATTTGTAAAACAAAATTTTATGTTCTAGTTTATTTAGTCAATTTGTAAAACAAAAAAGAATTCTGAGTTGGGTCACATAAATTATAACGAATCGTAACTAAAACACTTTGCCAAAAGTTCTCACAAATGTAATTCAATGTATTTGTTTATTGTTAAACTTGAACGGCTCAGATGTGAAACCATTCTTCTTATAGAGCTTAGTAGAAAGACAAAGCAACACTCAAACATCTAAAAGTAAACGATGAGTCATTTACATGGTGCAACTAGTTTGTTTTCTTATATAATTATAGACCTTATTTTAAATCTCATTCCTACTCTCCATAAATTATCATATTTACGTGATATAAACTTGTTCAATCCATTTATAGATTCCTCACCACTACAAATACCACCTCCAACATCTCTAACTATGTCTCAAAAATTAATAGAGTTTTGTGTATTCCTCAAAAGAGAAAAGCAAAATCATGTCGACGAAAGTTTTAGTGTTTTGCTTTTTGTTCGGCCTTGCTCTCCTCCATTCATGCACTGCTCGGCTTGTAACTTCTACACCTGTTTATGTTATTAACTCTGAACCAGTGCCACCCTCAGGGTTTGAGGTACTTAAAAACAATAATAGAAATATATGATTGCTATTGTTTTTTCTTTGCTGATAATAATTAATTAATCTTGTTGTTTGTTTTAGGTTCAGCAGAATAAGAAGGTGATAATCAATGACCAAAAGAAGACATCCCTGCCAAATATAGATGAGGCACCTAAGATCAATGATCAGACAGCAAGTGAAACTAGTTCGAACGTAAAAGACAAAGCTACTTCCGTTTCTACTATTCCTAACGTTTCACAAACTCCTAAACCACGTGAAAAAGTTTCCGATTTTGGTTTGGATTATGACGATCCCGTTGTGAGCCCTCCGATGCACAACCCTCCTCAAGATTAATGAATTTTATATATATATATATATATCATAAACCTTACTCACTTGTATAATTACCACATCGTATCTCATTATATATACGAGACAACATGCGCTACTGCATGCATGGTCGGTCTACGTTGAAATAAATTAGTAAATCGATCGTGTGATGTAGACCAATACCATAAATCTATAAAGTTATGTATACTTCCTTTGTGCATTAATTATTAATCGCCCATGTCCCTATTTATTATATATGAATTTACACATAATTTATGGTTATGGTTAGTTAGAATATCTAGAGAAGAAGCAACAATGGCGGCGGGTGTCGAGTTAGGTTTTGAAGAAGCTGGAAAGATTGAAACAAAAGATAAAGTTTCAAGTGTTTTACATACCGGGTCAAGTGTTGGACTGGGTCTTCACACAAGAGGTGTGGGCTGAAGACCAAGTAATTAGTTAATGTGTGTTTGGACTGTGCTAGACTCTAAGTCCAACTCTAGTGTAAATAGAACTAATAATGTAACAGATTTGTATAACTAAACATAACAAATTTTGTACGTAACAAATTCTGTTACACATAAAACAGAATTGTTATAGCTATAAATATAGCAAATGTATGAATACAAAGATTTAAAGAAAGAAAATAAAGGTGACTGATCTTTTCTTCAATCTTCTTCTTCTCTCTCTGAATTCAACTTGGTATCAGAGCTTACATCGCCAATGGACAACCTGCTAAATAACAAATAAACAACAGTATGAATCAGATAAGTGCCTTCACTAGTCTCAGATTGGATAGAAACAATATTCTTCTATGGAAGACTATGGTGTTGCCTATCATCAGAGGCAACAAGCTGGGAGGTTTCATAAGTGGTGAGAAACCTTGCCCTCCCAAGCTTATAAATGGTCCAGATGGTTCTCTGGTTTAGAATGCTGAGTATGACAATTGGATTTTGCTACTAGGCTGGTTGTACAACACCATGAGTGGTGAAGTTGCATCTCAAGTGATGGAGGAAGATTCCTCCAAAGGACTATAGGATGATGTGGTGAGGTTATCTGGTTCTCAAACGAAGTCCAGAATAACCTTCTTTAAAGCAGATTTCCAAAGAACCAGGAAAGGAAGTACCTCAATGGAGGATTACCTTGCCAAGATGAAGCACATTGCTGATAGTTTAGCTCTAGCTGGTTCACCTATTTTACTAGATGATTTGGTTTCACAGGTGTTGGCAGGTCTTGACAGTGAGTACACTCCTATTGCTGTCCATCTAGCTGACAAAGAAGTGCAGAATTGGCTTGATCTACAAGCTACACTTCTTACCTATGAAAACAGACTTGAACAATTAGGAAAAATTCAAGTCTCCATGGCTAACCTGAAACTCACTGTTGTAAATAAGTCAGAGATTAAGTCTGCTGACAGTAGTAACTATGGTTAAAACTCAAGGTATGGAAACAGAGGTCATGGCAGAGGCTCTAGATGATAGTTTTCCTCAAACTACTCTAACAATTACAGGGATAGAGGTCCTTACAGAGGCAGAGGAGGCAGGTTTAACTATTCAAATAACAAACCTACTTGCCAAATATGTGGCAAGTTTGGTCATGGTGCTGCTTATTGCTATTTTAGAGACGATCCTAATGTGATGGGACAAGAACAAACTGATCAACAGAGGACTGATCCAGATCAGAATGTGATGACAGTCTCATAGGAGTCTGGTAATGGAGATGAAAGCTGGTATGTTGACAGTGGTGCTAGCCACCCTGTCACCAACTCAGCCAAGATGTTAAATCAGAAAACTCAATACACAGGTAATAAAACAGTAATTGTAGGTAATGGTAGTAAATTGAACAATCAAAACTTAGGTAAGACTTGCCTATCTACCAAAACCAACAAACAAATCTGCCTAAACAGTGTGTTACATGTGCCTTATATCAACAAAAACCTAGTATCTGTTTCTCAATTAACACATCATAATGATATTTTTATTGAGTTTCACAGTTCTAAATGTTTTGTGAAGGACTAGACAACCGGGATGATTCTTCTTAAAGGGAGAGTTGAAAATAGGTTGTATAAGTTGGAAGACTCATCTATTTCTAGGACTAATAAGGCAGATTTTCCTAAGTCTCATTCATCTGTTTCTCATGTATCTGTTCTTTCTAGTACTCCTCATTCCCTAAAGATTGGGTGACATAAAAAACTGGGCCATTCTTCTTAACGTGTCTTGTCAATTGTGATGAAAGATTGTAATCTTCCTACTGTTGCTAGTAATGAAAAACGTTTCTGTGATGAATGCCAACTAGGCAAATCACATTCTTTACCATTTTCTACTTCAGTGTCACATTCTTCTAATGTCGTAGATTTGATTCACTCAGATTTATGCGGACCTGCTCTTGTTCTGTCTAATTCTGGTTACAGATTCTACGTAATTTTTGTAGATGATTACAACAGGTTCACATGGTTATACCCTTTCAAACTTAAAGAGGCTGTAAATGTGTTTAAAGAGTTCAAGACTTTTGTTGAGAATCAGTTTGATAAGAGAATTAAAGTGTTTCAGTCAGATTGAGGGGAGGGGGAGGGTGAGTCCAGGTCATTTCTATCTTTGGCTAAGAAATCAGGTATCCAGCTCAGGACATCCTGTCCTTACACTTCTGCTCAAAATAGTAGACCAGAAAGAAAGCACAGACATGTCACTGAGACTGGTCTGACCCTTCTAGCTCAGTCAGGTCTTCGTCACAAATACTGGCCAGATGTTTTTCACACTGCTGTGTTCTTGATTAACAGGTTACCTACAGTTGTTCTAAAAGATAAGTCTCCATTTGAGCAGTTTTTTGGGTCTAAACCTGATTATAAGTTTCTAAAAGTTTTTGGGTGCACTTGTTTTCCATGTCTTAGGCCTTACCAAACAAATAAATTTCAATTTACCTCAGTCAAGTGTGTCTTTTTGGGTTATAGTGGAGTTCATAAGGGGTATAGGTGTCTCAGTCGTAGTGGGAGAGTTTATGTGTCAAGGAATGTCATCTTCAATGAAGATGAATTTTCATGTTTATCTGGTTTTCTAAACACTAAGTCATCCACGTCTGTTCCCAGTGTGTCTTGGCTGTCTAAGTTTCCTAATCAATATCTGACAGATGAGAATTCTAAACTACAGATAATTTGTTCAAGTTCACAAAATACAAACCAGTTTCAACACATAAACACTAACCATTCATTAGAACCAAACCAGAACAAAACAACTAACCATTCTGTGCCTTGTGAGAACTCACCTAGTAGTTTTAGCAGCTCTCAACAGATTACCAGAAGCACAACCATTAAAACATGGTGAGTTGTTTGTTGAACTTCCTTTTGACAAAGTTAACAGCCAAAATACTTCTCAAACACTACCTAACAAACACCCTATGACCACTAGAGCCAAAGATGGCATTTCAAAACCTAAGTATATTTACTCATGAATTAACATTGCACCTACTATTACTGTTAAAGAACCTGCTAAATTTTGAGGCTATTCAATTGCCTCAATGGGTTCAAACCATGAAATGTGAATATGATGCCTTGATGAATAATCACACATGGTCTCTTGTTCCTTACACCAGTAACATGAGTCTGGTGGGATGTAAATGGGTGTATAAGATTAAATATAACCTAGAAGGGTCTGTTCAACGCTACAAAGCTAGACTTATAGCCAAGGACTTTCATCAACAGCTTGGGGTTGATTTTAATGAAACTTTTTCTCCAGTGATCAAAGCTTCTACTATAAGGTTGGTTCTTACTATTGTTGTATCTAGAGACTGGGTCATCAGGAAGCTTGACATAAATAATGCCTTTTTGAATGATTATTTAAAAGAACAGGTTTACATGGTGCAACCTCAAGGGTTTGTTGATCCTAAGTGTCCTGATCATGTATGCAAGCTGAACAAGGCATTGTATGGGCTGAAACAAGCACCAAGAGCTTGGTATTCCAAGCTCAAGGACACACTGATCTTGTGGGGTTTCTAAAATTCAAGGGCTGATTGTTCTATGTTCTTTCTACGGTCTAAAGGTATTTTTGTTATTCTACTGGTCTATGTAGATGACGTAATGGTTACTGGTAACAATCCTTCCTATGATTCTAAGTTTGTTCAGAAGCTAAACTCTGAGTTTGCTCTAAAAGATATGGGGTCTCAAGATGTTTCTGGGCATTGAGGCTCAGAGAGATGACTCTGGCCTTTACTTGACTCAAACACAGTATATAAAAGACTTAATGTTAAAGGAGGGGTTGTCCAATGCTAACTCGTGCGTAACTCCAATGAAAGCGAGTCCACCTCTCTCCAAGTCTGATGGCGAGCTACTTCATAGTCCTACAAGATACAGAAGTTTGTTAGGATCTTTACAGTATCTACTGTACACTCGACCAAACATTGCGTTTGCTGTTAATAAACTCATCAAATTTCAGCAATGTCCTACGAAAGTGCATCTACAATGTGTAAGGAGAATTTTGCGTTACTTATCTGGTACTTAGACGTTGGGACTTCACATTAAACCGAGCGACACCCATCAACTTACAGGCTTCATAGATGCTGATTGGGCAGCTTCGTTGGATGACTGTCGATCTGTTGGTGGTTCTTGCGTTTTCCTAGGTGATTATTTGATTTCGTGGTCTTCAAAGAAACAAGGGGTTGTTTCCAGGTCAAGCACCGAGTCAGAGTATAGGTCCCTTGTAAATTTAGCCTCTGAACTCATTTGGTTGAGGTCTGTTCTTCAGGAAATCCACCTTCCTCTTCACAGATCTCCGGTCATCTGGTGCGATAACCTTGGAGCAAACTCGCTTTCTTCAAATCCTGTGTTTCATGCTAGAACAAAACATGTTGAGTTAGACTTACATTTTGTTCGTGATATGGTTGTTCAAGATCTTCTGGACATTCGCTACGTACCTTCTCACGACCAGGTTGCTGACTTGCTCACAAAACCCTTGTCTCAAAATCGGTTCTTGTTTTTACAGGAAAAACTAAGTCTCGGTATACCTCCGCCATGTTTGAGGGGGGAAGTTAGAATATCTAGAGAAGAAGAAACAATGGCGGCTGGCGTCGAGTTAGGTTTTGAAGAAGCTGGAAAGGCTGAAACAGAAGATAAGGTTTCAAGTGTTTTATATACCGGGTCAAGTGTTGGACCGGGTCTTCACACAAGAGGTGTGGGCTGAAGACCAAGTCATTAGTTAGTGTGTGTTTGGACTGTGCTAGACTCTAAGCCCAACTCTAGTGTAAATAGAACTAATAATGTAACAGATTTGTATAACTAAACATAACAAATTCTGTTACACATAAAACAGAATTGTTATAGCTATAAATATAACAAATCTATGAATACAAATATTTAAAGAAAGAATATAAAGGTGACTGATCTTCTTCTTCGATCCTCTTCTTCTCTCTCTAAATTCAAATTTGTTTGAGTTTTTTCTTTTCAATATAATGAATAAACTCACTCGGATAAGGGTACACGATGAAGATTTTTATAATAAAATTAAATACGTAATTTGTTTTGTTAAAAAACATAGTTTGTTGAACAATATATTTTCTAGTTAATTTTCTTATCAATATCGGATTATAATATTTGTATTATCAGTTTTTATTACCTAACATCTTAACCATGGATCGTGGAATCAACACATGCAGATTGAAAAATATGTTTCAATAGATGAAACCGAAATAGATGAACATACCAAAATGCGCAACTAACATGAGTTTCTTTGCTATTTAATTTTTGCTTATTTTTTTTAATATTTTTTAAATTTTTTAATGAATGATAGTAGAATTTAAATACAGTTTCTGAGGAAACCCAATGGAGCTAAAAATATATCTCTCCAGATTTGTTTTTTTAATCTCTAAAAAAATAAGTTTTTTATTCTTCATAAATTTTCATCTCCTTTTAGTTTTCCATGCATCTTCTTGATGCCTTCAATTATTTAACCTTTTCGTAGCTTTTGTATTCGCTGTTTGCTGAATCGTAGAATCCCCATAGCTGGAGTATCTATCGACCAGTCGTCTACCTTGAGATCTCCTAGTTCATCCACATACACCTTTCTCAGAAGGAATCTTGCATTTGATGCTGAATAATCTGAAAACAAAAACACCAATATCCAGAATCAACAGATCTATCCAATTCAACATCCAAAGATTTACGCAGAAATAACCAATACAATCAACAAACTAGCCCCTAGATTCAAACACGAGTAGAAAGCAGACCAGACTACAACTATATAGAGTCTCAAAAGCAGGATAAAATCAACCGAAAACTCAAATCGAAGACTACTCTGATAGGGAAATTCACATATGATGAACCAACCATGAAAGAGCTCCAGACTTTCTTTAATAATCAAGGCTTCAAAGGTCAACACAACATAGCTAATTGGGATATCAGCCACATAGAAATAGAATTGGACTCTCAATAAGATCTCAAAAATATTTGGAGAAGAAATTTCTAGAAAATAGGACAATTTTCAATGAGAATCTTAAAATGGACTCCTAACTTTACCATCAAGAATGAATCTCGAATCTCTCCAATATGTATTACATATCCAAGACTCCCTAGCTATATGTACAACGAATATTATATCAAAGTCATGCCTAAGTCTCTGGGTAACCCTCTTGCGATATGGATTCCACCTAAAACTAGGCTATGTTTAATTGTTACAAGGCATGGATTGAAATAAATCTAACTAAACCTATGTTCTAGAAACTTTGCGTTGGTTTTGGTCAACAAGAAGGTTTTTGGAAAAAAATTGTTTATAGATCAAGACCTCACTATTGTATGGTTTGCAATTACATTGGCCATAAAAATAAAGACTGCAGAAAAGCAAAAAAGAATTCAATCACCAACAATACCAACCCTAAAAAAGAAACAAGAATCCTTCAAATAACCTACCTACTGTTTTATGTTTGAATATGATCCCAGACCTAATAAGATGGTCTGTAAGTTCTGGAATTGCTCCACCAACAAAATCTCCTCAAGGGAACCTCCCATTTAAAAAACCTAAATCTACAGACAAAGATTCGACTCAAAAGACTGAGATCATCTCTCTTCAAACATTTAAAAAACCCGTTGACCCTACTGTCAACCAAATAACTACCAATAATACATTCGACATATTACCTGATTATGCAAAATTTTAGAAGCTCTTTATGTTTTGGACATGGGAAACCAACTAACATAATCTACTACTAATTCATCACCATTTTCTCCAAAGCCAAAATTCATAGTAGCCTTCCTAACTATCCTAAAAAATCTCATCAAGAAAGCTCCATCCCAGATTCAAACCTGATTTAAGAGCAAGGAAAAACAATAAATAACTCATTGAAAAAAAGAAATCCAACCAAGGTTACCCATACAAGAAGGTATGCCAGGACTGTTACTAGCTCTATCAAATAAATTACAACATCCTATGCTCGAATATAATAGGGATTGGCAACAAAGACTCTAGAAGAAGACTGAAATCTCTAATTAAATCCAAAAATATCACTCTTTTAACAATTCAAGAGTCTATGATTGATATTTCTAATCTTCGAAGTTACCAGAAAACTTGGTTTTCATAATAGCACGACTAACATTTCCAATAAAATATGGGTCTTTTGGACTGATGACATCTTTGTTACTATAATGGCTAACTGGAATCAATCTATTCACTTAAATGTTACTTTATCATATATAAATAAATATATACTAATGTCTACTGTTTATGCTAAATATGATAGGTATCTCATAATGGATCTATGGGAAAATCTAAGGCAAATGGCAAATAATTCACAAGAATGGACGGTAATCTGTGATTTAGTGCAATCCCTACTCCTACTAAACAATTTTCTTGCTCTAACCTTTGTACTAGAACCATGAACAACTTCAATTAAGTTATTCAAGACTGTATTATTACGGATTTGGGCTACATAGGAAACAAATATACTTAAACCAATAGTCACAAGTGGATATCGGGCTCTTACCAATAATGCGTGGAATGATTTTTTTAAAAGCACTATTGTAACTCACCTGGCTAGAACGTGTTCCATTCATAACCTCCTTTTTATCTCCATTTCTCAGCAATCTAAAAAAATAAAGTATTCTTTCAGATTCCAAAACATGTGGTTCAATCAGAAATACATCTATAAAGTTATTGATGATTGGTGGAATCTCGAAATACATGGAAATCCTACTCTCATCTTTTGGAACAAGCTCAAAAGGCTCAAAGCCAGGCTAACAGTCTGGAATAAAGTAGATTTTGGGAACATATTCAACACAATCGCCAAGTCTACAAGTGTGGCTGGTACTGATGGTTTCAACAACATGTTATCAACATAAATTTTTTATGCAATGCTATCAAATGTATTTTTAATGGTTACCAAGTACCTCAAGGATTTTATGCTACTATCATCAGCCTTATCCCTAAAACCGATAACCCTCAAAACTGGAATGACTATCATCATATCTGCTTATGCACTATCATCAACCGAATTATTTCTAGCATAATCAATACCATGCTATCTATTCTTCTTCCTAGGCCGATTTCTGAAGAACAATTATGAAAGGCAGGAGTATTCACGATAACACAATGCTTACTCAATAGCTCTTTAAGAATCTGAAAAAAGACTAGAGATGGGAACCTCCTGATAAAGCTGGATATAGAAAAAGCATTCGATAAGCTATGTTTTACTTTCATACTTAATTTATTAAATGCTTTTAGTTTTTTAAATTTTCTTATTGAATCGATTAACTCTTCTATATACTCTGACAGATTCTCTATCTTAATCAATGAAGTACTCAATGGATATTTCAAGTATACTAACAGAGTTAGACAAGGATATCATTTATCTCATAGTCTATTCATTCTCACGGAGGAATACCTAATCAGGGGTTTCAAACAGCTCTAACAAATCAATAAAGAAGTCAGATAAAAATTAAAAGTACCATAATCATGTCTTTCTTTTGCAGATGATTTGATTATACTCTGAAATGGTTCTAAACAAAATATCAACAATATTCTAAACTTCTTGAAAATCTACCAAGACATCTCGGGGAAAACAATCAGCAAGAGAAAATCTGTTATCATCCCCTCTGATAAAATCACTTTCACTAGGATCCACTCTCTCCTGAATGAAACTTGATTACAAAAAGGCACTCTCTCTTTCTTAAGAATCTTGGTATCAACATTCATTATAATCAAAGAGCTTCTCATTTCAGAGATATCATGACCTGAATCAGAAATAAAATACAAGATTGGAATAACTTACATTAATCTTTCAGAGGAAAGCTCATTCTGATCCAAAATGTCTTGTTTGCCATCCCCACCTACCACTTGCAAAGCACCATCATCCCTAGATCCGTCATCAAAATAATGAAAACTATTTTTAGCAAGTTCATGTGGAATACAAACAACAACAACAGTAATATCTGGACTAACTCGGACAACATTTGTAACCCATATGGTGAGAAAGGTCTCAACATCAGAAGCCTTAACGAAATATCTAAGGCTTTCCTTCATAAAATGTGGTACATATTCAGAGACAAAAAAAATATTTGGGCTACATTCATGCATTCAAAATATTGTACAAACATTCATCCCATGCTTGCTCAAAAGGGGGTCTCAAATTCAAAGATTTTAAACAAGTTGTTGGATATCAAGGAAGATGTTGAAAAAAATATTTTCAGGAATCAAGGTCACAAAGATATCTACTTCTGGCTAGACTCATGCTGCTCTAAAAGATCTCTAGTCTCTATGGCTTATCCTACTGCCCCTATAGACTCGTATTCTCACAAAAAAAGTCAACCAATTATGTTCAAATAACAACTGGACTCAAAACAAGCTAACTAGAAGTGTCTTTCCTTCTGACATAAATAAACTCACCAAACTAACTCTTAAATACTCCATTAAAGAAACAATTCAGCAGACTTTTAACAAGAATGGATCCTTCAACACCAAAGAAACCTGGGATAACATTATAACCAAGGGCATTAAATCAAATCTTTTCAACCGAATCTGGAATCCAATGACTCATAGGAAGTGTTCCTTCGTATTATGTAGAGCATAATAACTAGATTCCTGTTGATAAAGTTCTCCAACTCATGAAGTTCTCATTAGCCTAATTTTTTTAATTATGTGAATCTAACGAGATGATTAATCACCTATTTGTTAAGTATAGAGTATTTTGGGAAGTTTGGATCTATTATAGCAGCCTATTCAACATTTATATTGGTCATTACATGACTGTTCAGTATATTACTAGACTATGGATCTATTCTACAATAAAAAGACACATTTGGAGCATTTTGCCAGCTCTAATCAGTTGGAGTATTTGGCAAACAAAAATAAAGCCCATCATCAGATTATATCTTAAAATGCTTCCATAATCATCTTTTAAATCAAAACAACCATTCCAAAACTGGACATAACTAATGTGCTAAAAATATTCACTTGAATAAAGACCAATCTATTAAGACAAAACTAGGTTGTTATAATCATCTCAACTATACAAAGAAGATCTGCTACATCAAATGGAACCCTCCATTTATTAGCAGACTCAAACTTAATGTTGATGGATCCGCTGCTACAAACGAGGAAGTTAGTGGAAGTGTATTATTTGAAATCACAAAAAAGAAATCACTCACGCTATTGAAAGACTATATGGCAAAAAAAATCCCCTAAACGCATAATAACTTGCTCTATTAAACGGTCTTATCTTATTCTGTAACTTTAACATGAAACATATAAACATGGAAACAAACTCATACACCTTAACTGTTCTCCTAAAAAATCAAAATGCCCCATGGTATCTATCACCTCTAATTAATTGTTGTAGGAATCTTATAGCTACCAACATGGAAATATCCCACGTTTAAAGAGAGAAAAACACAACATTGGATTGGCTGGCCAGATGCACTCATTACTGTAAAAAAAAAGTGGACCTAAAAGGAGATCAAATCCAATCAACTTAAGAGAATTTTCTCTCATTGATAGCCTAAACTGGGTTTTTCAGAGATACTAACTAATCTGTCTTCATTATCTATAACTCTGGCTAGTAGTACTAATGAAATCTTATATAATAATAAGTTTATTATTACCTTAAAAGTTTTTTGTACAGATTCTCCCTGAAATCCTAGAAGTTGCTATTTATCTGCTACAAACTCTTAACTGAAATCGCTCTATCTGTTTCACCATCTTAAGAATCTCTTCCCAGTATCGCTGTTGGTCAAGTTCTATTCTCTTCGTCATGTTTCCATTAGATCTAAATTGGTCGGAGCTTCAAGGTTTAATATACCTCTGCTTCAAGGACAACGCCTCTGAATTGATCGAAACTTCTAATGATATTCTTCATGGTTATAGATTCTTCTACCACATCTGTTTGTTCTCTTTTGAGCTTGCAATCTAAATATCTGATTCCCATTAGATGAGAGCTTTAGCAAGATTTAAGATGCTGAGCGTTCGCATGTTCTGGATTTTTATCATTTTTTTTGCAGACAAGGCAAATCCTGGTCCTTAGCCATATCGAGAGACTTCTTATATTATTCAATCGAGTTCTGTTTAGGTGTATTACTCATTTGAAATTTTCTCATTGGTCTTCATCTCCTAGTTTGCAGGTAGCTCGTGCAACCCATTACAACATAAATTCATAATCAAGTAAACTAGTATTTTTTTCCCACACCATCTTTTTTATGCATTCAAAATAAACGTAACTATGTAACACAACAACATTGATTTATTTTGTAACCAAAGTGTATGTAATTACGCACTTAGTCAACACTTTTTATTTTCATAACTAAACGATAGTTAATTACGTAATCACACCTGGAAGAACAAAAAATCTCCAAATATGTTTTCCCGAAATATCTATTTTTAGATAATTTTTAAAGCATTTACGTGAATATATAAAATCAAAGAATCGACATACCTAAATTAATCATAGATTCCAATAAACAACCATATAATAATTCAACACAAACAAAAGTAACAAAAAGAGAAAACAAAAATCACATGTGAATTGATAATTGATCGATAATTACAAAAGAACAAAGAAAATTGATCAAAATGATAATAATAAAATGATCGATAAGAGATTGAACGAACGATTAAAGAAACCTAGAATCTAGCAAAAACGAAGAACATCAAAGAACACAGATCATAATAACAAAATGAGTGTATGGTTTGTACTTAAAAAAGTCCAAGTTGTTATCGATACTTCAGTTACAAAACCAGGCGATTATCACTTTTTCAAACCTTAGATAGTTATTGGTAAATAGTTTTAATGCTGGATGATTATTGGTAGATTGCCTTATTTTTAATAATTGAGTTTACTTTTTTTTATTTGTTTACTTTACTCGTCCCTAAAAACTAATACCCGATGTTAATTAAAAAAAACTATAATTTTTTAAATGATTTTGAAAATATCGAGTAAGAAAAATGGAGCCTACTAATTTCGTGCAACCATATATCCCAGAGTTTAAAAGGTTATGAGTATGGGAGCCTCATAATATATAGTCTTAGTCTTGTACTTAAAATAAATTTTAACTAGTGCATAATAGAAAACTTTGGAGGATAAGAAGTTCAGTCTTGGAAAATATGTCACATATTACTTTGTAGAAGTGGTGTTGGTGGTAAATGACATGATAAATTTTGGTAAGAATGTAAAGATATCAAGACTGTGGAGTAGATTCTACACATATTTAGTGAGAAGTTCATTTATATTGTCTGTTCAATCAAAGAGTCAAACGAAATCAATCGTCTTTAAGTGGATGAGTTATTTACTTGTTGATGAACCGAATTTCAGAAAATATGAAAAAGATAAGGATACATTAGGGGTCCATGACTACATAACTAGAGGGCGAGGTCGAGTAATAAATTTATTCAGGTAGAGGACTGGAATATAATAAGTATTCAATAAAGACATGATAGAATGCTTCACATGTCACAAACATGGACACTTTCAATTTGACGACCCAAGTTGGATCAAGGAAGCAAATACGTCGAGTCGAATGACGAGAATGAGATCATGTTGATGTTGTATGCTTAACCGAATGAGAATGATTTATAGTTTTTTATTCATGATGCTCAAATCATATGTGTGGATATCGAGGCATGTTTATAATTTTAGATGAAAATTTTAAATATGAATTTGAATTGGGTAACAACCGCAATAAATGTAATTGGAAAAGGTAACGTGAAGTTACCGTAGGATGAATTAATCATACTATACGTGAAGTATATTATGTTATTGAGCTAAAAAATAATCTCTTAAAGGAGAGGAAACTTTTAAGAGCAAGGTTTGTAAATTTTAATAAAATGAGGATTTTATAAAATATACCATCCATATATGAGTTTAGTCATTAAAATTGAAATGAACATCAATAGAATATTCATCTTACTAGTGATATTTCTAACGATTTCTTAGAGGGGTTATCTGTCTAAGAAATGTTCGTAAGAAAGTATTTAGAGAGATAAACAAGAAAAATAGAAAGAGAAAATGACAAATGAAATAATAAAGCAATGATTGAATAATGATTGATCTTCTTTCCTAAAAAGGGGTGTTGCTTGATATAGTACAAGTGATGGGTGCATAAATTACTTGATTACCCCCTCTTTTATGGCCATCTTACCCTGCTAGTTTACTAATCTCAAACATAATTACTATTTATTACACATGGAAATAAAAACTTAACATACACAAACCATTTGAAGTAATCCATTCGAAGGCAATAAAAAACTTAACACACACAAGCCATTCGAAGGTAATCCATTCAAAGGCAATAATAACTTAGCACACACAAGATATTCAACGATAATCCATTCGAAGACAATACAAATAAAACATACCCAAGTCATACTTGTAAACACATTTTTAAAGGCAAATGTGGTAGATTAATAATAATTTAGGCACCTCATTAAAACCTCTCCGCTCTATCAGGGTAGGAAAAAATATGTCCCCAAATATTGACATTGAACAAAATTAAAGTAAATATTTATCAATGTAAATATATTTGAGATATAACCTTAAATATTCGACATTCCATGGGTGCCTCAAAGACTGTTTTCTTGGTTGACTAATCGACACGTTCCTTGATTAATCTTTTTACACACGTATGGTCCTTCCCAATTCAGAGCCAATTTCTGAAACTTTCTATCGATGGTGTGTAAAAATAATTTTCTTAAAACTCTGTCCCCTACTTGGAAATCTATTCCTCATTCAACCCTCATAATGGGTTGTTCTTAAATGAGCCTTAATTCTCTTTTCTTCGGTCAAGTCTAGCTGAGCTCTTATTGCAGTCTCATTTTCCTATTCGGAATAATTTTGAACCCTGAAAGAGGGAATAGTAGCTTATATTGGTGCTATTATATCCATTCCATAGACCAAAGAAAAAATAAGATTCTTGTGTTGCAGTATGTGGAGTAGTTCGATAAGCCCACAGTACTTCTTATAGATAATTTGGCCATTTGTCTCGCATCTTTTCTAAATTCTTTTTTAAACCCATTAAAATGATTTTGTTTGCCACTCCTGTATCTCTTGTGAATATCAAACCAAAGTGTTCCAATGAAAGTTACCGGTGATGAGGTCGGATATTTTAACGACTGAATTCAGTCGTAATCCGATGGGCAATTCGGACCATAACCACTATTGTAAAAAACCGAACTGGATAAACATAATAAATGCTGACTAAGATAGTTGTTGGCCACTTCACACCAGATTACTAATGGGTCCTTAAACTTGACCCGACTTCACTATTTGACCCAATAGGCCCATGGGTCAATAATTAAGTATAAGGAGTATACTATCAAGGAGCGAGACCGTTTGAGGGTTGAAATAGAGGTGCTGAGAGCAATAAAATAAGCAGAAAAAGAAGTTAAGGAAAAATTTAAAGCATCAGTAGTTCACCAGACTAACAATCCTGGAGAAAAAGAGTAGTCTTTGAAAACTCATCTTAATCTAAGAAGACACACCGATTTAAGCCTGTTGAGAGTTTTGCATCTGAGTCCTCCATCAACTCATCAAATGAGGCAGAACTTGAAGAATCATTATCTTCAAGTAGTAACGAGGGAAGATCTAAAAAGAAAATGAGGTTGACTAAAAAAAATTCAAGAAAGAGGGATATGCATGGCAGGCTTAAGAAGCACCATGGTAAAGGTAAAAGGTCAGCCAATAAGCATACTGATCAGTTGCTGATTGATCCCTTTTCCTTTCAGTCCGAACCACGTATTTTTGCAACACCTAATGAAGATACTGTTTTTAGCTGTAACAAAAATTAGAGGCAATCACCTTTGTTCACAAAAATTATCTCCAGACATCTTCCCAAGAGGTTTGATAGCTCCAAGATGGAGAAATACGATGAGAGTCGAGATCCGGACAACCAACTGGAACAGTTCAAGAATAGAGATTATGTGGAATTATCTTTTATAAGGTAGGATCAGCAGGAGCTGGAGGAGGGATTTCAGAAGGACAAAGAATTATCTCTGATCCCAGGGTAACTTTCTTCTTCTTGGCAGTTTTTTCATCACTGTTGGACTTATGTTTCTTGTCCTTCTTCAGAATCTTTGATAGGTTGTCTGACCCAACAACCTCCTTCACAATGACTTCTATTACTTTTTGTAGAGCATCATTAATTCCTCCTTTGGTTATCCGAACCGGTTCTTTCATTGGTTGTCTGAGGTGGGTCTGTTTTGGTCTTCTTCTTTTTCTTATTTTTCATCTTGTTCAAATGACTGAGGGCTTTGGCCCTGGAAGCCAGGTAAATTTTAGCATCTTTAGCCTCTGTCCTACTTAGGATGACATCTGCAGGGGAATGAGTGGTCAGCTCGTCCCAAGAAATGTCTCTTCTCGCTGTGGTGTTCCACATATGAGACCTCAGAAATTTTCCCGATGTGAAGCAGTTGTGGAATGCGTTGCCCCATTTCTCCAAGGCCCAAGAGTTCAGTTTGGAACAAGTATCTTGGCCAGCCTCTAAATAGTCTGAAAAATTCTTCAAAAACACTGAGAAGAGATATAAGTCAGTTCGAAGTAGTAACTTGATACTTGAAAGATTAAAGATAATATAAAATAAACTCACCAATAATCTTCCAGCGAATGGTCAGCTGGCTTGGGTTTGAGTCAACTTTGATATTTTTCCCATTCTCCCAAGCCCCATTGATGAATAAGAACTGCGTCCTCCACGATGTTTCTGACTCCAGGAGATCATGCACTACCTTGTAGTCATTCCCCATGTTGTAGTGGTAGAAGGGGATGTGATGATTCTTACACAAGTTTTCCACAACAGCAAACTATTCCATTGGTAGTGGAATCTTAGACAACCTGGATACCATGATGCAGGCCAGTAGAGTATATTAAGTGTTGGGGCTCAGTTGACTGAGACATAGCTTGGTCAGATGGAAGTACCTGACTATCTCCGGATCCAAAAAAAACCGGAGTCCCCACTTCAACACTTCTGTATAGACCACTAGTTTATTGGGTTTGCAGTCCATCGGAGTTCTGGGGTGATTGGAATTCTCACATTCACAGATTCTGGGATTCCCCACTTAGTACGAATACGATCCAGTTAAGCAGTGTGGGTGTATACATAGGCTATATTTTGAAGGGAAAAAAATACTTCACACTAACCTTCTCGAAGCTTGGCCCCACTCTACTCTCCAGATTCTCCGAAAGCGCATCTGGATGAGTCAAACCTACTTTGATCTTGCCCTTCCAATCTGTAGTTGTATCCTCTATTTGACCAGACACCTCACAAATGGCTTCATCTAGACTGTCCTCCATATGTTCTTCTATAATAGTGGAAGTTGTTCACATGATTGTTTGGATGACTGTTCGGATGGCTATTTAGATGGATATTCGGATAATATGGTTTCTGCCAGGGGGTATTGTCCAGATGGTTTGGTTTTTGCCACAGGTTTTACTCCCTCCGAACTAGAGAATTTTGAAGAGGTGGGTGTGGATTTTGATTTGGACTGACGACTGACTCGCCATGGGGCTAATTTCTCTAGATATTTCTTTGTATCTGACCCTATTGCGATAAAAGACGAGGGTTTTCTAACGCTATATACAGATTTCTTCTTAGGGAGAGGGTTATGAGACTCCTAAACAGAGGACCCTGATGGAGAGGTGAAAGGCTTGTGACAAAGGGAAGTTTTCTCACCTTGGAAGCTTTTGAGGATGATGAACCCTGGTCTGTATACACTTGTGGTTGATTGTTTCATTCACCACGAGAAACATGAAGGCCAACAACAATCCGTTCATCTATTGCAAATTTTTTCGCTTTCTCAAACTCGGATAAGTTCAACCAACCTCCTTTTACTAGAGCGTTTCGGGCTGTGAACATACACGATTAAAGCATGAATTTGAAGATGAATTAAGCTTTCTCTCATTAGGAATGTTTATAATTTTTTAAGACAATGAAACAGTATGAAGGTTTATATATAGCAATGAAAATGATAGTTACCTAGGAGAAGGTAAATCGATTTGATAAATGATTAAAAGCTGCAAGGCATGATAGTTAAAGCCTAGGTAACTTTCTAGCCTAGTAGGTACGATAATCTAAGAGAAAAACGGTTGAGAGGTCGAACCAGAGCCTGACATGTGTCCCACGATTGAAAAAAGACTAGGAATTCTGAATTGAGAAATTAGTTCCATCAAAAATTTGAACAAAGTCACTCTTGAAGGAAAAGTTTACAATTCGGACACAACAACAGATCGAAGAATGTTGGTATTAATAAATAAGAGTTAGCTCTTCCAAAGATTCTTTGCAATACCTAAATGGGCTATTGATGAGGTCAGATATTTTAGCTACTGAATTCAGTCTTAATCCGATTGGCAGTTTGGAGCATAATCACTATTGTAAAAACCCGAACAGTACAAACGTAATAAATGCTGACTAAGTTAGTTCCTGGTCACTTCACACCAGATTACTAATGGGTTCTTAAACTTGACCTTGACTTCACTATCCGACCCAATAGGTCAATGGGTCAATAATTAAATATAAATACCCCAATCACTTTCATTAATGAAGGTAATCATAATTTATTGCTAACACACAATTTAATTATTTCACTATTTTCTAGTCTAAACATTAAATCCCACAAAACACAGAAAACACTTTACAAAATTACCCTCAGACAGAAATAAACCACACCAACCGGTATTGAATCGATCAAAAATATAAAAAATTCATTCCATAGATCAATTTAAAATGAAATTCTTGTGTTGGAGTATGTGGAATAGTTCGATAAGCCCACAATAATAATTTGGTTATATGTGTGCCGTCTTTTCTAAATTCTTTTTAGACCCACCAAAATTATTCGGTTTACCACTCCTATCTTTTTTGTGAAGATCAAACCAAAACGTTCCTATAAAAATTACCGGTATTAAATCGATCAAAAATATAAAAAATATGGAAAGATTGATCCGTGAAGCAAAGGTTATTGCTGCCCACAGTACCGTACATTTGTCCCTCGTACTCAGAATATACTATGTATCAATGAAAGGGTTTATAAATTTAATGGGCTCGTGAATCTATCATTGGAAGCGAGTCCATATTCCCGTGGAATATTATATCGGAAGGATGAGGGTTATGGATGTCAGAGACACGTTTTTGTCATCGTTGCTGTAGAGATAATAGTACAATATAGGTTAGGTTACTCTCCTTGCTATAACTCAGGTAAAAAAACAAGATACCTGCTGTGGATGTATTATCAATTTGTTTTCATTGACAATAATTTTGTATTCAGCGGTTATTATTACCTAAGGTTGAAAAGAAAAACATCTTAGTCATGGAACTGCAAAATCGATAGATGCACAGTGAAAATTATGGTTTAATAGGTCAGCCTGGACTTAGATAGATTTATACCGATGAAACCGAAATAGATCAACATACCAAAGTGCGCTGCTAAGGTGGGTCACTTGTGATTCCCTCAAATACAACCTCTTTACTATTTAACTTTTGCTTATTTATTCTATATATTTTGGGAAAAATATCCATAAATACCTTTTCAAGTATCTAATCCAAAATAAGTACCCAAATATGAGTCTTTTAGACTAGTAAGAGGACTATATTTTTGCCAAATTAGCCCTAATACTAGAAGAAAGAAAAAGTAGGTTACTATTTTTCTAATTGTTACTTTCCCCCCAAATCCCAAAAACTTTATGATACCAAAAAGGCTGTAGAAGAAAGTCAGAGAAGAATTAGAACCCAAAAGAAGCCTGTAAACCAACCATCTCGTTTTTTGCGAACAACCTCCGGCGAGCTCGAGATTAAAAACTCTGGCGAAGGTAGAAGAAGGGTGGTTCGAAACTATCGACGTGCATCTTATAACCTGTGTAGAACAATTATCGTTTTTTCCTCGTCTGAAGCAAAAAACACCAGGGCAGGGGAAATTCCAACGGTGGACAAAGCACATTGAAGGTTAGTAGATTTTTCTTAATCGTGTTTTGTAGATTGTCTCTTTGATGATATCGATAAGAACCGTTTTTTTGGGTTAACTGGCTTTTTCGTTCAGTAGTTAGATTTCCCGACCGGTGAGTGCAACGTAAGTTGTTTGCGAAGATCGAAAAAATGATCGGAGGTGGTTAACTGTAAGCCGGTTACTGTCTCGCGCGAGGTAGTGACCTGGGTGCAGTTGGAGTAGTTTTGCCCATAAATGGTGCTTCGTCTCGCGTTAGTGTCTAATTGGTTTGGTTTAATTTTGGTAGTTTTGATTTGGGGCAGAGTAGTTCGTGGTTCTGTTTCGCGTTTGTTCTGTGAATACACTGTTAGGGAAGTAGATGGTTTTGACATACAGAATGATGGCAATGGTTGATTGAGATACGCGTATTAAGTGTTAGTACGGGTTGCCCCGTGACAAGGCGCGTTTGACGTTCTCATCGTAAAACCTATCTCGTGTCAAGGAGATTAGTATATAGGTTGTGTTTAGTAGTGGGTTTCTGGCAAGTGGGGCTCGTGTACCTGTCACGCGACGTTTGGGAGTCTGTATCGATCTTAACAACTCGCGTGAGTCTAAGTAACGTATCGCGAGAGGAAGTAGTTTAATGAGAAGTAGGCATTTCAGCTTGCTGTTAATACGCGCGTTGTGTATATAGTGTGTCGCTAGACTTTGTATAAGTAGGCAGTACACTTGCCTTTGTTTTTAAATCGTGTGACGTTAAAGGGGTGACACACGTTGTTATCCAGTGGCTGATTGAAGTTTGGTTTATAAAGAGTTGTAGTACGACATAGTTCTGGTAGGGGTTTAGCATTGCTAAAATCTTATGTGTATGTTGTTTTGTTCAAACACGTTCTGCTATGGCCAAAGGTACTTTCTACAGGTCTAGTCTGGTAAGCATATTGAATTTGCTGTAGAAAGACATAGTGACCGAGGAGCATATTGAGGCTACAAAGAACACGTCATTCTATACTTTGCTTAAAACTTCCTTCACGACAAGGAACGAAGACCTGCCGAAGAAGAGGTTTAACAAAGTTATAGAGGAGATTATAAAGAGATATTCTGTAAAGAATGGGTGTTTTAGAATAAGTTCGAAGCGGGTCAAGCTGACAACGAAGGATGTTAAAGCAATCTTTGGTCTTAAACACGGAACGGAGGAAATGCCTATGAACAGAGGCGGGGCTTTCTTTGGAAGATTTGCAGATGGTGCGGAGAATGAGTCTCCAATGATGCAGAAATATTTCTTGCGTCCACGTGCTTGGAAAAGTGGACCGTCAAACCAAAAGGTTATTTCAAATGCAATGATAAATGTACGAATAACATATTAATAGATTTAGTGATGTTTTGGCATATACAATTAAGTAACTACTGTCTGGTCCGACACAGGAAGCAATAGAAATAGCTACAGAGGATAATAGTGAAGAATCCGTAACGGACGTTGCGAAGCTTTTGATACTATTCATTTGTTCTACACAGTTCTACTCAGTGTCTGGAGATATAATGGGCTGGACGATGGTTTTCTACGTAGAAGACATGCTCAAAATTAATGACTATGATTGGTCGCGAGCAATTGTTGAGAAGCTAACGAAGTCTATGGTAAACTGTTTGGAGAAAGGGACACCCGATCACGTCATTGGCTGCGTAGCCGTGTTGTTGGTTTGTATCGAACAATTAGTTTATTATTTTGTTCTCGTGTGAAAGTGATACGAGTGTGGCTTTAATTTGCAGCCCTTCATAATGGAGCACACCACGCTAGGGGCAGATTTGGTAAGGCCAAACATGATACCTAGGTGCTACAAATGGTGGGGGCTGGAATGCAAGGAGGAAACTATTGCGGTTGTTAAAAGGGTGGGGAAGTTGGCTGATGACGAGGTAAGTTATTGCTGTTTGTATATGTTCTTACTATGATTCGCGTGATGTAGCATAAATATATCGCGAGGTATGTTTATTAGTTCTCTATAATGCGCGCGAGATGCATTTAGGGCCAGTCGCGAAAATGGACGTGTGTCGCGTAAAACACACGCGAATTGGGTTACGGATGGTAAAAAACCAGCGCCAAAGTTTCCTTGCATGCAACACGCGCGCAAAGTGTCAAGTCGCACTACAAGCGCAAGGTACCTCGCGTGACGAGGGGACGATGTTACGACTCGCGCGGCATGATTAATAAACCAACATACGAGTCGCGTATTACTGTAACTTTCGTGCGTGTGCGCTATTGGTTGAAACGTTAATGTTTCTTTGCAGGTGTTGGATGGGGAGCTCGAGCTGACGGAAGCTGAAGAACTGACATTCGGGTCGGGGGAGGATGGGGCGGGTTCTGTAGCAAGTTAACATGAAAAAGAAAAAAAAAACGGGGATCCGTAGAAGAGGGAAGCGGGCCAAGTATAGTAGTGGAGGGAAACAAATAAGATGGAGATTGGACAGGGATCTAGTACAGTTGATTACCAGGGAGGGGATGAGGATTACGAGCAGCAGCTGCAGGGGTGGATGGATCAGCAAAAAGTTACACCCAAGAAAGAGGGCAGTTCAAGTACTAGGACCAAGAGGATGAAAGTTTACTAGGCAAACGCTTGTAATATTTTATTTAAGAAAATGGAGTCCGTTAAGAAGAGAACCAGCGTTAAATACAAATACTCCGTAGAAAATAAAAGGTTAAAGATTTCTCCTTGCCCGAAAGAATAGACAAGTACGTCGTTCAACAGGTTTTAAATTGTAATATCACATTTACATTAATCGCATTTACATTAATCTGCCTAATACTTGTTGAATTTCACGAGAGATTGAAGAACTCCAAAGGGAGGTTGCTTTGTTGACTTCGAAGCTTCAAGAACAAGCTGTTAAAGGTGACGAAGAAGATGAAGAAGCTGTTAAAGGTTTGTGTGCTACCTTTCTGTTTGGTAGAAGAGGAGTCACTAGGGAAAGGGGTCAATGTATCGAAAAAACTGGATGAGGTTCCTAAAATAATTGTTTATGTCTCGAGAAAACATGGGTTCAAAAAGTTAGAAGAAGGAGAGAAAAAACATGATATAGAAGAAGTAGTTGTAGAGGGTTCTAGACGAGGGGGTAGAAGATGGAGGTGAAATGGTTGAGGAGGATAATGCATCTGTAGCTCCTGAAGGACCGAATGATGCTACTGAGACATCGGGGGAGGGGCAGGTAAATAAAAAAAGTTTGTATGTTTTGGGGGTTGACAAATACAGGCTTGTCCCGTCCACGGTTGAGGTAGAGATTGGGGTCGGTGCAGTCCAAACCACGGTTGAGGCAGAGATACATGTGTGTGCAGTAGGAGGGGATGCTAAGAGGGGAATGGGTATTGTACCGAATGAAGAAGAACCGAATGTTCTTGAGGCTGAAACTGCACAAGAGTTTGAAGACCAAGCTGAGCAGCATGAGCCAAAACCCATCGAAGCAGAAGCAATTGATGTAACTGCAGAAACTGCTAAAGAGTTTCAAGAGCAAGTAGTGCAAAATGCTATTGTGACAACATCAACTGAACCAATACCAATAGATGCAGAACCTCTTGAGGTTGTAGCTGAAACGACAGATGTTGATGGAAAAGGGACTACGAATGAGACTGCTGGAGAACATAATCGGGCCGAGGCTGCAGCTGATACAGTTTGTGGGGATGTTGATTCAAAAGGTACGGAGGGAGATTTGGCAATTGCAAATGTAGGTGAGCAAACAAGTGGAACGGAAATAAATAGAACTGGGCCACATGAAGCTCCCCGTAGTGTACCGAAGGCCGTGGAGCAAGGACATGAAGATGTAAGTGGATCTTAAGTTATTAAGATTAAACTTCTTATAGCTATGTCAAAGTACATTTGTTTTTAATTTCGCCACACTGTTGTTTTTCAAACTTCGGATTTGAATAGTGGGTTTTAACTGTTGTTTAATACAATAGGGAATGTTTTTAAATTTTCAAGTTCCGCAAATATTATGTTATAGTTGTTATGTTATTAGTAAGGGAGGATAATGTTGAAAGATCAAAAACCTGGCTCAAACGCGAATCTGTAAAGTAATATTTACTTTATACAGGAACCCTATGGCATGCATAAATCGCGCTAGTGAAAAAGGTCTGATATGCCACGCGCGAGTGTAGTGAAACCGTATGAGTTCAAAGGATGTCTCTAGCGTCTTATGTGTCGCGCTTGATGTGACTCGCGCATTACGTATTCCTGTGATCCTGAATCGCGTGACGTTACGCTACGGACATGTTACCATGGATGAGTAACTCGCGCATCATGGAAGCCCACACAGGCATGTGACCGTTTCGTACCGCGCGATATGCAGCATCATGTGAATCATAACGGGCGGGTTATACCTTATGAATCACGACTCGCGTCCCCTTTATAACGAAACGCGCGCCCTTGGTTACATTTTTTTCAGGTATGTCATGTGAGAAAGATAAGGTTACAGAAAGGAAATGTCGCCAGCACACCAAGTGTTACTCGAAAACCCAAAACTGAAACCGGGGGGAATTGGGAACTGATGTAAAATCAACAAATGAGTTGCAAACCAAGGTGAAAGTACAACGCAAAGCGAAGTTGGAAGTAGTAACACAACCCGAGATAAGAGAACCACTAGCAGTGGAAGTGGAAGCAAATTGTTTTGATCTTCCAAACCTCAATGATGCATTCGTATTATGTACACAATCATTTTTTGACGGAATTGATAAGGCGGCGGCTATACACTCGAGTGGAGGAAAGTCGGGGGATATTAGTGCGTCGAAAAGTCTGACCAGAAATGCACCTACAATGGTATGTTGTGAACTATGATATTGGTCATATAGTGAGTTGTAACTTGGGAATGGTTATTTAACCAGGTTTATGTTGTTTTACAGTCAGTGGATAATAAAAATCCAAATTGGGATCTACTAACACAGACGTAACAGGCAGAAAATAGTGAACACACTTGGGAAAAAGATACAGCAACCACGAAGTTAATAGATATCTATCAATACCGCAAGGTCGTTCGAATACAACAAAACGAAAATCAACTAGACTCTGAAGTATGGTATTTGCCAGAACATGAATTTACATACCGGCTTAGTGTTAACGTGACAGAGCTAGTGGCCGTTGCATACGAAGGGGAGCTAGATTTCAAGGTAAAGCTTGAAACTTGATAGAACACAAATAATTGACAACTAATCTAGATATAACTATGTTTTTTTACGTGCTTTAGATAATCGATGCCTGGATATATAAGCTGCTTCAAGATTCAAACTGGACCGTACCTTTTAAAGGGCTCGATGACGAGTACAACTGTAAACAAAATGCTATTCAGATTTCAGGAATGGCAACGGTTAGTATCTAATTAATAAATACCCATTTGAAGTGATGAGAAGTTTGATATTGTTACGGTGTACCCTGGTTCTATTACAGACATTACTAGCAAAAAAAGCAGATGTTACAAACGTTATGGACGCAGTTTTTGAGAACACGAAAGACATGTTTATCGCATTCATTCCGGTATGCACCATAAATGAAAAAGGTACTAACCACTGGACGTTGTTGGTAATAGACTTGGAGAATGGTTCGGCGAAAAACTATAATTCCCTGGCCCCTCTTAGCAAATTCACTCCAGACAACACTAGGAAAACGGGCGATGCTTTGGTAAGTAGTATGAATCATTATTGTGTGACGATGTATGTTCATTGTTTGCAGGCACCTAATACATCTCGCGTCAGTGTGTGTGCGAATCACGTGTAAACGGATGGAACTCGCGTCCTAATGTAAACTGATTCGCAGCATTAGAAGTACACATTTAACTTCAAAAATTGAAACTAACATTTTTATTATTTGACAAGCTCAACTACTGTATGAAGAAGAAATACATACCGCGTGTGAAGAATGGATACAAAGTTAAAGAAGCTATCGGAATCCCACAGCAAGATAAACATTCGCTTGACTATGGAGTATTCGTTTGTCAGTATGTGAAAGACATTATCCAGCACGGCTTTGTAGGCAATAAATATAGCAAGTGTATGCCAACTAGAGCACGCGCAGAAATCTTCAACCACTTCCTGAATGACAAGAACATTAATTTAAGGGCATGCGATTTGTAGCATTGAATTTTCGACGGGACTCGCGCCAGAACATTATGTTTTGTAGGACTTTTTACCCCACTTGACTCGCGTTTGAGGTTTCACATAAGTAGCATAACATGTTTTTGTAACTCGCGTGAAATGTTATGCATAGCACGCGTTGTATGTTGTATGTCTTGGGCGATATAATTGTAACGTAACTAATATTTAAAGGATGTTGACAGCCGCATTACCGAGCAATCTATGACTGTGTAGTGTTAATATCGCGCAAGGTAAGTTAAGAAATCATCACTATGTCTGGTAAACGACTCGCGCAATATGATTATGCAGCTTCCTCCCCGCGCGACACATGATATGAGTTTTTTGTCTGACTCTGACTAACACGCGATTTAGGAATGTAATCCCAGTAGTTAATACGCGTGATGGAGTGTATCTTATACTCCCGCCAAAAGTGATTTTTTCATTTTTATTTCCCCGCCAAACACTAACCTAGATAATATCACCCGCCTACTTAACAAAGTATTCTTTCGCCCTTATATATACATCCACAAAACTACATATAGTAAACACTTAAACAATTAAAACACTCCAAATAGGAAATAAGTATGAGTTGGTGCGTCGATGAAGACCAACACTTGCTTCAAGCCGTGAAGTACGTGAAGAGAACAAGCTCTGATGAAGAGGCATACGTTTTTTTTCGATCAAGTGTTATGAAGGATGTACTTTGACTATGGGAGTCATCCCCCACGTTCGAACACGAGAAAGCGTCGCTGCGAGGTACAACGAACTGAAATCAGAACCTTTGCTACATGTTTCTGACCTTTGTTTAGATTTGCGCTTAGAGGCAGGAAACGTATGGCAGTGGGAAGATAATGATTGGATATCAAGAGATATGATTATCTACCTAAAGGAATCCATCGCACGGAGAGAAGATGCAATTGTTAATTGCTCACCGGTTAGATGAAAACAGGGGTTTTTTCAATAAGGCTTTTTTTGGGTCTAAATTGTAACTTTATTCGAAGAACAAAGTAGTCTTTAGATTGGATGTGAAGGACTATATTTGTTAATGTTTTGAATGTATGATTTTTTTGGTTAGTGTAGTTTTCAACAAATGGTTAATCTACGTTAATAGTTTTGGCCAATATAATGTTTGCATCTCGCGTCTGTTAAAACCATGACTAGCGTCATATCTTAGAAATAACTCGCGGTATACATTCAAACTCTTACCGAGTCACATCTTGCGTAGTGGGACAGGAATGTCTAGCGTGGTATAATATAGTAATGTCGCGTAGTAGGTCCTCGGCATTATCCTCTATCAAGTGAATTCTATACTTCACGTATCGATAAATATTTAACCATCTAGCGTTGGTTAACGTCTGGCTAGCGATGTAGTTTTTGAATTAACTAACAATGTCGTGTGCTGTTGTATGGGGATGGATAATTTTTTGAATATCTAATTGGGAAGTCCATATATTCATGTGTTTATAACGCACGTAACCATATACTATTTGGTTAATCGTAAATTATAAAATTAAAAAATTTAAAAAGTTAATAATCAGAATTAATTTCAAAGAGGAGAGAGTACGATTTGGTTGTCGTGATTCAAATTTTAAATTAAATTGTGTCATACTTAATGGCTAGTGAAAAGACAATGGGATGTCTTATCACTAATTGCAATGGGTTTATTAATGAAGGATGTGACTAGGGTAGATAAAGCACTCATTGCATGTACATTAAATGCTCAATAGGGTACGCGTTGTTTTAGAAATTATTTAAATAGGTGTCTCGCGTTTGCTTGCATGGTTATCCATAAGAATATTCAAATTCTAAAAACTGTTTCTCTTACATAGCAAACCAGAAGACGACGATGAGCAGGACAGACTCATACGGCAATGAAGGGTCAGAAGGTTCGTTTTCCAATCAGAGTTCTAGGCGCTCCGACATGAACTATAAGCGGGAGACTACTACAGAGTACTCTTCCGACGCCGAGTCGAATCCTTTCACTCTATCTCTTTCGCCGACTTACTCTGACTACTCTGAGTACTCCCTGTCATGGCCGGAAGAAGATTCCGACATGGAGTGGTATCCAAAACGATGAAGGATAGTGAAGAACATGAAGACGATGTGGGGCAGGAGGAAGATAACTCATAGGAAGTCCTCGAAGGACTCATCCGACGATGATTACTGGGGGGAGGAAACAAACGAGGAGGATGAAGAGGAGGAGGATGAAGAGGAGGAGGATGAAGAGACAGACGAGGACTTGGACGATGAGGAGGAGGATAGGGAGGACACATCTGACGATGGTAACTCTTCATATTATTAGTTCATGGTTATGTTGTTTTAAACTGATGTTGTTTTTTGGTATTTTAAATTGTAAACCCTTTTGGATTTTGCTCTGTTTTGGTTAGAGTTTAGTATCTGGGCACTGGTAGGCCCTCTGTGATCGAAATGTATTTCTGTTGTTTTTCTTCGTTACTTTTCCAACGTATAAATTATCAATCGTTCTCATTCTCTGTTTCGATAGTTTAATGGCGTTTATTACACCTTCCATTTGAAAAACAGAATATAGTATAGATGGCTGCTAAATATAAATGTCACGCGTTTGAAATCGGCTATGATTCGCGCGGGGGAGTGTAAACCTAAAAAGTAAACACATCAAAGTTTATTCTGCGTTACTTGGCACGCAGTGTCAATCGGCAGTGAATCGCGTAAGATATAAGACAAACATGGATGATGGCTAAAACATCTGCATCGTGCTTAGCGTAATAAGGAAACGATGTGTCGCGTTGTATCATGGCTATGACTTGATTACTGCACCTAATTGCAGCGTGATGACGAGTTGTTTCATAAAACAGTAGTATCTCGCGCGACGTAATAATGGGATGGGGTAATATAGCGCAATACGATTCGTGTAGTAGCGTAAAATGAAAGAGTCTAGGCAAATTCCACATTCACATCTCGTGTTAAATAGTTTGTGCGTATCGCGTAGTATAAGTTGTTAGAGCATGATTTGCAGCCAATTATCACGTCTAGCGAGTTATAGCATCAATATGTCGTGCTACCGGAAGAAAGGGCAACGAGATTACCGTTAACAGTCAATCACAACTTGCGCGATGTAATATAGTAACACCGCATCTCGAGTCAAAATACGCGAACATATCACGCGATGTGTACAAGTAACATTTGTATTAAATTATATATAAGAAAACTAATATGCCATTAAAAGGTTTCGACTGAAAAAGTTTGGACGGATTCGATGACAAAGATACAGAACAAGTGGAACCAAATTAAGACATACTAAACAAAACATATGTAAACAAAATAAGTTTTCGACGAGAAGCTCATACTGTCATATCACAGGTCCTTCGGTTGTGTCCAAATTTAAAGCAACGGCCGCAGCGCAAGTGGGTAGATGATACTTCTCGTCTAGATGGAATCCTCTCCTTCCTTGGCCTTCCAGCTCGCCTTTTTACGTTGGGAGGTAGAACAAGAGGTCTTTCAAATTCGTTGGATGACGAACTTTCACCATAGTCGGTTATTGCAGGTATGCTAAACGAATAGGTGGATCTATAATTACTTACCCTGTAGAATGGTTCTACCAAAGTCATAGGATCTTCGTTCACGAATGTTATTGAAGCCAATGAGTGAGCACATGGAAAACACTCTTGCTGCCATGAACCACAGGAACACTTAAAATCAAGTATGTTGACAACCATAACTGGGTTAGAATAAACTTCGAATGAACCTGCAGAAGACTTAGATACCACCCAGGTTCGACCCGTTTGAACATTCTTCTTTAACTGCTTCTCATATTCGGGGCATAAAAAACTGTTCCAGGTTAGCCCTTCTGAATAACGTCTGGAGATCTGAGTCATTAGCATAACTCTAATCTTGTCTATCATTTCAACAATCGGTAAATTGCAAAACTTTTTAATGTGATTGCTAAAGGATTCAGCAGCAGATGATGCCATCGCTCCATAACGTTTGCCCTTGACGAATGGTTGGGCGTACTTATCGGGAGGCAAATTATCGATGAAATCCTTAACAGTTTTACTAGATCTACTTAAAAACTTGGAAAGTCTCTCATTAAAAAGTTCAACAGTTGGAGCGTAAGCACAAATTTTGAATCACTTCAACATTTTCTTCTTATACTCGCGGTTGGTGTTTCCAAGAGCTGACTTCAAATTATTAACCAAATGATATATACCAGTAAGCATGGAAGCAACTTGGGTAAACAACGGAAACAACATTATTAATACCAGAATGTCTGTCGGAAATAAAAGTGATTTGACGGTTCAACAAATGAGGTTTAAGACATTCCATGAACCACATCCAGTTATCAAAATCTTCACCACCAAAAATACCAAAAGCAACTGGAAAAATGCATGCAAAAGAACCCAAAAAGGTTTGGTGACTGTATAATACATCGATATATATATAGGCTCATGCGCGATTGCTTTGATGCAGTTACTATCTTACGTGCTGGCTAAAACCTATGTCGCGTGAGATTGGCATGTAATAGCAAATTGTATCTAGCGTCATACGCAGTACCTAACTCGCACGACAGTTAAATTATATCTAGCGTAACATTACAATACATCACGCGAGATGGTGTGAGGACTTAATTGGGTATCTAGCGTAGTATATAAACCCCGTCTCGCGTTACATATGTTAGACTAACTAACTTGGGGTCTAAACACTATCTCGCCTAATGGGTTCTTAAAATATAGCTACGCGCGATACATACTATATCTGAATACTATAGATGTACATATAGAAGAGAGTACAAAACAAACCGTTATTGTCGTCCTTGGTCACTGCAGACAGCAAGACACCCCCATGCTTGCTATTTAAATGGGTCCCATCCATATACAGCAATGGCCGACATGAGTGAAAGCCTTGACTGCATGATCCGAAAGACACAAAACACCTCCTGAAGACATTTCCTAAACCAACCTCCAAATGACAATCGATAATAATATCTCTACTTTTTAATCTTCTAAAATATGCATTCAGCAACCCAAAAGAAGTATTACTGTCTCCAAAAAATTCCCTCCTTGCATTCCATGATAAACGATAGGAAATATCTAAACCATAGTCTTGTTTGACAAAAGACTGAATAGTTTTTGCTGTTAAAGAATGACTTGTCCTAATTGATTGTTGTATTTCATCCGCAATTAAATCGGACGTCAAATTCCTATTTTTTTTCTTGGAAAATACCGGGCTACATGAATGGGTGTTGGCAAAGCGCTTGATCATCATGAAACCAGTGCTAGAATCTATTGATGCATACATTCGCCATTTGCAACCTGACTTTTTGTTGACACAGTAAGCAGTGATCTTAGTGGATGTATTATGCATATACTTGAAAGCAAAACCTAGCTCTAAAGCATAGCGGCATAAAGATAACCTTAAACCGGAGGCACCATCAGCGAATGTCTGACCAACTCCTGTGATAGCATCCACCCAACCAGTAGTAGCAAGATGTCTTTTTTTATGCTGGGAACCAATTAAACCATTACTACTCTCCCCGCTTAGTAAATGATCATCACAGGGTTCCACAAAGCTTACGGTAGGTTGTTTACCAATGGATTGCGCATCTGTTTCAACTACTTGTTGTTCTATGAAGAAGCTAACACTTTTCAGACGCTCAACATCGAGATAAACAGTCAAACCAATGAAATCAGTCTCGTTAGTAAACAAGCAATAATTTTCACCGCCACAGGAGTAGGAAATAGTGTAGCAACCCTTAACCAGATCTTCCCATCTACCTTCAATATATAACTCGACAGATTCAAAATTTTCAACCGCGCTAAAAGGAACGATTGAGGTCTGCTTCAAATATTTAAAAATACAAAATGTTTGCTTAGATATCTAGGAGGCTGAAAATGAAAAACGTAATTACGCTAGGCGAGGGGGTTGCCCTGAATCGCGTCAAACAGGCTTGACTCGGGATGTTTGCTAATACGGTAACTCGCGTTGGCATGTATACTGTCTCGCGCTAGACACCGAGATGGGATTCGCGTGTATACGTTATTGACTTACGCGATAGATATTGAACTTGCCTTCTTTATAACTCGCGCAAGAAAAATAAAGATTTTCAGCGCGAATCGTCAACCTAGTATAGGACTCGCGTTAGCTTCTCCAAGTGCAAACTTCAATCGCATTACAAGTAGACTCTATTCAGGAAAACAAATCAAAACGCGAGATATAAGGTTATGGAACGAATAAATCGCGAACAATACTTAAAGAGGTAAATCGCACGAGATATAACATACAGCTAAAAGCAACAGTGTCATCTTCAACAACACGGGTAAAAACACATGTAAGCTTTAAACCCCATTAGAGAAGATGTAAACTTGAAATCTTTGAAATCTTCAAACACCAACTATCGACTTATAAAAAATTTGTAAAAACTGTTTGAAACAAGGTCTAAACAAAAAGAAGACTTTAAACTTGAAATTTTTGAAAATGAAAAAAACAAGGAACTAAGAAAAACCATGAACTAACAAACGTTGGAAAAAAAATACAGCTTCTATTGGGGAAATGCATAACAAAAGTTGATACAGACTTACCTCTGATCTGAAGAACGAAATCAGTTTAAACAACGAGATTGATTGAAAATGGTTTCTTCAGATAAAAGTATAGGTTCATTTCTACTTTTCAAAATAGCAGAGTAGGTTGTACTATTGAAAATTCAAAATTTCGAATTGTGGTTCGAAAATAATCTGACACATTTGAGGGTATTTAAGGAAGAGAAATATTAACTGGGTATTAGAAAGGAATTACTTTGGTGAGATGCGTATTTAGTAGGCATAGAAACTAGTTGGGGTACTAGATGACAATAAGTTTGGTGAGAAGGTATTTAGTGTGACATTTCCCTATATTTTAATGAATGATAGTTTGATTAAACTATATATAACCAAAAATTGCACTATATAGTTGACGGTATATAACAAACATAAGTGGAGGTTTATTTGGTTTTAGGTTTGTGATACTATGTAAATAGTTGGTGTTATTTAACAAAAGAAAGATTGGCCTATTCAGTTTATGTCTTACCTTATTTGTTTTCGGTGGATTGATATTGGACTTTAATTGAAAAGTGTAATTTTTCTGAGTGACTTCCCACTAAGAAAAATTAAATTTTTTAATTTTATGTAATCTCATATATAATTTTTTTTACGGATTTACGAGTGTTTGAGATTTCTAGTAGACAAGCTTGGACTTAGGGTAGTTTTAAATATTGCGGAATAAAAAAATCTGGATGATAGAAGGTTGAAAAGATGTGATGACAAAAATACACTTTCAAATCTATTGATAAGTTTGTTGAAGATAAAGACGACAAAGTATTCGTGAAATATTGTAAATATCAAACTACTGAAAATGTTAAAATATAGTGTATTTAATTTGAAATTTTTTCATAATAATTTTTAAAATACTGGAGATGAAATTTAGAGAATCTGTCACATATGACTTTCCAGAAAAAATGTTGGTCGCAAATGATATGAGATTTATTGGTGAGAATGTGTCTGATGTCAATATAATGTTCATATTCCTAGCGAAAGCTCAAGTTTAAAACCAATGATATGTCCATTTGAGCTACAAATGTTTGAGATTTATGCAGTTTAAGATGATGGTACGTGACCTTTCTCAATTTCATGACTGAAGCATGAAATTTCCAAATTGTATAAGTGAAAAAGAACACATAGATGGTATGCCGAAGAAAAGCACTTGGAGAGAAACTTAAAAATCAATGTTGATTAACACTCATATTGTGGTTCTATACCACACGAGTCTAACGTATTGTCTTCATTAATGACTATAGTTAGAAATCATGAGTCTTTTTTAATATAAAAAATGATAAGTGTTAAATTAGTTTAAAAGCTTTTTGTTATGGTGGAAAAAGAGACGATATTTTGCGAAATGTTTACTAAATTATAAGGATACAAATTTTCATCTAATGAGTTAAAAAAGTTATGCATATTTTAGGAAATCAAGAGAAAATTAATCACGACATATTTTTCATAACACAGTCGATTGGATGAACGGAAAACAAAAACATAATAAACATAGTCCGATCAATGTATTTTGAGGAAAAAAATCTAAATATTTTATAGGCAGGTACAGTAAATTGGATACTTTATATTCTAAATGGGTGTCGACATTAATTTGTTAATGATATCTAAAATAAAAAACATGGAGTAGGAAAAAACTATTTTGTGGATTATTATGTATATTGGTTGTTTTACTCATGTACACATTTCAGATGTAACAATTAATGATATTTAGACATTTGAAGACCTTCGACCTTCAAAATTACAAATAAAAGTATGAAATATCATAAATAGTAAGATTGAATATAACCTTAAACATTTTGGGAGCTTTAGATGCCCCATAAGTACAAAAAGTAAATAAATATAAAAGTACTCTAGGATGATTATCATCAAGGGAATTTTAAACCCTTCAAAACAAATAAAATTTGGTTTTTTTAGGTATAATCTAAGCAATGATCCTATGTGGTACTTGGTTAGGTCTCAGTTTTTTAGAACCGATCATTCTATTTGACAAAACGTAGATTGGACGACACTGTTTTATGTTTTCAAATAAAGCATAAGCAAAACAATAACATGCATAATTAAAGAAAATCTCAATTGCAAGTGATAATACCATACCACAATATCCTGATTATGAGGACTTGATTTAAAAGTATTACGCCAAAACATGGGGACTTTGATTGGAAAAAAAACCCTCAAAAGACCATAAAAGTACATAAACAAAAAAATTTATTATGAGCTATTGGAGGTTCATGACATCTTGCCTAGCAAAAACTACACGTTTAGTTAATTTCCAGCAGCATCACCAACACCAATAAGGGAAGGCATTACAACTATTTTCTTAGAAGACAATACATTTGGCTAAACTTTAGCCCCAACATCAACACCCTATCATTCTTTTTTTTTCCAACAACTGAATTAGTTTTTTTCCATTCTTTCTTCATAGATTTGAAAAAATTATGAAGCTTTAAGATCAAGAATGTCTAACAAAAAACCTATTCCTCAAGATGTTTAATGGTTTAGACCTTGATTGGATTTTATTTTTAGCATGATTTTAGCACAACAATATGATCCAACATATTTTTAGCCTTTTATTAGTTTTCCTCTATACTTTGAGGCAAAACTCAACTCTGAACTATTACTTAGGGTCTTACCAGCAACGTTCCAGATTTGCTAAAGATCACCCAAAAGGTTGGAAGGAGTTTGGCAGACGTGATACAACATGGTGAAGGTATCCAACATTTTTTAGAATATATACATAAAACCATATGGTATGACACAGAAGAAAATGTAAAGTAACTCAAAACAAGAGCATACCTCTACACCAAGGTTCAATTACCTCGTGGCAAAATCTAGAAGTGCAATTGGTTGGAAAACCTCTTATTACTAGCTGAAATAACATATGTACTCTCCAGCTTAGAGATATTATGCAAAAAAAACACATGATTCAGACATCCGAGCTAAAATTACCCCAAAGGCTACCTCAGTTGGCTCATCATGTTGGGCTCTAAGACATACAATTTCTAAACTAATTTAGTGAGTGGTTTTACTCATCTTAGGAACCTCATGGCCTTCAGTTTCTTGATAATTACCAACTCTCATTTCCTCAAAGGCACTGAAGTCTACACCATCTCTTACCGACTTCTTAGCTTCAATAACAAATGGCCCAACCGGATTCGAAAACTCACCAAAGGCTATGCAGTGTTCATACGCTCAATCAATGATTCTTTGTTTCCTGTAACCTTTGGATTTGTAGATGAAACTTGTAGAACATCCTGATTGACTAATTGCTTGGCCTCCACCTCACCAACTTCACAAGTATTTTGGCTTCTTCACACTGAATGATATGTCTCTCTAATATTGGTTGCACTTCTTAATGATTAACTGCACCAACACACGAGCAACAAATATTTTTCTCAAAGCCTTGAAGTCTACTTTTGGACTTATTTTCATTAGAGGAGAATTCCCTTTTCCCTTGATAAGAAGAAGCTAAACCACCGGTTAAGAACCCTCTTCATCAAAATACACACCTTTGGAGAGGAGTGAAAACAAGAAAGATTCGACCAAACACCTCAACACCAGAACTATTAACTCCTTTCAGGTCAGAAGAAGAGACATATGCCCATGTATCATGAACAATTATGTTAGTTATACCATAATTATGCATCATCTCTCAAATTATTGGCTTAAAAATTGTCCTAATTATTCACGCACAATTGAGATCAGGCTCTTTACTATCTCTATTTTCCTCTAAAACCTTTTCACCAGCAGACCCCAACTCAACAACTTTGACACACTTATCAGAGGTTACATCATGCTCCCGAACATCATGCCTACCTCTACAACTGCCCATATAAACTCTGGTACAGCCAGCTCTCGTTTTCATACCTTGAACAAGACCAGTCTTCAAAATAACATGTTTCACAATAGCCTATCTACTTGAAGATGTTGTAAGTGCAGTTTTCACCCTCAAAATCCATTTTTTAGCTCGGGTAACAACAACAATTCTAGAAGGTTTCTTGGGAGAAGTGTTTTATTCTTCACCTTTGTCTCTAGTAGGCTCATTGTACATAGATAACCTAATAAAAGAAACAACACATTGCCACACACCACAAAACACAAAGTTCTTAGACACCATGATGGAATTGTACAATGCCAATACTTGGTAGCCTTCCTCACTGATGAAGCATAATGAGCTACACCATCTCAAACATTTTGAGAAAATAATTCTACTCCAACAATTAACATGGGAACCAATCTTAATTACACATACATAAAATGTCCGATCTTAATCTCAATACCAAAGGTCGCATCAGGATTAGGAACTTACTTTTAGAGATCCAAATATGTAAGCATATCTATCTACTCCCTTTCACACAATATCCAAGTAACCAGAACTAGCACAAACTCCTTCTTGCAAATATTATTGAAGTTCAGAAGATTAGTAACGATATTCACCTTATCATATATGGTATTGTAAAAATTAGAATTCAAGATTCGACCGATAATCATAGTCATTGCCACTTAAGTACTAGTAAATTCTATGTGACAAAATAAAAACCACTAGTAAGATCCTCTAAGTATTTGACACTAACAGAATGATACATATTTAGGTATCTTTGAAGAACTTCAACATATCTCGACTCAAGAGAAATCAAACCTATATTTTAAACATTTATGTGAAGAAAACGACCTTATGAACGTGCACGTCTAAATGAGTAGCTATTTATATTTTACTTTGGGATTATCATGACCTTCCAAATGGTTTTAATCCAATTTCAGATATTTATTCTTCAAATGCATCCTATAACTCTTCCATATAAAAAATCATAAAAAGAGAAGCGGAACAATTTGCACGTATTTGTTTTTTCCATCTATTATTTTACATGTAATTCTCCAATGACACTTATCTTTAATTGCAGTCAACTTCTCGTTTAAAAAAACTACGTATGGTTGTGGCAAAATATTTTTTTAATTAAATATTTTACTATATAATCGTATTATTCAAAGAATACACCCGACCAAAAATATATTGTCGATCATCATACGCCGACCAATTACAAAAATAAAAAACACCACATTTAGAAAATGCTAATAACACATTATTAACCGATGAGTCAACCATTGTTCCGGATATGGTGATCTAATCATTTGATAAAAGACTAGAGGTGATACTCTACGATACTTAAGTGCAATTCGAAGCAAATTCAAGCTCAGAAAGACCCCTAAAAATGCAGTTGCGGCTCTAAGACATCTCCAACCACTCCCTCTCTCATTCTTCCATGTGAGTAGTCTAATTACTATTTCATCCATCCCATTCTTAACTAATTTCAATGTTTTTTTCAACTCATCTCTTATTATAATATCTCACTATCCCTTTACCTATTCATTTACACTATTCTATTTGAACTCATTAGTGTATATATATATATATAATAATGAAAATAATAATAAATTTATTATTACGGTCAATCAACTTACGTAAGGATGTTATTGAGTATTTATGGACCAAATACGGTGAAGAAATATAAAATAGTTTTTTTATGTTTCAATATCTTATGTATTTTAAAGTATGATTAAGTTTCATATTGTATTATTTTAATTTGTAACTTTTAATTATATCAATTTATTTTTTGAAATTTTTAAGTATTATAGTTTTATATTTTAATTATTTTTTAGTTTGGTCAAAATATATTGAAGTAACCATTCATTTTGATCGTGATAAAAAATAGTTATTGGTGATCTCGCAGTATTGTTTCTGAAATATAACGAACAAAAAAAATTAAAATATATCAATGTAACTATTAGATTTAAATTTATGGAAAAATCAATCCACACATATACTTAAACGACTAATCATTTTGATTGTTACAAAAAAAATTACGGTCGAATGAGATTTGTTTTTGACAAATATCAGAACACATGATAAAATTTATAAAATATGAACAAAAAAATCTATCCAATGAACATGCACCGTTACAAACCAGAAATGAGAGCGGGGTATTGCCGTACTCCTGCTCCTTTCTTCTCTTTGTTAAGGATTTTTATTCACTATTTTCATTTGATCCATTTTATTGGACATATAACTTTTGCTTCCTTCTTTCTTTTCCATCTTGCTCTTTTAGTCATATTTATCTTCGATTGGAATCATAATTTTCTATTTTATTTTTTCCCATTCATGGCCCGAGACATTCTAACTAACGCTGCATCATATTATTTGTTAGCGGAGTCGTCGACACAAACCGATTTGGAAACACCTTCAAATTTTTGTTTGGCTACTGTGAATTAAAATTTTATAAAAAATAACACGAGTGTATTTTAAAACTTGTAAGAGTACAACAAAACTTAAGTTGTGATAGGGTACGGATGAATAAGAACATCCAAATTGAATATACAAAATAAGCAAGAGAATTAGTCATGTTAGCTAAGTGAAGATAACAAATGGTCGAAATATTCTACAAAATATTAGTCATTCATCGACTATCTCGTAAAGGCTAAACGACTACCCCGGTTGAGTCAAACAACATGATTAACATATCTAACCTCACAAAGGCCAGAGTAAATCATTTAATTTTTTTGGCTTGAGATGAAACTTTCTGGTACCAGAAAAGTGCCTCTATTTGGTATGTTAAAAAGAGGCACAAAAATAATAAAAATAATGATATAAGTCTAAACAACTCATGAATTGAGGATCCTACTCTTGTAGAAAATGCTATTGTTGAATATTTCCAAAACCTTCTACACTGAAACAATAATGAACTCTCCTTAGATCATATCTCTGAAATAATTCCTAATCTTATATTTGAGCAAGATAACTTAAATCTAACTTAAATTATATCTTTTAATGAGATTCACTTTGTTGTTTAATCATTTAATGGAAATAGTGTATTTGGAGTTGATGGTTCAAACTCTAGATTTTTCAAACCTACTGGCATATTATTCAATATGATCTTTGTAATGCTGTTTGTGCCTACTTTAGAGAGACCCCTGCTCCTAAAGGCATATTTTCAACTACTATATACCTTATACCAAAAAACAATTTCCCCAAATCCTGGCAAAAATACAGGCCCATAAGCCTCTGAACAGTATTCAATAGAATACTATCCAAGCTTATAAGCAATAAACTTGTTAAGATCCTTCCTAAAATCATATCTCATAAGCAGAACGGTTTTGCTGAAACTTGAAATATTCATTAAAACATATTGATAACCCAAGAATTAACCCATGATTTTTAAACAAAAAAACCAAAGGCTATAATATAATCTTAAACTTATATATGGCCAAGGCCTTTGATATGATTTAATTTAAGTTTATATCATCTATTTTAAAAGCCTTTGGTTTGAGTAATGAGTTCATTAAATTAATTAAAAAAGGAATCGAAAACATTAACTTCTCAATCATTATCAACAAAATATATCATGGCTATTTTCATTCCAAGAAATAAGTCAAACAGGTGACCCCCGATCACCCAGTCTGTTCATAATTGCTGAGGAATATCTTCTAAGAGGTTTTACGATTCTATTTGAAAAATAAAATGTCTTCCAATACAAGGAAAAATGATATATCAATATCTCTTGCCTTTCTTTTGTTGATGATGTGATTATTTTTATGAATGACTTCCTTAATAATGTCAAGAATGGTGAGTTTGATTATTTAGTTGGCCTAGTTAAATTAAGAAAAGTAAAATTTTAATGAGAGAGAGAGAGAGAGATAGATTCTAGACAGAGAAAATCATATTACACAAATGAGCTTACTCAAAAATTCGAACTACTTTAATTATTCTGTTATACCACTATGTGTGTTAAGTGTATCAAAATATTTCGATAGGAAATCGCCTTATTTCATCATGATTCGAACCAATAGATAATATCCTTGTTGTCAAGTCTACTTCTCAGCAAATAATGACACCCTAAAGGCTAGGTCTGCCAGTGAACCAATAACATGACATAAGTTGAATTCTTGCCTACGTAACCACTTCAACTTCCATCAAATTGACGTCCACTTTTCCTCTTCCCAGCACTATATTTATCTTCCTATAAACCCCATTGTAACCCATTGTTTGATTCACAGGTAGAATTACTTGAGAGAGAAAGTGCAAAAACTCTAAATTTCCTTTGCTACATTCACCGACTTCTTCAATATACTGGCTAATTTCACCGGAAAACTCATCCTTTTCCTTTAATGTTCATCCAGTTTATGAGAAAGCGTCCAAAATCCAGGAGATCTAAAGCCAGAATTCCTAAAGAACCCAAATCCCCAAAATTAGAGAACAATGTTTTCAGAGCTTACAATTACTTTTGCATCAGTTAGAGAGCAGTCAGATATAGGGCGGCTGGATTAATAAGCAACACTCCCCGTGGTATTTTTACGAAGACCATATACTACGGTAATCTCGATCCTTCCAAAACTCTTATTTTTTCACCTTCTCCTCTTATAGAAGAAAGTTAGTCCTCAAAACCTCGAACACCTAAAGCACCTTGAACCTCCCGCTCTCTTACTAGATCTTCATCTCAAACCAATAAACAAATAAACAAATCTTCTCCAAAAAAATATGAAGAAACTCCTTCTTCAATCAAATCTTTAAACTCCCATCCTCCTCATGCTTCAAAAATGATTTTTTTTTATAGCAATGGATGATGACGCTGATGTTACCTCGAACATGAATCTTGCTTCAAACCCATAAAATTCTTCTCCTCCCTTGAGGGAAATTGTAAAGACAACGACATGATCTTAACAAAATCCCTCAAGAAACCCTTCTCGATTGGTGGATGAGGCATCTAAAGAAGAAGGAGATTTTGAAGCAACTCACTTAAATAATGAGGCTGAATCAGAAGAAGAAGCTTCGAAAAAATCAGAAAATATTATGCAAGAAAAACCTGTAAACGGAGGAAAAAGAAAACTCTTATCACGATTTTGGAGGAGGAGCATGCATGAATAGGTGAGAATTTTAGATCTCGCGATGCTAACTACATAGTGGCTCGAAAAAACGTTCCATATACATACTACAAGGAGAGAGATGCAAATCATATAAAGAAGTAGTGGGGAATGGGAGACAACATTACACTTCGTCTTCCCAAAGAAGGAGAAACACCCTTAAATTGCAAAGAAGACAAACTGGTGGTCTACCTAGAGATCATCAACTGGGGTCTTCGATTTCCACTGGACCCCATGATGGTGGACTACTTCGAGCTTCTGAATTTGTTTCCAACCCAAGTGACACCAAATCAATGGTTCGCGTTGCTTTATGTGATCATGGCCTCGCGCTTATCCAAACTTCCGATCTGTATCGAAGACTTCATTTCTCTAAAAACGTTTTCAAAAGGACCAGTGCTTCCGTTTTACTATCTCACGTTGGATGATGGCTTAAAAATAATTGATGATCTACTGGAAAAAGAAAAATTTTGAAAGCAGAAATTCATCTTTATATCAGGATCGTGGGACAATGGTAAAACTATATCCGAAGCCAACCCATCAAGAGTGAACCTCGTCTGGAGGAGTAATCATAAGTCTTTTAACACAATTTCTCTAGATTACATTTTCAACCAATGTTATCCTTGTTTAATATCAACTTCCATATTTCGAACATAAATTTCGAGGCGCTATGCAATTCGTCGAGAAAAGGAAAAAAATATTTTGGTCCAGCTTGTTGTTTGGGCTGAAAAGGAATATAATAACACTTTTCACATAGCCTTCAAACCCATCAACTTCCTCACCAACCATCTATTTACGATTACATTTGAAGCTCTTCATTCTCAAGATTTGATGGAGCAACCCAACCCTCGACAAGATGTCAAAAGGTTGGTCTATTATGATTGTAAAGTATTTTTACCAATTCGTAATAGATCGGATAGCCACCTCCCTCAAAAGAAGAAAGAAAACAAGAATAAAAAGGCAGTTAGTACATCTGGTGCTAGCCCGTCAACAAATCGGAAGCCAAAAAATTTGAAAAGGAAAAAGAAAGAAACCACTCTCTCCACCGTCGAAGAATGAATTGAAGATGAACCTTCTGCAAAAAATAAGAAAACCACTACTCCTTCAAAAAATAAAGGCACCACAAAGACAAGTCCTCGAAATAAAGAGAAGATGAAAACTACAAAAATTGCCGAAGAAATTATGTCCGATGACAACGAAGTTATAGTTGCAGATAATCAACATAGTCATCAAAAATAAAATGAAGAAAATGCCGCAGAGGCTACCAATCAACAAAGGGAAACTATTTCTGTAGACGATGACCACGGTGACGATCACTTCGATCTTGACAGCTTAATCAACTTCAATGAATCACAAGAGCTTACTGGAGAAGAAAATCCCGTTATTCAAAATATTCAAGATCATTTACATAACCTTGGTAGAAGTTCTGCACCTGCTACCTCTGAAACCATATCTCCTGAGGGTATCGTTCATAGAAACTTCTTAGCTTTTATTCCTCGACCAAGACCAGCTGTTTTTCCTCCCACGGAGCCATCTGAAGAAGTTCTAGCTGCTCTTTGACCTTTTTCCAATTTAGATGTTGCAGTGCAAAACCTTACTCAAGAAATCGAAGCTTCTGGAAATCAATTAAAATACATGGCTAAAGATATGGTTTATTATAAATGTGCGGCTACCACAAAGAAAAATATGAGTAAAATATTTGGTGACCTTGTAATAAAATCAGTTTCATGGATTCCAACAGCCAGGTCCAAATGCCTCTGAGGGCTCCTTGATGTAAAGAGATATCTTAGAGAGGTGTATTTAAAAGAAAAAGAGGATCTCAATACTTCTCTTCTGAATGAGATTGATTAACTCAATACTAAACATCTTGCTGAACTTTTTGTAGAGAAGAAAAAAGTCGAGGACCTTCAAACTTCTCTTGACAATAGTGAAGCAGAGAAGAAAAAATTGACCGATGAGATGACCGCTCTTAAAGCTCAATTTGATAAAGAGAAGAAACTTGCTGTCACTACTGCTAAATATGAGTGTTCCGAAGACATGTTCGCAGCTATTAATGATGGTAAAGAACGAAAAACCATCACACACTTTCGAGAAATTCATGTCTCATATCCCAAAATTGATCTTTTACAGCTTTTACAGTGAGATTCCTATCAAACGGCGTCCTAACGAAGCCTTCGATCTTGTTCCAAACTCCTCATCCGAAGAAGATGATTCAAAGAAAGATTTTGAAGAGAGTTCCGAGGACAAATAATTTAACTATTTTTTTTGTACCTGTCATTTCATCACTGTAACATTTTGTGTTCATCGAATTCATCTGAATGACAAAGGTCGTTGTTTATATTTTATCTTCCAAGTTATGTTCACGCATTATTGTTATTTATATTAATGTTTCAAAGCAAAAACATAACATAATACTTTTAATAACCAACTTAATACATAACACCTCAAATTTATAGTGAGTTTAATGAACGTAGCACTTAGAATATCATAGTGCATTTAATGAACGTAGCACTTCGAATATCATACTGCGTTTAATAGACGTAGCACTTCGAATATCATAGTGCGCTTAATGAATGTAGCACTTTGAATATCATAGTGCGTTTCATAGATGTAGCACTTTGAATATCATAGTGCGTTTAACGAGTGTAGCACTTCAAATATCATAGTGCGTTTAATAGACGTAACACTTCAAATATCATAGTGTTTAATGAATGTATAACTTCAAACATGGTTGCTTCTTCAAAAAGTGTTCGGACAATTATTTGGACAATTTCTCAAGATGGTAGCTTTTCTCTTAAAGACATTTGGATAAAAATTAGAGAAAAGTATAATAGGCGCGTCTTTCATAATAAACTCAGGAATAATCCTTATCCAAAGAAGTGTTCTTTCACTCCTTAGAGAGAGCTAAATAATTACATCTTTGTTGACTCAATATTACAGAATCGTAAATTCAGTCTTGCATAAAAATATCAATTTTGTGACATTTTTGAAAATACCAATCATCTTTTTGTGGCTTGTAACATTTCTTGGAATGTCTGGATCCGTTTTGCTGATCTCTTTGGTATTCACATTAGTAAACATATGTCCATCACCCATATTGTAAGATTATGGTTCATGTCGACTACCAAAACCAAAGATATAAGATTATCAATTCCATCCTTAATTTACTAGGGCATTTGGCAAACGAGAAACAAATCAAAATATAAATACACCAAAGCATACTTCTGTTTGTATAATCAACAAGGTGATTATGTTAATTATAAACTTGGATAGTGCAAATATGTTAAAAGCTAAGCATTGGTTTGGAGACATGAAAACTTCCTATTTAATAAGTTGTTTTCAGTATATTCCAGTTCCAATACCTTACTCTTATGTTAAATGATACATTCCTAAGGATAACAAAATCAAAATCAATTGTGATGGACCTTGTTTGTGTAATGGGGAATCTAGTGGTGGCTTTGTAATTAGAGATGCTAATGGTGTACTATCGAGTGCAATTGAAACTCTATTTAGAAAGAAAACTCATTTAATTGTAGAAACTAGAGCTCCCCTTAAAAGGTTTATTTTCTGTAAATTAAAAGATTATAATAGCTAGGGTATTGATATAACTTATTTGATTTTATTTGAAATGTTGAGTTATGGAAGCTTGGTAGATTTTCCCATTAATCTTTATTTGTACGAAGCTAATTTCATCTCAAATGTAAATTAGACATATCCTTAGAGATCCAAACCTTTATGTCGACTGGGTTGTCAAATGAGCTATCTCTTCTAAACCAAATTGTGAATTCACTCATTCAAATATTCTTGCTCATTTATCTGCGCTATTCTACGTAAAATACATTAATTTAGGATATATTAGACTATTAAACTCAAATATATTGACGTTGTACTAACCTTCAAGATAAGTTACTCACCAATTTTTCTTATTGCAGGATTCAGATCGAAAATTGCTTCACAACAATTGAAGTCAATCAGATAGCTTGGAAGACCACACCCTAGGAAAAATTGGACACAAAGAATCAAGCTGGATACCAAAAGATGATGGACTACTCTCTCACCAGAATTCATTCTAAATCAAGATCTTCCTATAAATAAACCTTAATTTCAATACCTTAATAGTATCTCTTCAGATTATTGATTCAATATACCCTGACCTTTACGAATATTATCAATTAAATAAAATGTAGTTTTAGGCTATAATTTTTATCTTTAGTTTTAACCAAGTTTTATCAGACGATTATTGTACTTTCAAACGTTTTAGACTTTCGTATTACTTTAAAGGCCAAAGCTATTTCCCCCATCATATTTATTATTTCCTCTATGATTTGAAATTTCTAAAACACTTGAAACATGTTATTACTAGATTACCCTTACTTTGTTTTCAAATTTAACATTACGTACCATTATTCAAATAGAAAGCCCTACGGTGAAAAACACATCATTAACTCATTTTTAATCCTATGTATTTGATTTTTGCCTCTAAAATTAACGCTAAAACAAAAAAATTCAGTTTTATTGAAGATTGATCATGGAAAATCAAGAAACCCATACCAAACCGGAGAAAAACACTCAAGCAACGAACAAGGTAACGAATATGCATATGTTAACTTTCTATTAAGATTATTCTGCATCTCTACGCAAATTCCAAAATTAAAATAACTTGTTAACAAACGAAACGGTTACAAGGATAACATTCGAAAACAGAACATGTGATTTATTAAAGAAACAGAGGGAATGCATCTGATTCCGAGTGGCCATCTTGGAATCAGGTGCATCTTTTTTTTGACAAATTACATCTGATTCCGAGATGGCCACTCGGAATCAGATGTAATTTATCAAAAAAATAAAATTGCACTTGATTCCGAGAGGCCAGCTCGGAATCACATACCTTTTTTTTAACTAAAAAACATGTGATTCCGAGACATCATCTCGGAATTACATATTTTTCAGTTAAAAAAAGCATGTGATTCCGAGATGGCCTCTCAGAAACACATGCTTTCTTTAAAAAAAAATCAAAACAGAATAGAATCAACCGAATGGTCACAAAATCGAAAACAAATAAAACCAAAATAAAAAACCCTAATCGAACCCTAACGTTCTACTAGTTAAGAACCTTAACCTAACCGAACAGCCGTAGCCAACTTACCTCAGTCCTTTCCTTGCTTCAGTCTTTGGAATTGTAGGTTTTTTTTCTTTGGAATTGTTACTAGGTTGGTTAATAGAGAGGAAGAATAAGGTACGAGTAACTTAGAAGGTGGTTTGATGGAAGTTAGGAAAGTGGGAGTTAATGGATTGATGGAAGAGTTAATGGTGATAGAAGGGTAAATGTGTCATTTCCTTTATGGAGGAAATAACCACATGGAGTTTTTTTCAAATCATGGAAGAAATAAAAAATATGATGAGGGAAATAGCTTCACCCTACTTTAAAAATTATTATTTGAAAACAATAATAATACGGATTTTAACAACCATATTAATATATTATTTTATAACAAACAACTTTGTCATCTTATTTTCTTATTAAATGTAAATCTAATGTTTGGATCATACTCATTGGAATTTAACGATGAAACACAGATATTAAATATATTGTTGCATTAATTTTTCAAAATATAACGAACAAAATACAATTAAAATATAAAAATTAGAAACACTATTCTATTTTAATTTTTCTGGAAAAATTAATGCTTAAATATATTGGCATGGCAACTCCTTTGATTGGTACGAAACAAATACAGTAGAATCAGATTTATTTAGACAAATATCAAAACACATGATTTTTGTTTTCTATCCAATGAACATGCAACATTCCAAACCAGCATAATGAGAGCGGGGCATAGCCCTCCTCCCACTCATTTCTACTCTCCGTTAAGGATAATTTTTTCACCCTTTTCGCTTTACTTCCTTCATTGGAAGTATAACTTTACTTCCTTATTCCTTTTCTCTTTTCTTTGTCTTATTCGTTTTTCTTTAGAACTATAATTTTTTTTTTTCTTTTCATCTATGGCCGAATACTTCCTCACTAACATAACATCATATTATTTGTTAGTTGAGTTATCAGCACAAGCCAATTTTGAAACGCCTGCATATTTTGTTCGGCTAGTGTGAATTAAAATGTCATAAAAAATAACACGAGTGTATTGTACTTTTATGAGTCCAACCAAGCTTAGGCTGTGACGAGATACAAATGTATAAGAACATCCAACTTAATAGAGAAAATAAACAAAAGAGTAAGTTATGTTTGACAAGTGAAGATAATAAACTATCTCATAAGGACTAAACGACTACCTTTGTTAAATTCAATTATCTAGTTTGCCAAAAAAATATAAGTCCAATAAAAAGTATTCATGAAAAAAGTATTTTATCACAAAATATTTACGATAAAAATAAATAAATATCAAGTGCTATCTTTCTTTTTACCACTTTCTCATATTTTAATCTTATTTTTTTTATAAATAAAAATTCATAATATATAATATGGATTTTAACAATAATACTAATATATATTTTTTATAACAACCTACAAGGGAGTCATTCTTAACTCCAACAACAACTTGAGCAATTTTAATCCTCTTATTGACAAAATAAGACAGAGAATTAGTGATTGGGATGGAAAGAACCTATCGTATGGAGGTAAAATATCTCGTATTTTCACTTTTCTCATGGCAATACCAATGTAATGGCTCCAAAGTAGCACCATCCCTAACGGCATCACCTACAGAATTGAAACCATGTTCAAAAAATCCTTTGGGGATCCAACCATGGTGTTAATAAGAATACATCGGACTGCATGACTAAATGTTTGTAGACCTTACAAGGAAGGCGGTCTTAATGTTAAAAGTCTCATTGATATGTACAACACATTCTCCTGCAAGCTATGGTTAAGATTCATGCAAAATAAAACCCTATGGGATAACTATATTCATAGTATTTATCGCAACAAGATTTACCCTATGCAGGCTAACTACAACAGCAAAGCCAGTTCTCAAGTTTGGAAGAGACTTTCTCAGATAGAAAACGTAGCTGAACATATGGTTAAATAGGATATGGGATGTGGGAAGTTTGACCTATGGCAAGCTTTCTTGGAATTTATGGTGTTATTTTGCTAATTGTTTTAAGATCAGTATTAGAAGATTCATGACTTATCTCTCATTGATCAGGACATGGATTTGGTCTTCCACTCAAGACATCCACATTAGCAATATACTATCTCATATCATTCTTTAGGTAATCTGGCAAGCTAGGAACAAGCTCAAAAGAAAATGTAGTTCTACATAATAATTTCTTCCATTATCTACAGTAAGAAGATTATTTTGGGTCTGCACAATACTAGTCTCACCAAAAGAAAACATTGGTTCCCCCGTACATCTACTTTTATAGACATGTGTTGCTACCATTACTTAACTAATCAAATCAACCCTACATACATCAAATGTCATCCTCTTAAAGTAATAGATTGAAGGTCAACACGGGTGGATCTTGTCAAGCTAATGTAGATTGCAAGGGTGATCTTATAATGGGTTGCAGCTATCAATATGGAAAACTCACCCCTTTAATGTTTGAAGCAAGATCTTCTATGGATGGATTCCTCATCTACAAAAGGAATAAATAGACTTATACAGATGTTGAGACTTATTCACAAATAATTGTCAATCTTCTAGCTACTGGAAACTATCCCCGTCCTCTTAAATCCGTCCTTAAATGCTGCAGAAGCCTTCTCTCTTCAGGTATGACAATAACCTATATAGCAAGTGATCAAAATAAAGTTACGGACTGGTTATGAAGATACATCTAATGTAAAATAAACTTAGATTTTTACAAACTCCCAATCATTTTAAAATGATTATACAAATGAAAAGTAATTGTCTTGGTTATATTTGAATAAATACTTAGGTTTGCTCGTTTCTTGAACTAACCATTATTTGGTAGCTCGCAGTAATCTGGAAAGCATATGGCACTGTACTTCTTTAATCTTATAAAGGATTTAGGAATCTTGTCTAGCTGATTGTGTAAAGAAACTTACCTTGAATATGTAGAATCTCTTCAACTTAGAAATGAAATCGTTTTCCTACAGTATTCCTTTCTTCTAGCTGCATGCAGCTCCACATTTATTAGAATCATCCATTTTATATGTTTTGTTACTGTTTATCAAGAATCATCCAATTAAATCTTAGAGTTCTTTGATTTTATCAACAATTTGTTCATCATCACGCATAATCGAAATTCGAGCTTCTATGAAATCATTTCTTGATTTATGGTTTAGCATCGATCTATCAATCATCTTCTCTAGGAATCTTGAGATAGAGTTCTCTGTTTGGTTTCTCATTTTATATGCAGTCGGTTTAGCATTATCTCGATGTCTATTCTCTTATATTTCAGTTATTCAGATACTTCTATTTCAACACAAGAATTTTGCATGCGAGAATTTGGATTATGCGAGAATTTGGATTACCTTATGATCTTTATCTCTGAAATTAAAGTTTGGCGGTCGCAGGATAATGAACAAGAATAGTGGCTTTGTAGCCACAATTTCAACGGACTGAAATTCTATAATTGAGCTGATTTTAATGAGTCTCGTATAAGTTTGAATATTTTTCTTAATATTTGAATGCAATTAAGTAACTCAAAATAATTTATTTATAACAAACTATATTATTATCAAATTTTGTTATTAAACATATATCAGACGTTTTGGAGCATATTCATTGGAATTTAACGATGAAATGCAATTATTTACCTAAAGCCATATATAATTGCAACATTATAAGATCAACATGTTATAGATTTAAATCATATTTTATTTGTCGCTTAATCTAGATGCTTGTGCAGGGAAAAAGTCCCTGAGATAAACAAAAATGCAGATAACCTTAATAGACAGACTAATATATATATAGATAAACAAAAAGTGCGGAAATGTTAACTTCATTCCTGATATCAATACAAGTGTCTATTTTCTTATATAGAAAATACAGACAAAGTGTTCGATCTTATCTAAATAACTACCCTAATAACTGATATTAAATACATCATAAACTAGACAATATGTATTCAAACCAACTAGTTTAGATTACTTCAAATATTCTTCCCTGTAAGCTAAACTCCAACCTGTAGGTTCTTCATGCCCAGTAAATCTCGCATATTTTCGAACTTCACAATGGTCATCGCTTTAGTAAAAACGTCTGCATGCTACTCCCCTGTACTTATGTGTTTGACAATAATCTCTCTACGCTCTACACATTCGCGAATGAAATGATAACGGATATCAATATGTTTACTTCTTCCGTGGAAAACTGGATTTTTTGCCAAATCAATCGCAGAATGATTGTCTATATATATAACGACTTGAGAGTGCTTTACATCGATTATTTGACTAAGTAACTTGCTAAACCACACACCTTGACATGCTGCCGCTGTAGCAGCCATGAATTCAGCTTCACACGGTGACAACGCCACACACCGCTGCTTTTTCGAGACCCAAATAATTAAACTCTCATTCAAGTAGAAAGCCAGGCCACCTGTGCTTTTTCTATCCTCAGGATTACCAGCTAGGTCGCTATCTGAGTAGCCGGACAATAAATAATTTCTAGACCCACTTGAATATACTAACCCAAAGTTGATAGTTCCTTTCACGTAACGTAAGATACATTTAACTGCATTCATATGCAATTCAGTAGGTCTTTCCATGTACCTGCTAACTACACCAACAAAGTAAGCAATATCCGGACGAATATGAACCAAATACCTCAACCCACCAATTAAGCTCTTAAATTTCGTGGAGTTCACTACCTTCCCCTTTTCATCTTTATCAATCTGTATTTTTGGCTCCATAGGATACTTTACGACATTGCACGACCCCATACCAGCTTTGTCAAGTAACTTCTTGGCATAACTTGCTTGTTTAAGGTCAATGTATCCCTGCCCCTGACTGAATTTGATACCCAGATAGTAAGATAATCTCCCAAGATCACTCATCTCAAATTCTGCACTCATTTGCCTCTTAAACTTACTAATGTTGGCGACACTAGTCCCTATGACCAATAGATCATCCACGTATACTAATATAATAAAAACTTTATTCCATTTCCTCCTTGTATATACTGCATGTTCATATGGTCACTTAGTTTCTTCTTTAGTTAAGTTGAAGATGAAGTTAAATTATGTTTCTACCACTTTTTCATAAACATGTTTGACATGAAAGATTCACGTTACATGACTTTTCCTTTTTTTAAATAATACTACTGATTGGGTTTGTTTTAATTGCTCGATAATTAGACTATTTATATTTTATATATCATGTCGTTAACCTCCACATGCATGGTAGATATAACATTAAGAAAAAAATGTGAAAAACTTTGAAAAAAATTTAATTTTCAAAACATTAATTTTCGAAACCTTATTTTTTGACAAGCACAAATACATCGAGGTATGTATTTATGATTTTTAATATAGTTTTTGTAGTATTGAATATGCATGGTTATTTGAGTTTTAAATTTGAAAATTTGAAAAGTTTATTGCGTAGTTTTTTTAAGTTGTTGTTTGTTTAGTTTTGTTGTTGCTAAGTATTGTTAGATGGTTGTACTGTTTTTTGATAATCAATTTTTGTATTATTGGACGGTTTTAGACCGTGTATGTTATTTTTTGGTGTTATATTTTAATGCGATTCGTGTTTAGATTTGATTAAAATTAGGACAGGTTACGTGAACAAGATAACCATTTTCGCACAATCTTGCGCGAATACGAAGGGATATTTTGCACAAGGTTGCACGAACAGGAACGAACAATTTTGCGTAAATCGTGATTGAGTTCGGCCTAGGTTTGGGTGAGTTGTCCGAACAAGACAAACTATATCGCAAACGTTTACACGAACATGATAACCATTTTCGTACAACCTTGCGCGAAAATACAAATATTTCGCACAAGGTTGCATAAACATAAAGGTCCGGTTTTGTGCAACCTGTACGAAAATAGCCCAATTTTTAGTTGTTGTGTGAAATTCGTTGTGTTGTTTTTATTTTGTTTTAAATTTATTGTTGGATAATTTTATATACATTTTAATAAGTCTTGTTGTAAAAGAATGGTGATATGTGTTTTATGACTGTAATTGTGAAACTAGTACAAACGTTTTTGTTCAAAATTTATGTGACGAAAATAGTTTATTTTTTATTGTTTATAGGATGATTTTATTATAGCAAATATATTAAGATTCAAAACCGTCTGTGATAGATCAAGCACTTAAGAAAGAAGCTGAGAACTTTTGGTTGATGCTCATTTCATTCTGACACGGTTCATAAGGTCACAGCACAGACATGACCCGGTTACTGCTACTGGTCAGGCTCATCAAATGCAAACATGGGTCGTGGTGGCCGTGGTAGAGGAGTTATGCACAACCTCAAAATCAGACTCAAGGAATATTTTCGCTTGTACTTGGTCTGTTGTCGCTCGTCCTGGCTATCCTAGTTGCCTATCTCCGTCACCAAGAAGAGGGTTTGCACCGTAAAGTGGTACAGATCTACCAGTTCCCTAAAAAAGGTCAGTGTTTTGAGATCGTTCTACACAAGTAGGAGATCGAACATTCGCAGATGTTTATGTATGTGCAGTACCATTGATGTTGTTGAATTAGAGATGCAACAATTAGTCCTTACTAGTGAAAGATTGTATGATCCCTTGTCTCGTTTGATGCATCTTTATAAATGTGTTGCTACTCATGTTCTATCTGATGATGGATCTAGTCATTTTCCTCCTCGTTGTGCAAAAACCAGAGAAAAGTTGAGTAGTGTTGTTGTTAGTCTCAATCACGTACTTCTAAAAAAATCCACAATTTTCACAAAAGTATTACCATATGCCCTTGCTTTGTACTCGTAATAAGAGGATCATACAAATCACCATGTATTCTAAAGAAGGTAAGTATTTCTATTTCATATATTTTACTTAAAGGGTAATATTGAGTTCTTTGACTAATACATGTTAGACAAGGGTAATATTGAGTTCTTTGACTAATACATGTTAGACAAGGTTAATATTGAGTTCTTTGACTAATACATGTTAGACAATTTTTATGTTATACCCATTTGAATGAGTAATTTATGCTATATAGTTTTAGATGAATTGGTTGGTTCAATGATTTGTTATTGATTATTTTTATTCGAATTAGTTAATTTATTGGTTTGATTGAATTGTTTGATTCAAATAATTTTACTGCTTTGATTTTGATTAACTAGTACATTTCGTTTGATTTTAATTGTTTCAATTTTAATTAGTAGGTTGATTCGTTTAATCTAATGGTTTGATATTGAATGTTTGTTTTGATTTTGATTAGTCAGTTGTTTTGTTTGATTCAATGTTTGATATTGTTTTAAATAAGACGAATTATTTTGAATATAATTTATGTTTAGTTATTTAGTCGACGTCATTCAACAACGTGCCTATCTTTGAGGCTTTTATCAAACGATGTCATTCAGAAACTAATACTTTCCAATTCTTGTTCCGTGAGTTGAATGTTACATTGGAAGATATCCATATTATTACGGGTATTCCGATGAATGGTGTTGTTTTGGAGCATTTAATGTATTATGTCGATAAAGAGAGGTATCAAGTATTCTGTACTTTCCATGGAATTAGTGTTCCTAGATTAAATTAAGAATTGGTATCATGAAACACAAGCGATCATATTGTTCGTATCAAATGGCTAAAAAGACCTTTTACAGTCCGAAGTATAAGAACAAATGTAATTCCTCTAAAGATGATGTCAAATGTGCGACTCATGCTTATTTCTAGTTTTTTATGCTCCATATTTTATAATTAAATGAATAAAATCATTTCCTTAAATTATCTTCAGTTTCTGGAGTATTCGCATAGGTTGTCAAAGTAATATTGAGGTAAGATGATATTGGCTCACGCCTACCACTCACTTGGAGAGAGTTTGCAATGTTGGAAGTATCGATTTTTTACCATTTCTTAAAGGTAAGGTATAAATATACTCAAAATATAGTATCACTTTGCCGCACATGTGTAGATACACAACTAATCGAGCCAGATGGTTAATAACAAGAGTCTATGGAACATACTATCCAAATATTTTAAGAGATAAATGTAAGTTTACTTTCAAATTTTATCATATATTCTCGTTATTTACTTATAAATTACTATATATTTTTATTATTTTTATTTTGTTACACCAATTTTGGAAGGTATAAACATTTATACATCCACAAGTCATTTGAAAAAAATTCATAAATAAATGAAACGTTGAATCATCTGATCATGTTGAGTCTTTTTATCATGAGCGTATCGTGTGCTAACTTGACCACATATAGCGGAGAGCACATACAATGCAAAAAGTTTTACTTAAGGGTAATAATTTACAAACGCAAGTTTGTTTGTAACATATAGTTGTTGACAAATTCAACGAATTATATATTTCACAACATAACATATGTCCATAAGTGGAAGATGTCAATATTATTATGGGTATTACAATGAATAGTGTTGTTTTGAAAAATCTAATATATCATGAGGATAACAAGAGGTATTGAGTATTCCTTACTTTGCTTGAACTTAGTATTCATAAATTAAATTAAGAATTAGTATTAAGAAAAATAAGCATCTTATTGTTCATTTCCAATGGCTAAGGAAAATCTTTTGCAGAATGAAATATGTCAAATGTTTGACTCGTGTGTATCGATTGTTTTTTCGATGCTCCATATTTGTAAATAAAATAAATATATTTATTTTTGTATATTATCTTCAGTTTATAGAGTATCCGCAAAATCTGTCATAATAAAATTAAAGTGCGATGATATTTGCTCAAAGTTACCACTCACTTTGAGAGAGTTTTGTGTCACTTCACAAAAGAATTTTCGAGTTTTGGAATGTTGGAAGCATGATTTTTTGAAAATTTACTAAGAATCAGGTCTACATTATACTCGAAATATGTTATCACTTTACCACACATGTGCAAATACACGAATAATCGAGTTGGATGGTAAATAACAACTCGGGAGTCTCTATATTATCCAAATGTTTTGAGAGATAAATATAAGTTTACTTTTAAATATTATCATATATTCTCTTTATTTTTTTATAAATTACTATACATTTTGATTTGTTTATTTTACACATCAACAAGTCGTTTGAGAAAATTTATGGATAAATGCAACGTTCAAGTCATTCAATAATGTTGACTGTTACTATCCTGAGCGTGTCGTGCATCGATTTGACCATATATAGTGGAAGTTATCTTGTGACCTAGAACTATGGCCAAATTGGATGAATCATTTGTTTAACAGCATAACAAATGTCTAGGGTATAGAATAATTCATAACACGATAGATTAACATATCCGGTTTGGTGCATAAATAATTTGCGATATATATTATCCAACGAAATTATGCTCAACCTAGACTCATATGTGTCCCGAAAGGGGTATCCAAGTTGGTGGAGTAAGGTGAGCTTGTGACTAAAGGTTATGAATTTGATTACTTCCACGAACACTTTCTTGGTCGAGCCTGTCACCTTGTGTGGTTTACCTTCTGGCGTTGGTTTGCAGGCTACCATGTCAGATCAAGCTTTTACTATGTGTGCACTCGTTGAGTAGCGGCTGCAGGTTTCCTCTAAAACACTGAGAGTCGTATGTGGGAGGAAATCTTCATCCGATCACGTATGTTGTAAATGTTATTCAGATATGTCGTGTAAGAGTTGACGATTTTTTTATATATGTGCGAGTGCGAGAGAGATGGGGAGAAAAATATACATATCTCTCATACTTACTTGGACGAATAATATTGTCTTATTTATACTTTGACTATATTTTATGTCATTCAAAAAAGAGAGACTTACCAATTTAGACCCATCTAACAAGCCTATTACGGATAAAGATCAAAATAATTTAAGAGAATTTATACCGAAAATACCCTTATATATAAAATCGGCATTGAACAGTACATCGTCCCTCGACTATCGCGTTTGGTGGTAAATAGTCCTTTGACTTTCAAATATCTGTTGACAGTCCCTGGACTATCTCGTTTGGATAAAGTTAGTCCACCAGATCCTATGATCCATGAGAGGCTGCCACTTGTCACCATAGTCCCCAGATTTTTGTATCACCACTAGTCCTTTGAGTTTAGGTCGAACCAAAAATGTAGAATATTACGCATAACTAAACTCAAGGGACTAGTGGTGATACAAAAATCTGGGGACTATGGTGACAGGTGGCATCCTCTCATGGATCAAAGGATCCGGTGAACTAACTTTATCCAAACGCGATAGTCCAGGGACTGTCAATGGACATTTTAAAGTCAAGGGACTATTTGCCACCAAACGTGATAGTCGAGGGACGATGTACTGTTCAAATCCATATAAAATTGAGCAAACAACTTATCTTTCTTTCATTTTTTTAATTTAAAATTTTAAAAGGTTCATATCTTTTAAACTGTAACTCGAAAAAAATAATCTAAAAATGCCATTGGTTTTATTTTTTTAAGACGAACAAAACTAGTACCACTCATGACAGGTTTTGATTTTTTTTAAAACTGTATTTTACACAGGTTTCACATTTAACAAAACAAAGAAGGTTTCTCATCTAGCAAAAACAAAGAAGGTTTCGCATCTAGCGAAACAAATAAGGTTTCTCATCTAGCGAAACAAAGAAGGTTTCGCATCTAGCGAAACAAAGAAGGTTTCTCATCTATCAAAACAAATAAGTTTGCACATGTAACAAAACAAAGAAGGTTACTCGTCTAGATAAACAAAAAATATTTCACATCTAGCAAAACAAAGAAGATTTCACATCTAGCAAAACAAAGAAGGTTTCTCATCTAGCGAAACAAAGAAAGTTTCTCATCTAGCGAAACAAAAAAGGTTTCTCATCTAGCAAAAGAAAGAAGGTTTCTCGTCTAGAAAAACAAAGAAGGTTTCTCATCTAGCAGATAAATAAGGTTTCACATCTTCTTCATTTACACTATAAATTTAAATTTTTTAAAAGTTCGTATCTTTTAAATCGTAATTCGGAAAAAGAAAATCCAAAAATACCATTGGTTTTAGTTTTTTTAAGACGAACAAAACCAGTACCATTTATGATATATTTTGAATTGTTTTTTTAAATATTTTAAATATGCTTACGAGCTGTTTGTTTCTAGGGAAATATAAGGAAATGAAACGGATCAGGTGATAGAAAGTTTCTCTTTGATGGTTGGGATTGTTTATAGTGGTTTTTTTTAAAGTAAAAGGAAATTTGAATTAAAATATAATTAAATTTGATACAAAGAAGGCACCAAAGCCAAAAAGGTGCTAAATTAACAGTACAATTTTTAGTCTTAATCTTTAACATTCGATCCTTTTATATACTTCCTTGAGCTCACATCAATGATTTCTAAAAAGCAAAACTCAACCAATTTTAAGGAAATGATTTGTCTTTCTAGATAGAAGGATGAAAATAATTTTAAAAGTCACTTCTCTGTTCCACGGACAAATATTCTTCTTTGAACATGAATCATTTCGAGAAGTTTCACGGGAAAGCTTTAATCATATATAATACTTTATGCAAACTTTTAGGTTGGCAAGCATGCTTAAGAGAGCAACTAAGACTGGAATTAGTGAATATTAACATTAGTAATATATGATAGCTCAAGATTATCCATAATAAAATTATTTTGAGGTTTGAAGGAGCATATTTGAATTGAAATTCTTGCCTCATTTTACACTTCAGAGTCCAGCGAGGAAGCCAGTCGGCTGCTTAATTCCGGTCTCTGAAAGAATGATTTAATATCATTAAATGAGCAATGAGTCTTCTGGTGCAACTGAGAATGAAATCTAAAGCCCACATGTATTTATCTTGACTGAGAAAATTTATGAGTAAGATGGAATCTGTTTCTATATCCATCTGAGTCCAGCTTTTTTCTTTGCAGATTTTGAGACCATCAAGTAAGGCACCCGCTTCGGGCATTAAGGGAGTGAGCTTACCATTTAGAAATCCATCTCCATGAAGTAAGTTACCCTCACTGTCTCTAACAATTATACCTCCATTTGTTTCATTATTTGATTGGCAATATGTGTCTGTGTTTAGTTTCAATCTTCCAATGGCAGGGTGATTCCATTTAAGAGCGACATGCCTCACCTTGGTTTCTTGAATATGATTGAAACAACCTAAGTCTTTAGCTGCATTAAGATCTTTAAACCAATGCTTAACTTTAAGAGATTTAGAATAATCAAGACTATTTTGAACTCTAATAACATCTGAAATTTCCTTTTAATGAGAGACAACTTTACCTTTAAACTTAGCTTGATTTCTGTATTTCTGAATGATGCTATAAACTAAAGGATGGATGATATGTGTTACATGATTATCCTTGTTTGATGACCAAAACCATGTCCAAGACATGTGAGTTATAGTCATGTATTTGTAAATTTGTAAACTGAAAATTCCAGCAAAATGGTTCCATATAGTCCAAGTAAACTCACAAGAAATAAATATGTAATTAAGAGATTCATAGTTCATACAAAATTGGCATTTGAAATCAAGAATAATATGATTCTTCTACATAATAGTATCGATAGGGATGAAGTTATGAATCAATTTCCAGTGAAGAAGGGCTTTCTGGGAGTGAGTGAGTTCCATATTTCATCAAAAAGATGAGATTTGTTGTTGTGATATAAAATGCGGTCCCAAGTATCCTTTAATATGAATTTTCCACATTTAGATAGGTTTTAGATTAAGGTATCATCACAATCAGGTTTGACAGTACAAGTAGATATTCTATTCATGTCACTATGATCTAATAGATCTTTAATACTATTAAGATTCCGCTGATTTTTAGACCAATATGTATTAACCATTTCAGATTTGAACCATCTGTTATCAGTCTTATCATCGAGAATTAACAGAGGTTTATGCTTGGACCATTTGTCTAGCTAAAAATCAGTCATACCTGAGCCAAGTTATTAGCTGATGTAAGGTTCAACATACTGTTTAATGTTGATAAGTCTTTTCCAAACCATTGAGCCAGGTTTGTTGAAGGATACTTGTAAGGGATGAAGATTTTTATAGTATATATTATGCATTAAGTTAGCCCAAGTAGTTTTCTTATTTCCTGAAGTTGATCCATATTTTGAAAGATAAGGAGTCTTGAATATCAGATAGTTATATGATATTAAGGCTTCCTTCCTTAAAAGGTTTGCAAACATATCTCCATCTACACCAGTGAATGTTTTTATCAGTATTAGTGGAGCCCTTTAAAAATCTGTTCAATGATTTTTTTTCTATTTTGTCTATTACTCATTTAGGAATTACATTGCTTTGCATCCAGTATAGAGTAATACTCATAAGAACAGAAGTTATAAGCGTTAACCTCCCTACAAAAGAAAGGTGGGTTGATTCCCAATCTTTGATCTTGTTGTTTAGTTTGCTGAGAAGGTTAGCGTAGTTACCTTCTTTGTTGTTAGTGTTGATGATAATACCCAGATATTCATTTGGAAGAGTACTAGTATTGAAACCAATTTTGTCAATGATGACATTAATCTTAATAGGATTCATCCTAGAAGCAACGATCACTTTTGTTTTGTCTTTACTGATTACTTGTCCTGAAACTTCTTGATATATATGTAACAAAATGCTAAGAGAAACTAAAGTAGAGTCGTTCCTATTAGTAAGAAGAAGAATATCATTTGCAAAATCTAGTTTATGAATAAACAAACTACTTCTGTTTTTATATTTCATGTTTTTATTAGATTCAAAAAGATTATTAAGACCTCTTAATAAGACTTCTTCAACAATAATAAAGAGGTTTGGTGAGAGAGACATAAATAGAAGAAATCATCTTATTAATGAGACTAATGAATCGTTTTTAGATTCCAATTTTTCTAAGAACTTTAATTATAAAGCAATGAGTCATTTTATCAAAAGCTTTGCACATATCAAGCTGAATAAGAATATTCTTGTCTTTTACGGTTTTATTTAAATCATATAAGAGTTCCTTAGCAATTAATATATTCTCGTGTATGAAATTTCCAAGCATGAATCCATCCTAAGTTTTGAAAAATGATCTTGGGAAGAATTCTAGTTAATCTAGTATTCAGAATTTTAGACTTGATTCTGTTTAATAGAAAACCAAGGCTTATAGACATGTAGTCTTTCCATCTAGTTGGATTTCCAGAATTAGGAATCAAGCATATTCCAGTAGCTAGAATTCCTTTAGGTATATTTTTACCCATGATGAAATAATACATAGCTTGACTTAGGTATGTTTTTATTATGCTCCAACAAGTTTTATAGAAAATCTGATTGAAACCATCCATACCTGCAGCACTTGATGAATTCAAGTTGTTAATGATGTTCCAAATATCCTCTTTACTTGGAGGCAGTAATAAGTTCTTGTTGTCTTCCTCCGTAACCAGAGAAGGGATGTTTTTAAAGATGGGATCAATCAATTTTTCCTTCTCATCCGTCTCATTGCTGTAAGGGTAACTAGTAAAAGCTTCTTTGAAATAAGAGACTGCAAAAAGGCCAATTGCGTTTCTTTCAGTGATCCAGTTATTGCCTTTTTTAATTCCATTTATGCAGTTTATCTTCATTTTCTTCATGACATAGTTCTGGAACAACTTAGTGCTTTTATCTCCATCAATAGTCCAGTTTGCATAGCATTTCTGAAGTCAATATAACTCTTCTATTTTGTGAGCTTGAAGAAGAAGTGCATATGCTTTTGAAAGGCCAGTCCTTGTATTGATGTTGTTTTGATCATGATGCTTAATTTCTAACATTTGGACCTCTTCCTCGAGTGCATGCACTTTATTGAAATGTTACCAAAATTCAGTTTGTTCCAAGTTTTTAAAACTATCTTGAGTTTTTTTAATTTATGCCAGAACTTGATCAAAAGGTCCCCTTCTATGTCTTGATTCTAATTATTTCCAACAAAAGGAATGAAATCACTGTCTAAAGACTACATATTTAAGAATCTGAAACTTTGTTTTGGAGTAGTATTATCTTTAGAAATAGTGATAAGAAGGGGCATGTGGTCTGAACAAGGTCTAGCTTTATGAATTACTTTAATTTCACTAAAGAATTAAGACCATTGTTTGTTGATGAAAACCCTCTCCAACCGTTTCCATTTAGTTTTGTTGGACCAGGTATATTTGGATCCAACAGAACCTGTATCTTCAATTATGCATTCCCTAATCATCTCATTAAAATAATTAATACTATTCAAACAAAAAGAATAATAACCCAGTTGATCATCGATAGTAGTAACAACATTTAAATCACGAAATAAGATCCATTCAAAGTTAGTAGATGAGATAGTTTTCAGAGTGTTCCATAGATCAACTCTATTGAATCTCTGGCATTCGGCATAAACCACAGTTATAAGAAAACAATGATTATAAGGAGAGTATTTCACTTCAAAGTGAATATACTGATTATGGTTTATTATGACATTGATGGTAATATCAGCATGCCAGAATAGCCAAATTTTATTTGAAATATTTGATTTGAACTGATTGAGACCAATCTTTTTAGCAATACTTTCAATGTTTTCACTACTAATCAGAGGTTCTTGAACGGCGACAAATTTGGTATTATTTTTGTTAATTAAGTATTTGAGTATCTTAAGAGAAGATTTGTCTCTTATACCTCTGATGTTCCAATTAAGAACACTAATCATTATTAAGGAGAGATGGTTCAGATTTACTTGTTCTTGTGAATTAAAGAGCCCTGATGATCTTATTTTTAGTTTTCTTCTTGCCTTTATCATCCTTAATTTTATTGTCAAATATTTCTTCGAAACTAAAGTCTTCATCTTCTCTACTGAATTCTGGAGATCTTGGTTTAAATTCATAGTTGTTTTCCTACATGTAGGAGATGATTGTTTGCTACCAATGTTACCAGGTTTGGGAGAAGAGTTGTCAGAAACCAGATTTTGATAGTTAAGGTTAGTGGCTACATTGTATACATACTCTAGGGCTTATATTGCTTATATAATTTTCCCTTGTTCTGGTGTTTTGAACCCTTCTTTGTCTTGTTCATTATTATTTCCTTGAATTTCACTTCTTTTGTTCAGGAGGAATATGTCTATTTTTTTGTATGATTATGATAGATTTTATTTGCTCCATAGTCTAGTCTTGAATAATGTCTCCTTTTTTCTGTTGTATTCTAGGACCAATTTCTTGTATTTTAGTGCTATGAATTATCTCAATATTCGGCTGAATTTATGTATTTTTTTCTTACATTGACGAATGTTGTGACCCAGATGATTACAGTTCTTGTAATACTGGGGAATATTTAGATAACTAACTTTCACCCAACACCCTTGATTAGATCCAAAACCAATCCAAACATCAGTCTGAATCTTTTTTGTTACATCCATCTCCATCCAAGCTAGGCAAGAATTATAAAAGGCTTTGTTTTTGTCTGGAACTTTAATGATCAGATGATCACCTATAGATGAGGCAATGGTTTTGAATATATTCTCATTGAATAAATGTTCAAGAAGTTTTTCAACCTTGACCCAAACTGGTGTGATCAAACATTCTTGATTGATAATACTATATTCAGTTCATTTTAATAATCTCATCATTGTGTTGCCAAGAGTCCAGTTATCTAAAACTATTTTTGCATATTTTGTATATTTTGCATAAATCTGTTTTTTAGTCCATTTCAATAATCTCTTCTTAATTCATGCAAAAACATATTTTGCATAAATCTGTTTTTGAGTCGAATTGAATCAGTATATGTAGTCTGCTTCAAATTTTAAGGATTGAAGAACACAATGAAAGATGTGTTTTAAAAGAACATGTTGTACATATACTAATGTAGTTACAATTGGATAACAATTGTAAATATTATAGTTCTCAAACAAAAGCTATTTTTAAAAATCCAAATCATTACTAAACAAATGATTTAATTGTGATGTACCACCTACTTGATCATGAAAAGATCGCATTCTTGTATCATAAATGTCGAGTTAGGATTTCGCCCAAGGTGGATTATTCCTCCCTTCTACCTACAAAGCTTCACATGTGTCTTTATGCTTAAAGTCTGAATATTTCAGGTTCCTCTTGTTGTTCATATTATCCCACCATTCAGAAGGAATGGAGAAAAAAGCTTGTCGTAGTTCTTCTACAAAACCTGTGCTATTTTTAGTGTTGTTTTCCAAAAAAATTTCAATCTTCATTAAATTAGATTCGCGGTCATTGAGGGTTGCTGGTGAGTTAATTTTACAAGATTCACTTGTTGGAAAACTACCTTATAGTAGGTCTGTTACTTTCTTTCATCACTTACGACTGTGTCTGAACTAAGCCGAACGGATAGATATATCTGCTGACCTTTCTTTACATGTTGGAACGCGACTTGTGCAAACTCATCTTAGAATGACAGGTTGATCAATGTCATCTTGGTGGCCGATTCTCTAATGACGAGTATAGTCCAAGAGATAGATTTGCCGGAGACAAGGTTTTTTATCTCGATAGGGCACCCAACACCTATGAGGCTCAAACTGTTGCAAAGATCATTCCTCCATGGAATCTCCTGTGATTTTGGATGAGTGTAGTCGTGGTCTTTGTAATCTATGGAGTAATTAATAACTGGGAAACATCGGCACCGATTGGGGTTTGGAAGAAAGTGAAGGGATGTTGGGAATTTAGATGCATTAGAGTGTTGTAGGGTTTTAGGGAGAGAGTGGAATAGTTTTCTTGCCATTGTTTCCTAGGCGGTTTTATTTATGAGAAGATAGATAGAGATTAAACCGATATAATAGAGAGAGAGAGAGATAGAGAGAAAAAAATGGGTGAGTTGTGGTTAAGTAAAAACATAAAGGGTTAAGTAAGGATATTTAGGGTATTATTAAATAATATATGAGTGTAATGGGTCTTTCTCAAAAATATATGAAAATATGGGTAAAAAATATATAGATTGCACTCAGAGCCTTTATTTGTAATATAAACACACGTTTATACCACAAGTTTAAAGCGTGTTAGTTATTCCACAATTATAGGGATAACGGTGGTAACAGTTGTTTATTCCATAGTTATAGGGATAATGGTTTAAGTGGGCTAGTGGCGCTAAAAGTGTAACATAATGTAACTACCCACTAGTGTGTATATTATAAATAGGAAAAACCTATTGTGAATAAATAGATCTCTTTCTTGACTAAACAACTATAGGCTTACCGTGGCATAACTTGTTAGTTCCTTAATAAAAACCATGTTTTTTATCAAAATATTAAATAATAAAATTAATCTTATTTAGCTCAGATATTGCATATTCCGAATTAGCATTTATAAAAATAGTCAAAAATTTGTCTACCCCAAATGATAACTATACTCTTATCCGTACTCCTTCCGTCCCAAGATGTATATCGTTTTAGGAAATAACTTTTATCCTATAATACATGTCATTTTTGCATATCAATGTAAAAATTTATTTTATAGATTCTACCAATTGCCTATCTTTCTTTTTGTGATTTTTATGAAACAATAAAAGTAATTATTACATTTATTAATATCTATCTATCATTAAAATGACATGATTTTGGAGCGGAATAAGTATAATTTAAAATAATAATAAGGACAATGTTATATTCAGACCCTATTTGGCTATAATGAGACCCTAAATCAAATTTTTTATTTTATTTTATGTAAAATGACCATTTTACCCATTATATAAAACAACTTTTCAACTAAAAACTGCTCATTTTCTTCTTCTTCTCCGACCAAACTTCTCTCTAAAACGAATTTAATACTAAAAATCTAAGTATTTTCTTTATCTTCTCCAACCAACCTTCTCTTTACTTTTTAATTATGTTTTAATATCGACTTGTGAAACTTTCCGGTTGGGTAAATCGGCTTGCTCGAATAGGTTCATTGTGCGATTGTCTTATTCCCGAAAGTCTTTAAGTAACGACAGTAAAACAGCTGCCTGAATACTATGGCTATACAGAAGATGGAACTAGATCCCTCTCGGCAACAAGTCCAAGGGGCTCAATTATATTTTAATTGAATTCTTTTTCGTTTTTGTGAATTTATCTGTGTTAATTATATATGATCGATACTTTTCATCGGAATTAGAAAGAGAGAAGAGAGAAGAGAGAAGAGAGAAGAGAGAAGAGAGAAGAGAGAAGAGAGGGCATAAAATAAATAGTTTTCATCTGAATTTGAAAGAAAGGACGGAGAAGAGAGATATTGGACTGAAAATGGTTTATATATTAAAGGCGTTTTAATAAAATTTGGAATCTTATTATAGTGAAAGTATAATCTGATCTCATTATAACCAAAACGGATCTCGTTTTAGCGTTACCCTAATAATAATTATGAATTATTAAAATAATATATAATAAATTATTACAAAATTAAAAATATTTATTTACATCATCCATTTTTATTTTTTATTGGTTGAAGTTTTCAACATTTAAAAATATTAGCATTAAAAGAAATAGTCGAATTTCGTAGAAAATATCAATATTAAGATAGTCGATTTAAATATTATCTCAACATGTTTATCTCTATCAAAGTGGAAAAAGAAAAGTAAACCAACAATTTATTACTATTGGAAAGAAAAAGGGAAAGCCTATAATGAGACCACATTTGGCTATAATGAGACCCCAAATTCAGAATTTTCTTTCTTGAATGTGAAATGTCCATTTTGCCCTTCATTTATAAGTCAAAGTTTCTAACCAAAAACCAATTTTTCTCCAACTTCTCCCTAGAGCTTTCTTTCTCTAAACTTACTAAAAACTCTAAAAAATCATGGATTTGAGTGATTGGAGTGAAGGTTTCAGCTGCAACCTTGATGATTTCGCATCGGAGGAAGAAGAGCCGTTGACGGGCCACTTGGAAACCCAAAATGAGGTATTTTACGAAAATTTTCGAGTCAGTGCGAATATAGCGGTACCACCGCTATATAATGGATGAACTGTGAGGTGGGAATTCGCAAATCGTGCAAAATTGCGAACGGTCCGTTCGCAGAATTTCCAGATGGGCGAACGGACCGTTCGCAGAAACACCGGATAGACGAACTGTCCGTTCGCATAAATACGAGATGGACGAACGGACCGTTCGCAATTTGGCATGATTTTCGAGTTTCTAGTTCGCGATTTCGCCAAATAAACGAGTGCACTGCTCGCGATTTGGCTGAATTATCGAATTTGTTGTTCGCGAAAATGACCTGTTTTGGAAATTAAACGATCATCTAGATTTAAATATGTTCTGATATAATTGCATCAATGACATATGTAGGAACCCGATCTACCGCCATGTTCGATGGCCGATTACACGAAAGTGTTTAGTACGGACATTTTTACACCAAAGCCGATTTGGTTGATTGGGTCGAGTCCGAAAGCATAAAACTAGGATTCATTTTGGTCCGGAGTAAAAACGACGACGGTAACAAAAGTATGAAAACTCCTAGGATATATTTTAGGTGCGAGAGGTACGGAGTATACAAACCTAACCCCAAACCGGGGTATGTTAAGAAGCGCCGAGAATGTTCATCAAAAAAATGCGGGTGTCCGTTCTATTTAAGAGGGAGTCCGGTCTCAGAGCTACCGGGTTATTGGAAAGTGGTTGTGCTAAACGGGAAACACAACCACGAATTATTTTTGCACTTGGATGGTCACTCACGAGCCGCTAGACTAAAAGTCGAAGAACAATTGTTCGTTCGTAGTCAAACGGAAGTCGGTTCTCGACCGAGAGAGATATATCGCGGTTTGAAGATTAAAGACCCGCAAAATGTATCAAGCATGCGCACGATATACAACATGCGGCAAAAACATGATTTGGTTGATAAAGCGGGCAAGACCCAAATGCAATACTTGTTTGCTAAGTTAAAAGAACATGAGTACTATGTTTGGGAGCGAAGTTGTGAAGCAACGAACGAGATCCTCGAGTTGTTTTTTGCACACCCTAAAAGCATCGATTTCATGCGCACTTTTCCTCAAGTTCTTATAATGGATAGCACGTACATGACTACAAGGTATAAGATGCCTTTACTTGAAATAGTGGGCCAAAGTTCGACGAAGAAGACATTTTGTGTTGCTTTTGTTTTTTTGAGCTCCGAGAAACAAGAGAACTACACTTGGGGATTGAGTGTTCTAAAGATGGTGTTGACGAACAACAAGTGCCCATTACCTAACATTATCGTCACCGATAGAGAGTTGGCTTTAATGAATGCTATTGACGATATATTTCCGGACGCAACTCATATGCTATGCACTTGGCATATTGGTAAAAACGTCACCTCTTACGCTAGAAAAGTTTTACCGAATTCGGACATGGCCGAAGAGTTCGGGGAATATTACCAAAGGCTAGCCTATTCGGCCACGCTCGAAGACTATAACAAAAACCTTGCCGATATGCACCACACGTTTGCATTTTGTCCATTGGCTATCGACTACGTTATGAAGCAATGGATTGACGAATATGGACACAAATTCCTCAATATTCACACGAACAAATTTAAACATTTTGGAAACCAAACTAGCAATCGGTGAAATATATTTCCATCTCCACACAATATTTTTTAATATAAAGTGTTAGAAATCTAATGTATTTTATCTCATATTATAGGGCGGAGAGTGCTCACTCTAGCCTCAAGGGGGCAATTGGTAGTAGTCTATGCACGTTCGAACAATTTTGGAAACATGTTCATGCATTGCTATCCACTCAACACTCTAACATTTTTGAGTCATTCGAGCGTAGTAGGTATCGTCCAAGAAACTCAACTAGGGGTCCTAACAAAACTATCTACAAGGATGTCAAAGGTGAGCTTTCATCTCAAGCTATAGAATTAATAGAGACAAATCTCGCAACGGCCTTGAAAATATGGTTCACACCCGGAATGTGTGGGTGTGTTATTAGGACAACTCATAATTTACCATGTGCATGCGAATTAGCTTTGATTTATAAAGAAGGAAGGACGGTTAGAAAAGATGAGTGTGATGTATATTGGAGTATGTTAAGGATCAAACCTAATGAGGAGTTTGATACCAAAGACGAGCTCACTAGAAAACTCTCTTTAATAGATAGCACCATCCGCGGTTACGGGCAACACATCCAAGACCACATTATAAATAGGATGATGCAAATCCTAGATCCCGCTAGGAGTCATGTTTTGGAACCTAAGGAGCCGGTTGTTACCAAGGGTAGGAAAAAAGCCGGCCGGGACAAATTAACTCAATGGGACCCTAGCGAGTGGGAATACGATGGTAGTCTAGGCGCTAGCACTCCCAGCACGATTGGTAGCACGGCCGCTTTGGTAGGTAATAGAACCTTTCTACCGCAAAAAAACAAGACGAAAGAAAAAGAGAAAACCAAGGCTCAACCGAAGAAAGATAAAGTGCCTCGACCGAAAAAATCATCAAAGGGACAGGATTTTAGCGGGTACGAGAGTTGGTTTCCTAGCTATTTTGCATGACTACATTTCTAGCGTCGAAGACGTCTCTCCCGACGGTAATTGCGGATTCTGGGCCGTTGCTTTGACGGTATACGGTAAATCCGATTCATAGGACCAAGTTAGACGGGATTTGATCGGCGAATTGCAAAATGAGCGTGAGCTATGGGAGAGAGTGTTTGATGGTTCACAAGTTATAGATAACCTTGTGAGAAGGTTGAACGTTTTCGAATTGTATGGTGCCGGTACTAGGCATTGGATGACGTTACCCGATTTAGGGTTAGTGATAGCCACTAGATACCAATGTATCTTATACCACATTTCACTCCACCAATCGTACACTTATCTACCTCTACGCGGTGTGCCTCCTCGATCGTGTCCTAACCTGGAAGTTGGTATAGGTTTCGTTCACGGTAACCATTTCGTCAAAGTAAGTATACAAATGTGTGTTTCAATTTTATATATTATTTTTGTGACCAAATATTTATCTAGCTTTTATTTGTGTAGGTTGTGTTGAATGGACCACTTCCGGAAATTTATCCTACTTGGTTTCCGTTTCGCACGGATCATGACGTCACCTGTTGGGAAATACTGCTCGGCAAGAGATTGAACAAACATAACCAAATCAAGCCCGCGCAACCATCGACCGCACACGAAGAGCCAGCACGTGTCTTCGATTTGAATGAAGACTAATAATTTGATTATGCATTACTTGTTTTTATCCCGTTGTGTTTACGAATACTTTTTTTTTACTTTCACCTCGGTTTGTAATCGATACTCCCACGTTTTATTTATTTTGAAAATTCCATTTCATATAATTATTGTAAAAACAAGTTGCACAAAACAATTAAATTGCAAGTTCCCCCAAAAATTACAATTTTATCAAAAAAAGTGTGAAAAAAATTAAAAATTTGGCACAGTGGCGAATTTGCGAATGGGGAACGTTTGATTTTTCCGAATTGCAAACTCCCACCGCTATGATTTGGCAAAATCGCGAGGGAGCTGTTCGCTATTTTGTCAATTTACATGGGCCTGCATTCGCGAATCCGGCGATTTACAACCTTCTGTGTTCGCGAAACCCTCTGTAAATTTAGTATTTTCACCATTTTGTGACTTTCCCGACTCCAAAACTGATTTTTCTTTTTACCAACATTAAACATTAGTCAATTGGCCCAAATAATTTGAATTTTGTGGAAAAAAAAACTCAAAAAAGTAAAAAAAACTACTTCAAAGTAGCATAAAATGGTCACATTTTGTGACTTTCTTGACTCGAAAACTGATTTTTCTTTTTACCAACATCAAACATTAGTCAATTGGCCCAAATGATTCGAATTTTGTGGGAAACAAAACTCAAAAAATTAAAAAAAAAAACTACTTCAAAGTAGCCTAAAATGGTCACATTTTGTGACATTTTCACGTTTATTTACTTTTTTAATCTGATTTTTTTGAACCATTATTATTAGTTGTGATTTGAAGTATAAGATATATGAACCGACACATGGAAATATATAAGATAGTATCAATATTAGTTGTGATTTGAAGTATCATTTTCAAATAAATGATTCGAAATTTGTAGGAAAGATTAAGATTTTAATAACACCCTAAAAACTACTTAAAAGTAGGGTAGTGTTGTCAGACATGTAAGGATAACGTAATCTGGATGGGCGACTAATGTGGTGACACATAATATATACAGAAATACACACATATCGAAGATAATTATTACAACCCACGTGGTTTAAATCAGGGTCTCATTATAGCCAAAGACAGCATTGCATTCGAAATAGTATGAATTTTGCTATAATAAGACCTTATCCAAATATTAAATGCCCACCAAAATTGACTCGCCCCCTATAAAATAGGACATAAAGTCTACAAAAAATACGACACTTTCGCAACCTGCAGCACTCACGAAAATATAAAACTCGTTAACGTTTACATATGGAGTTTACGGCGGACGAAGATTACCACATGCTTCGAGCTGCGAAGATTGCACGCGAGATACTGGGGGAAGATACAAGCGATTAGTTTTTCGAGCGTGTCCTATGTACGATGTATATAAACTACGGCCCTTTAGGTACAAGAGGTATCGTCATGCGTACTCGTGAGCAGATCAAAAACAGATACAATTTTTGCAAGCCAATACAACATTTGTGTTTCTTGCCATCGCTTATTAAGCGAGAAGCAGCCGCCGTTTGGAACCTAACCTTGATAGACTACATCACAAGGGATATGGTAGCATTTCTAGAGGATAAAATTATTGCAAGGGGTGGAGTGGATGATGTGGAATACAAACTTAGATACGACTAAGCCTTCCACTTATGCAGTGTTACATATTACTCGTTGTTGTTTGAAGTTATCATTTTTCTTATCAGTTGTTGTTTGAAGTTGTGATTTTCGTATTAGTGGTTGTTGTTTGAAGTTGTCATTTTTCTTATCAGTTGTTGTTTGAAGTTGTGATTTTCGTATTACTGGTTGTTAATTTAAGTTGTCATTTTTCTTATCATTTGTTGTTTGAAGTTGTGATTTTTGTATTACTGGTTGTTAATTTAAGTTGTGATTTTTTTATTAGTTGTTGTTTGAAGTTGTGGGTACCAAATAATGTCTACAAAACAAGGTAATGAAAACTTTAACAAGTTATAGCATTAACTTAAACAAACAGACAATACAGACACTACCAGATGCAAACTATTAAAAACATATCACAATGCTCAATCGTCGAAGTCGTATCCCAAGTTGTCGTCAGACTCAATCCCCTATTCCCTCTCAGTAATCCTATTCTCAAGATACGCTACCATATCCTTCGTGATGTAGTCTACCACAGTCATGTTCCAGACGGTAGCTGCTTCTTGCTTAATTTTAAAGGGTAGAAACAACAAACGATCCATTGGTTTGCAAAAAATGTACCTCTCCTTGATTTGGTCACAGTTACGCACAAGAAAACCTTCAGTTCCTAAACGGCCGTAGTTGTAGTACATATTACACAAGACCATCTCGAAAAACGCGTCGCTACTATCTTCTCCCAACTCTCGGTGGGCAAGTTTCACTGCCTCGAGCAAATGGTAATCTTCATTAGGGGTAAACTCCATTGGTTAAACTGTTTATGTTCGAATAGTGCTTGGCGTCTATTTATATGCTCGTGGTTGTTTGGGCGGGAACTGCATTAAAAGCAAATGTTTTTGGCCGCAACTTTTTAGGTGTCTCGTTATAGCGAAAAACCTGGTGATTGAAGTTTTGTTATAATGAGACCCCTACTATTGTTGCACTGCAACATTATTGTACTTTTGCAAATATTAGGTGTCGCATACTCATTTGTCAGTTTGGACTGCGGTATCCTATTCTTACAGGTGTTGTTTATCGATAGGTCAACTTGGATAACGTTATCTTAACCATAAAAGTGGTACAGAAAGACGTAATTTTAGGCAGAACAAATAATAGCCAATATACCAATTGCAAAAAATGTGTCCATGGACTGAGTTTGAAGATCAATATCTGATGATGGGAAGTCCGAACCAAAGTCCGAAAGGTGTTCGACATGGGATTGTAAAGTAAAATTACGCAGGAGATGGTGTCATATGTGACACACTCGGAAGAGGAGCAAATAGCCGACGCAATAGCGAGCGCCGTTGAAACGTATTCAACTCCCGAAGGAAGTAGTGATTCAGATGGGTATGGAATGAACTATCCGACTCCATAGAACTAAGTGTGCAATGCTAACTGAGGGTTAGTTTATCTACCGTTTGCTTTAATTTATTTGCTTATGTATTTCTAATTACACAATGCTTTTGATTAATGTGTAATTTTTATTTGCTTATGTATTTCAATTATGCGAGAAATCTAGGTGTTATTGTTTTAAGTGTTGTTGTTTTTTAGATACACATCATATAAGCGAAAGCAATAACTTAAGCAAAACTAAAGATTTTATCCGAACAAAAGCAATAACTAAAGAACCAAAAGCAATTCCATACAACCATATCAACGAAAGCAACAACTAAAGTAAAAAAATAAGGTAATACCAAACAATCGTCCTGGTAGTCATATAATACAAATGCACTCAATCGGCATGGCGGTACTGGATCCCCAAAAGCGACCACTCGTGTATCTCTCAACGCAAGTCCTCCATACTCATCGAGTCCGCTCTAGAATCAACATCAGTCACACGATCTACAAGGTGATACAGTCGTGCCTGATATGTCATCGCACTAGGGGTCTCTGGAACATGTGAAGCAGATGGACCAAGAATGCTAGGATCAAGCAGAACGTACCATAGGTGGTCACTGATCCATACATCATACAAAGAGGTCGTGCCATGACCGCCTATAGCGTATGTGTCACCGCGAATCCTCGGGTCAACAACGTGTGACTCCCAGCATATCCACGTGGCCTCATCCCACAAGAAGCGCGTGTTGATACGCCTCCGCCTATCTACTGGTAAAATAGTCCACAACGCCGGTGGTATGTCCTGAACGTGCCCTAGCTGTCGAGCCACCCGAAGCGGATAGTACGCCTCAACTATGTCGAACGCCTTCAGCGTGTGGTCAATCCAAGCCACACGCTGAAAAGGGAAATGAGCACGATGCGTCTCGTAAGGCATGAACCAAACCTGTCATATGTTAGTTAATAATCTTTAAAAAAATATAAGTAATAATAAATTAACGCTATGGAAACAAATATAACAAATCATTGTAACTCACATGGTTCTCCGTCAACGAAACCAGTCCCTGTTGGATGTTGATGCGAGTCTCATCATCCGCACGAAACGGTGTCGGTACATATCGGCACATAGTCAGCATACAACACTCGTAGAGAGTGTTGATCGTAGGCTTTAGGCTATAGAAGTGATCGTATATCCACGTCTCCAACAAGGCAATACAACCCGCAATCCCTAAAGTCGCGTGTAGCGACGACTTTCCTCGGTGGTGGTACAGCTGAGCTAGTATATGCTGTCCCCAGTTATATCTAACGGATGAGGTATAATGCTCTACAAACTGGAGGTAATCTAAAGATATACTGTTCCCCGTCTTGTTCACCAGAACACAACAACCCAGCATGTGCAGCAGATAACCCCTAGTGGCACACTTTACATCACTATCAAACATGGTATCATCCTTATAAAAGGGCTGCATGTACTGCTCACGTAAAAACTGTAAACGAACAGATCTACCATTACCCCCTGTTACGCCCTAACTCATACTTAAGTTCATCCTGATCTATCCCTAATGCTCTAGAATACCAAGCTAAACGCTGTCCATCACTAGGAAATGTCTGAACAACGAAATCATCACCTGTCACCGGGAGACCAGTAATGACGTGGACGTCGTCTAACGTCACCGTCATCTCACCGAAAATGAAGTGAAAGTTGTTCGTCTCCGAATGCCACCTCTCTAGAAAAGCATCTACAAGATGAACGTTGGTACTCCAACGCTCCAACACATCGGTGAGGGGACCGAAACAAGTCATCATAACCTGCTCTCTGACCCTGTTCTGCCCAGCAAGACCCCATGCACGGTGGGTACCGTACATAGAGTAGCACCGCGAGTGCCGACGAGCCTACATAAAACATAAAAAACTTAGAAATAATAAAAAAGAACATATAAATGTACTTTAAAACACGTCATTACTTACCTCTCCTGCAAAGACGTGGTAGGCCTCGTGCTGTGTGTACTCTGGATATAGACGAGGCACATGCGGATTCACCCTCCTAAATAACTGGTCCAGCGTCCCAAACCCATGGGATAAAACAGGGTCTGGAGTAGAAGCGCTAGGCCTACGCCTAACGATCATGACCGTGACACACGGTCCTCGTGCTCTCCATCATCGCTCGAGCCTGAATGTCGAACAGGTGTATGCTGCTGTCTGCGAGGCATGCTGAAATACAACATATAAATTATTAATAAATTTGGGGAAACAAACTACACAATTTGATAAAACAAAATAAAAAATCAACATTTCTATTCATGGTGAAATTGCGAACAGTGGGTTTGCAATTTCACCAACATTGCGAACAATGAGTTCGCAATTTGGTGAAATTGCGAACCCACTATTCGCAATTTCAACATCGCTGGAAATAAAAAATTGTGAACACGTACTTCGCAATTTTGCACGAGTTGCGAAGTACATGTTCGCAATCCTGCATTTCCAGCCACCTACAACCCTAATCTCTAGATCGAACCTAAATCTCCAAAACTCAACCAAATTCATCATCCATGGTACCAAAATGATCCTAATGCATCGACTAACACGAATCTACAACTATTTTTCCCAAAAAACAACTACATATACATGAAAATCAGACTTTTTATCAAGAACCCTAAACTCTAAAAATCACTAAAAATACTAAAGTAAAATGCATAAAAATTACATGAATATGTAAAGGCTTCGTACCTTAAGCTGTTTGTGATGTTGGAATTGAGAAATCTTGCTGTTTTGTTTTCGGGATTTTGAGTGATTTTGGGAGAGAGAAGAGAGAAGAAGAGAGAAAAGATAGAAATGGGCTGAAAATAAGGGTTTTATATCAGGGGTAAATAAGTCTTTTTTGGGGTCTCATTATAGCCAAATGGGGTCTCATTATAAAAGGGTCTCATTATAGCCAAATGGGGTCTCAATTTAGCCTTGCCCAAAAAAAAATACAGGCAATGATGAAGGTGGATTTAGAATATTAAAGAAAAGGTAGTGGTCCCACTCTGATTAAATCAGTTGGGCGATGATAGAATTGATGAATACGGGCCTGTCATCCCTGCACCGCGAGGTTTTCTTGCTCTTTATAATTGAGCAGCAAAGATAGTTATATACTCATACAGAGGGCATAACGGTGTTTTTTATGTTAATTGTATCGCGGATTTTTTTTATATAAATAGTTTATTTATGTTTTATAAAGGTAACAAACAGATGTTTTTTTTTACAATATGAAAATGTGAGAGATTTGTTTTACAATGTGGAAGCGTGAGAGATTTGTTTATTACAAACGTAAAAATCTGTTTATTACATAAAATGATCTATTTGTTACGTTTTTAAAATGTAGGGGATTTGTTTAATACAAAAGTAAAGGAAAAAGATTGATGGGAGACCATTAGCAAACATGAAGAACCTGCCATGTTTTTTATCCTATACAAAAACCTAACGTATTACAACGAATTTTAATCACGATGACGATATAATATTATTACAACGAGCACGATCACCATGATCGCAGTGTAGAATTTGACAGGATTAATGTCACGAAGTATACTGCAATTAAGACGGTCCAGTCACAGTATAATTTGGCATATTTAATGTCACGACTATATCGTTAATATATTATGTAGTTATATACAATTTTATGATACTTTTAATTTATTTATTATTTTTATGGATATTCAATACTTTATTTCGGTTTATTTTAGCTAGGGCTTATAGCCATATTATAAAATACTAAAATCAAATGTTAAAGCCGCGCGAGATGAAATTTCATTTCTGGCGTCAACCATAGATCATTGTGAGACTACCATCTTCTTTTCATCCTAGAATAAACTAATTAAAGTTTTTTTTTATGATTGAGTATTATCAAGACTTAAATAAGAGGTGAGTTTCATCCATGGTGTTATTTATTTTAAGATTTATCTATTTTAAGATGTACATGAATATATAATTACTTCATAAGCTTATTGGAGTTGATTTTGATCGCTGATTGAAAGACTAATTCAAATCCTCATATTTTCTATATTCAGTGCTTGATTATTTTTCATGCCTTGCATTTTTCACAAGTTTTAGCTAATTTTGCTCGTGAGAATTTCTTTCATAGAGTTTTTGTTCACAATGAAGATTAGTGTTGTTTCCCGTCAAACGTTTTGAAGATTAAAATGTATTATTCCTACAAAATTTACAGATCTCGCAATAAAATAACAATCAGGTATCAAAATGTGCTACATAAGGATGTTAGTAATATAGTGTTATTTTAAAGTTTTAGAATTGCTTATATGATTGAGATATCAAATTAGAAGATTGTGAACTTCTTCAATTCTTCATTTGAATATTCTCTTGAATTTGATATCTAGAAATCAAATCATATTTGTCTACTTATATTTATACAGTTCTTCCAAACTTTTATCCAAATATTTGAAGCACAAAAAAGAACCTATAATCATTAAAGAACTGCAACCTCTAAAAAGTTAGATATTTTTACTTGCTATAAGATTGTTAGTAAGAACTAGAAATTTCTATATAAATTATTTGATTTCAGATAAAGAATTCGTGTTAATCTTCAATATGAATACAATGTTGGGAATAATATTTGATTCTTGGATAATTCTAAAGTCTTGTTATAGACAATTTCAAATCGAAATATTTTTAGTGGTTCTCCAAAAATCTCAATCGATAAAATCAGAATTCTCTTTTGAACATTGAGAATGACTTTTTTGTATATTGTTTGTGAACCAAAAACAAAAAATATATTTTGACTAAAAATTTTCAAAATCTAAAAACAATTTTAACTATCCAAAAGTGGCTATCATTTAAAATGGGAAAAACAGTTATTTTGAAGATTTAAAATTTAAATGAATTTTCAGAATAACATTCACATTTTAATATAACACTAATCATAATATATTCTAACAAGCGTGCACTCCGCACTCTCCAACTTGCTCAATAATATATTATGACTACATTGATCGACTAGTTAATCCGATTACACTAGAATATCTAATAACCTCCCCCTATTTAAGTGCAATTCATGATTCACTAAAACAAAAGCACAATAAATAACAAATTTATGCATAAATAAAATATCGGGACGATTGAAGTCATATTAGTATATTACGCATTTCAAATATTTGAGTATCAAGGTTGATGAGGGCGGAATTCGCCGATTTATAGATATAGGGGTAACAATGTGATAGATAAATAGTTAATATGATTAAATGAGCAGTCAAGGTTCTTCAGGGACTAATATGTAAAAATAAAATAGTTAGGGGAGGCCCATCGACGTGTGATGATGGCCCATTGAGAGCTTAAACGGGTCCTCCATATTTTACTATAAAAGGAGGACCCATTTGCCTAAAATGGCATGGAATATTTTCTTTACACAAAGACTACTTTATCTCTCTATATTTTCTCTCTCTAATCATATCAGGTCCTAGATCCGAAATATATCCTTTTGACAGCTATTCACTCATCATTGGCGCCGTCTGTGGGAACAGTGATACCGAAAAGGAATCTTTTGTCCTTTGAAAATCACATTGTACGGGATGAATAGCGAAGCGGCGACAGAGAGGGACGGTAGGGAGGTTGTCCGAGCCGCTGCTGGGTCGGAAGACGCGGGAGCTCCTGGTCGGGAGTGGAACGGCGGTCGGGATAAGCGGTCGACCCTGATTATGACCAGAAAGCAGCTGCTCGAAGATATTGCCCGGTTAGAAGAGGAGCGAGAGCGGGCACTGGACGAAAAAAGGGTTCGTGAAAGGAAGGGCAAAGAGCCCGCCCTGGACGATCGGGGAACGGCTGGTCGCGGCCAAGCGTCGCGGATGGAGGTCCGACCTGTCAGGTATTACCGAGATTCACCTCCCGAAGATGAAGAGGCCGTCAAGACTCGTCGGAACCCAGACACCCATCGGATCATGACGTCGGACTATCCCTCAGACGATTCGTCCGGCGAGGATTACCGGCGCCGGGAGAGAGCTCAACGGACGCGAAAGATTCGGTCCCAGCGCATTCGAGGGTCCAGGGCAGACCCTTCGCGGTACAAAAAGGGCGGCACCGATAAGCCGACCCCTGTGTCCTTTGAAAAGGAAGGAACGCACGTCGCCAGCCGCGGAGAGCGAGAAATGTTACCACCAATTCCGTGGCAACCGACGAACAGCCAAAACCTTGGATACCGAACGAGCAGCCAGTTCGTCGGCCCAAGACCCGAGGGGCTCTATGAAATCAGGACCGAGGGTCTTGGGGGAGGAGCGTTTGAGCTCGGAGTCAACTGGAGAGCCTCCCCGTTATCTGATGAGATATTAGCGGGACCGCTCCCGAGGCGTTTTGACATTTCTAAACTGGAAAAATACGACGGGAAAACGGATCCGGACAACCATCTGGAGGCCTTTAAAAACTTTATGCTAAGTTTCGATAACGATGATAAGCTCTTATGTAGGGCTTTTTCTATGACGTTCAAAGATAGGGCTTCGAAATGGTACAACCGATTGCCGCAGGGGTGTATCAGAAACTTCGGGACTTTCTGGGAAATGTTTAGGCAGCACTTCGTGGGAAGTAAGAGTTTCCGAGCTAATGGAGACACTATCATGAACTGTAGACAGAAGCTGGGGGAAAGCCTAAAAAACTACACCAGGCGATTTATTGATGCGAAAACCGACCTGGACCATTGTGAAGAGAATGTGGCTCTGACAGCGTTTCGATTGGGCCTGCTCCCGGGGCCAATGAAGCAAGCAGTTACGAAAAAGCAAGCGTTCACTTTCTCTGCGCTCTTGGCACAAATAGAAAAACAGATACTAATCGAAGAAACGGAGGCTTCCGAGGTGGCGGCGCAGATCCAACAGAGCGCTCAGGCATCGTTCGTAATAAAGCAGGGCTCCCGACCCGACCATGCTAGAGTAGCCCAGCCGATTAGTACAATACCCCCGACCCCGCCAGCAGTGACTAAGTCTCCCGCCCCGACCGGTCCAAGGCAAAAACAAAATGGGCAGGCAACGTCCCGACCCACGTCCAACAAATGGATACGACCGGCCTACTTCGCGGATCTCACGGAGTGCGTGTCCTCCATCTACGAAAAAACCAAGAGGAGCGGGATGTACCGGAAGCCTTTTCCTATCCCGACGCCTCGGGAGCAAAGGAATAACCGCTATTGTCGTTACCACGAGGACGTCGGCCATGACACGAAAGATTGCATAGCCTTAAAAAGGGAGATCCAGATGCTCATCGAGCACGGTAACCTCTTAGAGTATGTCAAGAAGGCCCAACATGCCGCGCCCTCGAAAGAAGTGGTTATAGTCCCAAAACCAGAAACCGCCATGGCAATTTCGGAGGTTGCGGATCAGTTCGACGTATCAGTTGAATACCTTGACCCCGAGGTCGGTCGGAATATCATAGGGATCATTGAGGAAGAGGCGGAAGTTAGCGTGCGCGGCCTTTGTGAACTTTTTGATTCATCAACAATCCTCGAAAAGGGATCTGCGACGGGAGCCAGAACTTGCTTCCAAACCTGGGGAGCTAACCACGCCGATATCAGAGTCGTTGATGAAAAAATTGGCAACCGCGCCGATATCAGAGTTGTTGATGAAAAAATTGGCAATCGCACCGATATCAGAGTTGTTGATGAAAAAATCGGCGAGCGCATCGGTCGGATCCAAGGCTTGCGCGATCTTTTCGAATCTATGACCATCTTCGGGGGGGATTCAATGGCGGGAATCACGCATTCCTCCAGGAAGAGGCACATCGTTAACTTAACCACCCAGCTGGAAGCCAGAACTTGCTTCCAAACCAGGAGTACCCCTTCGCCAATTTTGTATTTTGACGATGATGATATGAGGGACTTGGCCGGGCCCCATGAGGATGCCATTGTGATCGGGGCAGCGATCGCGGGAGAAGAGGTTCGGCGAATTTTGGTAGATACCGGGAGCTCAGCCAATATCATCTTCGCTTCGACTTTTGCCAAATTCCGAACACGACCAGTAATCGAGCGATCCGACCGTACCATCGTCGGGTTTACAGGAACTGCAGCGGACGTCGTCGGAGAGTTCGAGGGTGTGATACAGCTCGGCCGCGGCCCGTTTAAAAAAGAAGTCACGGTGCTGTTTATAGTAGTTGACGCGCCGGCTTCGCACAATGCTATTTTGGGACGATCTTGGATATCGCGCATGCATGCGGTGACTTCCACCATTCATCAGTGCGTAAAATATGTGGTTGGAAATAACATCAGAGTAGTGCGAAGCAGCCAGAAAACGGCCCGGGAGTGTTACCGAGCTGCGTTGGCACCCAAGAAAGACCACAAGATGTACCCCTCCCAGGCATAGCAATTAAGGGGGGGCTCCCCGGGATCGCAGCCGGTGGACGACCCTAGGGAGGCCCCAAGCCTTTTGACAACCGACGAAGAGTGTGAGCTGCATCATTTTGCAATTGGGAAAGGTCTGCGGGTCGGGTTGAATATGTTACCGACCTTAAGGGAACGAATGCTGGCTTTACTCCGAGAGAATCTCGATTTGTTCGCATGGTGTTCCGGGGACGTTACGGGAGTACCCGAGTCGTTTGCAATACACAAGTTGACAATTAACAAGAATGTTAGACCAATAATTCAGAAGCGTCGGGCTTTCTCTCCCGAAAAAGCAGAAGTAATTCTGAGGGAAGTCGAAAGAATGACCGGCGTCGGACATATCGTAGAAGCGCGATACCCTTTGTGGATATCTAACCCTGTTCTTGTCAAAAAGAAAAGCGGGAAATGGCGGATGTGTGTAGACTTTACCGATCTCAACCGAGCGTGCCCGAAGGATCCCTTCCCAATGCCACGGATCGATCAACTGGTGGACTCGACATCGGGTAACAAACTATTATCTTTTATGGATGCTTATGCCGGTTATAATCAAATTAAGCTGCACCCCGCGGATCAGGAGAATACCACATTTATCACGGGACGAGGGCTATATTGCTACAAAGTAATGCCCTTCGGACTAAAGAACGCGGGCGCGACATACCAAAGACTGGTTAACCGAACGTTTGAAGACCAGATCGGGAGAAACATGGAGGTTTATATCGATGACATGTTGGTCAAAAGTGAGACCGATGTAGATCACCTTACCGACCTCAAGGAGGCTTTTGATAACCTACGACGGGTAAACCTTAAGCTAAACCCTGAGAAGTGTTCTTTTGGTGTTCGGTCAGGGAAATTTTTGGGTTTCCTCGTCAGTGAGAAAGGCATCGAAGCCGACCCTGTCCAACTCCGAGCCCTAGCCGACATGGCTCCTCCTCGGAGTATAAAAGAAGTTCAGATACTGACTGGGCGGTTAGCCGCGTTGAATCGTTTCATCTCTCGATCGTCTGACAAATGCGCTCCGTTTTTTCAGGTCCTCCGACAGGTAAAAAATTTCGTTTGGACTGATGAGTGCGACAAGGCATTTTTGGGGATCAAAGAGTATTTATCGTCCCCGAACCGTCTGACCAAGCCCGTTGCGCACGAAACTCTGTTCCTCTACGTTGCAGTCACGGATTACGCGGTCAGTGCAGCTCTGGTCAGCGAATCAGGCCCGGCTCCGACGGCGGTGTACTATGTAAGCAAAAGTCTGCTTGACGCCGAAACACGATACTTAAAACTCGAAAAAATGGCCTTGGCCCTGGTGACGGCTGCGAGGAAGATGCGCCCATACTTCCAAGCGCACCACATTGTCGTCCGCACGTCGTTTCCACTAAAATACGTTTTTCAACGACCAGATATGTCCGGGAGAATAGCCAAGTGGTCGGTAGAGTTGGGGGATTTCGACATTGAGTTCGAGCCCCGAACCGCGATCAAGGGTCAGGCCTTGGCCGATTTTCTGGTCGAATTTCACTCCGACCGACCCGAACAAGAAACACCCTCACACGAAACCGCGGAGGGCGAATGGACTATCCGTACTGATGGAGGAGCCAACGTTAGCGGTTGTGGCGCGGGAGTTCAAATCGTTACTCCTTCGGGTTTGAGCATGTTCCAGGCCATCCGTTTTGGTTTTCACACGTCAAACAATGAAGCAGAATATGAAGCGGCTTTGGCGGGGTTACGATTGGCGCAAGTCTGCGGGGCGAGACAAGTGCGCCTTGTAAGCGACTCCCAACTGTTGATAAACCAAGCCTCGGGGAATGCGGAGGCTCGGAAAGAACACCTAGTACAGTACTTGGCGGCCTTGAGAATTTTGGCTGCCTCTTTCGACAAAATCGCGTACGAGCATGTCAACCGAAGTGAAAATATGACAGCCGACTCTTTGGCGACGGTTTCTTGCTCGACAAGCTATCCTTGGGTAATAGAGCAAGAGAGTCCGTCCATTATTAAACGGCATGAACTCGATAACCGACCCGAAATTGCGTGCCAGATCTCTCCAGTAGTGCATTCGGATTGGCACTACTGGAGAAGCGCGTGACTCCCAGCATATCCACGTGGCCTCATCCCACAAGAAGCGCGTGTTGATACGCCTCCGCCTATCTACTGGTAAAATAGTCCACAACGCCGGTGGTATGTCCTGAACGTGCCCTAGCTGTCGAGCCACCCGAAGCGGATAGTACGCCTCAACTATGTCGAACGCCTTCAGCGTGTGGTCAATCCAAGCCACACGCTGAAAAGGGAAATGAGCACGATGCGTCTCGTAAGGCATGAACCAAACCTGTCATATGTTAGTTAATAATCTTTAAAAAAATATAAGTAATAATAAATTAACGCTATGGAAACAAATATAACAAATCATTGTAACTCACATGGTTCTCCGTCAACGAAACCAGTCCCTGTTGGATGTTGATGCGAGTCTCATCATCCGCACGAAACGGTGTCGGTACATATCGGCACATAGTCAGCATACAACACTCGTAGAGAGTGTTGATCGTAGGCTTTAGGCTATAGAAGTGATCGTATATCCACGTCTCCAACAAGGCAATACAACCCGCAATCCCTAAAGTCGCGTGTAGCGACGACTTTCCTCGGTGGTGGTACAGCTGAGCTAGTATATGCTGTCCCCAGTTATATCTAACGGATGAGGTATAATGCTCTACAAACTGGAGGTAATCTAAAGATATACTGTTCCCCGTCTTGTTCACCAGAACACAACAACCCAGCATGTGCAGCAGATAACCCCTAGTGGCACACTTTACATCACTATCAAACATGGTATCATCCTTATAAAAGGGCTGCATGTACTGCTCACGTAAAAACTGTAAACGAACAGATCTACCATTACCCCCTGTTACGCCCTAACTCATACTTAAGTTCATCCTGATCTATCCCTAATGCTCTAGAATACCAAGCTAAACGCTGTCCATCACTAGGAAATGTCTGAACAACGAAATCATCACCTGTCACCGGGAGACCAGTAATGACGTGGACGTCGTCTAACGTCACCGTCATCTCACCGAAAATGAAGTGAAAGTTGTTCGTCTCCGAATGCCACCTCTCTAGAAAAGCATCTACAAGATGAACGTTGGTACTCCAACGCTCCAACACATCGGTGAGGGGACCGAAACAAGTCATCATAACCTGCTCTCTGACCCTGTTCTGCCCAGCAAGACCCCATGCACGGTGGGTACCGTACATAGAGTAGCACCGCGAGTGCCGACGAGCCTACATAAAACATAAAAAACTTAGAAATAATAAAAAAGAACATATAAATGTACTTTAAAACACGTCATTACTTACCTCTCCTGCAAAGACGTGGTAGGCCTCGTGCTGTGTGTACTCTGGATATAGACGAGGCACATGCGGATTCACCCTCCTAAATAACTGGTCCAGCGTCCCAAACCCATGGGATAAAACAGGGTCTGGAGTAGAAGCGCTAGGCCTACGCCTAACGATCATGACCGTGACACACGGTCCTCGTGCTCTCCATCATCGCTCGAGCCTGAATGTCGAACAGGTGTATGCTGCTGTCTGCGAGGCATGCTGAAATACAACATATAAATTATTAATAAATTTGGGGAAACAAACTACACAATTTGATAAAACAAAATAAAAAATCAACATTTCTATTCATGGTGAAATTGCGAACAGTGGGTTTGCAATTTCACCAACATTGCGAACAATGAGTTCGCAATTTGGTGAAATTGCGAACCCACTATTCGCAATTTCAACATCGCTGGAAATAAAAAATTGTGAACACGTACTTCGCAATTTTGCACGAGTTGCGAAGTACATGTTCGCAATCCTGCATTTCCAGCCACCTACAACCCTAATCTCTAGATCGAACCTAAATCTCCAAAACTCAACCAAATTCATCATCCATGGTACCAAAATGATCCTAATGCATCGACTAACACGAATCTACAACTATTTTTCCCAAAAAACAACTACATATACATGAAAATCAGACTTTTTATCAAGAACCCTAAACTCTAAAAATCACTAAAAATACTAAAGTAAAATGCATAAAAATTACATGAATATGTAAAGGCTTCGTACCTTAAGCTGTTTGTGATGTTGGAATTGAGAAATCTTGCTGTTTTGTTTTCGGGATTTTGAGTGATTTTGGGAGAGAGAAGAGAGAAGAAGAGAGAAAAGATAGAAATGGGCTGAAAATAAGGGTTTTATATCAGGGGTAAATAAGTCTTTTTTGGGGTCTCATTATAGCCAAATGGGGTCTCATTATAAAAGGGTCTCATTATAGCCAAATGGGGTCTCAATTTAGCCTTGCCCAAAAAAAAATACAGGCAATGATGAAGGTGGATTTAGAATATTAAAGAAAAGGTAGTGGTCCCACTCTGATTAAATCAGTTGGGCGATGATAGAATTGATGAATACGGGCCTGTCATCCCTGCACCGCGAGGTTTTCTTGCTCTTTATAATTGAGCAGCAAAGATAGTTATATACTCATACAGAGGGCATAACGGTGTTTTTTATGTTAATTGTATCGCGGATTTTTTTTATATAAATAGTTTATTTATGTTTTATAAAGGTAACAAACAGATGTTTTTTTTTACAATATGAAAATGTGAGAGATTTGTTTTACAATGTGGAAGCGTGAGAGATTTGTTTATTACAAACGTAAAAATCTGTTTATTACATAAAATGATCTATTTGTTACGTTTTTAAAATGTAGGGGATTTGTTTAATACAAAAGTAAAGGAAAAAGATTGATGGGAGACCATTAGCAAACATGAAGAACCTGCCATGTTTTTTATCCTATACAAAAACCTAACGTATTACAACGAATTTTAATCACGATGACGATATAATATTATTACAACGAGCACGATCACCATGATCGCAGTGTAGAATTTGACAGGATTAATGTCACGAAGTATACTGCAATTAAGACGGTCCAGTCACAGTATAATTTGGCATATTTAATGTCACGACTATATCGTTAATATATTATGTAGTTATATACAATTTTATGATACTTTTAATTTATTTATTATTTTTATGGATATTCAATACTTTATTTCGGTTTATTTTAGCTAGGGCTTATAGCCATATTATAAAATACTAAAATCAAATGTTAAAGCCGCGCGAGATGAAATTTCATTTCTGGCGTCAACCATAGATCATTGTGAGACTACCATCTTCTTTTCATCCTAGAATAAACTAATTAAAGTTTTTTTTTATGATTGAGTATTATCAAGACTTAAATAAGAGGTGAGTTTCATCCATGGTGTTATTTATTTTAAGATTTATCTATTTTAAGATGTACATGAATATATAATTACTTCATAAGCTTATTGGAGTTGATTTTGATCGCTGATTGAAAGACTAATTCAAATCCTCATATTTTCTATATTCAGTGCTTGATTATTTTTCATGCCTTGCATTTTTCACAAGTTTTAGCTAATTTTGCTCGTGAGAATTTCTTTCATAGAGTTTTTGTTCACAATGAAGATTAGTGTTGTTTCCCGTCAAACGTTTTGAAGATTAAAATGTATTATTCCTACAAAATTTACAGATCTCGCAATAAAATAACAATCAGGTATCAAAATGTGCTACATAAGGATGTTAGTAATATAGTGTTATTTTAAAGTTTTAGAATTGCTTATATGATTGAGATATCAAATTAGAAGATTGTGAACTTCTTCAATTCTTCATTTGAATATTCTCTTGAATTTGATATCTAGAAATCAAATCATATTTGTCTACTTATATTTATACAGTTCTTCCAAACTTTTATCCAAATATTTGAAGCACAAAAAAGAACCTATAATCATTAAAGAACTGCAACCTCTAAAAAGTTAGATATTTTTACTTGCTATAAGATTGTTAGTAAGAACTAGAAATTTCTATATAAATTATTTGATTTCAGATAAAGAATTCGTGTTAATCTTCAATATGAATACAATGTTGGGAATAATATTTGATTCTTGGATAATTCTAAAGTCTTGTTATAGACAATTTCAAATCGAAATATTTTTAGTGGTTCTCCAAAAATCTCAATCGATAAAATCAGAATTCTCTTTTGAACATTGAGAATGACTTTTTTGTATATTGTTTGTGAACCAAAAACAAAAAATATATTTTGACTAAAAATTTTCAAAATCTAAAAACAATTTTAACTATCCAAAAGTGGCTATCATTTAAAATGGGAAAAACAGTTATTTTGAAGATTTAAAATTTAAATGAATTTTCAGAATAACATTCACATTTTAATATAACACTAATCATAATATATTCTAACAAGCGTGCACTCCGCACTCTCCAACTTGCTCAATAATATATTATGACTACATTGATCGACTAGTTAATCCGATTACACTAGAATATCTAATAACCTCCCCCTATTTAAGTGCAATTCATGATTCACTAAAACAAAAGCACAATAAATAACAAATTTATGCATAAATAAAATATCGGGACGATTGAAGTCATATTAGTATATTACGCATTTCAAATATTTGAGTATCAAGGTTGATGAGGGCGGAATTCGCCGATTTATAGAGATAGGGGTACCAATGTGATAGATAAATAGTTAATATGATTAAATGAGCAGTCAAGGTTCTTCAGGGACTAATATGTAAAAATAAAATAGTTAGGGGAGGCCCATCGACGTGTGATGATGGCCCATTGAGAGCTTAAACGGGTCCTCCATATTTTACTATAAAAGGAGGACCCATTTGCCTAAAATGGCATGGAATATTTTCTTTACACAAAGACTACTTTATCTCTCTATATTTTCTCTCTCTAATCATATCAGGTCCTAGATCCGAAATATATCCTTTTGACAGCTATTCACTCATCATTGGCGCCGTCTGTGGGAACAGTGATACCGAAAAGGAATCTTTTGTCCTTTGAAAATCACATTGTACGGGATGAATAGCGAAGCGGCGACAGAGAGGGACGGTAGGGAGGTTGTCCGAGCCGCTGCTGGGTCGGAAGACGCGGGAGCTCCTGGTCGGGAGTGGAACGGCGGTCGGGATAAGCGGTCGACCCTGATTATGACCAGAAAGCAGCTGCTCGAAGATATTGCCCGGTTAGAAGAGGAGCGAGAGCGGGCACTGGACGAAAAAAGGGTTCGTGAAAGGAAGGGCAAAGAGCCCGCCCTGGACGATCGGGGAACGGCTGGTCGCGGCCAAGCGTCGCGGATGGAGGTCCGACCTGTCAGGTATTACCGAGATTCACCTCCCGAAGATGAAGAGGCCGTCAAGACTCGTCGGAACCCAGACACCCATCGGATCATGACGTCGGACTATCCCTCAGACGATTCGTCCGGCGAGGATTACCGGCGCCGGGAGAGAGCTCAACGGACGCGAAAGATTCGGTCCCAGCGCATTCGAGGGTCCAGGGCAGACCCTTCGCGGTACAAAAAGGGCGGCACCGATAAGCCGACCCCTGTGTCCTTTGAAAAGGAAGGAACGCACGTCGCCAGCCGCGGAGAGCGAGAAATGTTACCACCAATTCCGTGGCAACCGACGAACAGCCAAAACCTTGGATACCGAACGAGCAGCCAGTTCGTCGGCCCAAGACCCGAGGGGCTCTATGAAATCAGGACCGAGGGTCTTGGGGGAGGAGCGTTTGAGCTCGGAGTCAACTGGAGAGCCTCCCCGTTATCTGATGAGATATTAGCGGGACCGCTCCCGAGGCGTTTTGACATTTCTAAACTGGAAAAATACGACGGGAAAACGGATCCGGACAACCATCTGGAGGCCTTTAAAAACTTTATGCTAAGTTTCGATAACGATGATAAGCTCTTATGTAGGGCTTTTTCTATGACGTTCAAAGATAGGGCTTCGAAATGGTACAACCGATTGCCGCAGGGGTGTATCAGAAACTTCGGGACTTTCTGGGAAATGTTTAGGCAGCACTTCGTGGGAAGTAAGAGTTTCCGAGCTAATGGAGACACTATCATGAACTGTAGACAGAAGCTGGGGGAAAGCCTAAAAAACTACACCAGGCGATTTATTGATGCGAAAACCGACCTGGACCATTGTGAAGAGAATGTGGCTCTGACAGCGTTTCGATTGGGCCTGCTCCCGGGGCCAATGAAGCAAGCAGTTACGAAAAAGCAAGCGTTCACTTTCTCTGCGCTCTTGGCACAAATAGAAAAACAGATACTAATCGAAGAAACGGAGGCTTCCGAGGTGGCGGCGCAGATCCAACAGAGCGCTCAGGCATCGTTCGTAATAAAGCAGGGCTCCCGACCCGACCATGCTAGAGTAGCCCAGCCGATTAGTACAATACCCCCGACCCCGCCAGCAGTGACTAAGTCTCCCGCCCCGACCGGTCCAAGGCAAAAACAAAATGGGCAGGCAACGTCCCGACCCACGTCCAACAAATGGATACGACCGGCCTACTTCGCGGATCTCACGGAGTGCGTGTCCTCCATCTACGAAAAAACCAAGAGGAGCGGGATGTACCGGAAGCCTTTTCCTATCCCGACGCCTCGGGAGCAAAGGAATAACCGCTATTGTCGTTACCACGAGGACGTCGGCCATGACACGAAAGATTGCATAGCCTTAAAAAGGGAGATCCAGATGCTCATCGAGCACGGTAACCTCTTAGAGTATGTCAAGAAGGCCCAACATGCCGCGCCCTCGAAAGAAGTGGTTATAGTCCCAAAACCAGAAACCGCCATGGCAATTTCGGAGGTTGCGGATCAGTTCGACGTATCAGTTGAATACCTTGACCCCGAGGTCGGTCGGAATATCATAGGGATCATTGAGGAAGAGGCGGAAGTTAGCGTGCGCGGCCTTTGTGAACTTTTTGATTCATCAACAATCCTCGAAAAGGGATCTGCGACGGGAGCCAGAACTTGCTTCCAAACCTGGGGAGCTAACCACGCCGATATCAGAGTCGTTGATGAAAAAATTGGCAACCGCGCCGATATCAGAGTTGTTGATGAAAAAATTGGCAATCGCACCGATATCAGAGTTGTTGATGAAAAAATCGGCGAGCGCATCGGTCGGATCCAAGGCTTGCGCGATCTTTTCGAATCTATGACCATCTTCGGGGGGGATTCAATGGCGGGAATCACGCATTCCTCCAGGAAGAGGCACATCGTTAACTTAACCACCCAGCTGGAAGCCAGAACTTGCTTCCAAACCAGGAGTACCCCTTCGCCAATTTTGTATTTTGACGATGATGATATGAGGGACTTGGCCGGGCCCCATGAGGATGCCATTGTGATCGGGGCAGCGATCGCGGGAGAAGAGGTTCGGCGAATTTTGGTAGATACCGGGAGCTCAGCCAATATCATCTTCGCTTCGACTTTTGCCAAATTCCGAACACGACCAGTAATCGAGCGATCCGACCGTACCATCGTCGGGTTTACAGGAACTGCAGCGGACGTCGTCGGAGAGTTCGAGGGTGTGATACAGCTCGGCCGCGGCCCGTTTAAAAAAGAAGTCACGGTGCTGTTTATAGTAGTTGACGCGCCGGCTTCGCACAATGCTATTTTGGGACGATCTTGGATATCGCGCATGCATGCGGTGACTTCCACCATTCATCAGTGCGTAAAATATGTGGTTGGAAATAACATCAGAGTAGTGCGAAGCAGCCAGAAAACGGCCCGGGAGTGTTACCGAGCTGCGTTGGCACCCAAGAAAGACCACGAGATGTACCCCTCCCAAGCATAGCAATTAAGGGGGGGCTCCCCGGGATCGCAGCCGGTGGACGACCCTAGGGAGGCCCCAAGCCTTTTGACAACCGACGAAGAGTGTGAGCTGCATCATTTTGCAATTGGGAAAGGTCTGCGGGTCGGGTTGAATATGTTACCGACCTTAAGGGAACGAATGCTGGCTTTACTCCGAGAGAATCTCGATTTGTTCGCATGGTGTTCCGGGGACGTTACGGGAGTACCCGAGTCGTTTGCAATACACAAGTTGACAATTAACAAGAATGTTAGACCAATAATTCAGAAGCGTCGGGCTTTCTCTCCCGAAAAAGCAGAAGTAATTCTGAGGGAAGTCGAAAGAATGACCGGCGTCGGACATATCGTAGAAGCGCGATACCCTTTGTGGATATCTAACCCTGTTCTTGTCAAAAAGAAAAGCGGGAAATGGCGGATGTGTGTAGACTTTACCGATCTCAACCGAGCGTGCCCGAAGGATCCCTTCCCAATGCCACGGATCGATCAACTGGTGGACTCGACATCGGGTAACAAACTATTATCTTTTATGGATGCTTATGCCGGTTATAATCAAATTAAGCTGCACCCCGCGGATCAGGAGAATACCACATTTATCACGGGACGAGGGCTATATTGCTACAAAGTAATGCCCTTCGGACTAAAGAACGCGGGCGCGACATACCAAAGACTGGTTAACCGAACGTTTGAAGACCAGATCGGGAGAAACATGGAGGTTTATATCGATGACATGTTGGTCAAAAGTGAGACCGATGTAGATCACCTTACCGACCTCAAGGAGGCTTTTGATAACCTACGACGGGTAAACCTTAAGCTAAACCCTGAGAAGTGTTCTTTTGGTGTTCGGTCAGGGAAATTTTTGGGTTTCCTCGTCAGTGAGAAAGGCATCGAAGCCGACCCTGTCCAACTCCGAGCCCTAGCCGACATGGCTCCTCCTCGGAGTATAAAAGAAGTTCAGATACTGACTGGGCGGTTAGCCGCGTTGAATCGTTTCATCTCTCGATCGTCTGACAAATGCGCTCCGTTTTTTCAGGTCCTCCGACAGGTAAAAAATTTCGTTTGGACTGATGAGTGCGACAAGGCATTTTTGGGGATCAAAGAGTATTTATCGTCCCCGAACCGTCTGACCAAGCCCGTTGCGCACGAAACTCTGTTCCTCTACGTTGCAGTCACGGATTACGCGGTTAGTGCAGCTCTGGTCAGCGAATCAGGCCCGGCTCCGACGGCGGTGTACTATGTAAGCAAAAGTCTGCTTGACGCCGAAACACGATACTTAAAACTCGAAAAAATGGCCTTGGCCCTGGTGACGGCTGCGAGGAAGATGCGCCCATACTTCCAAGCGCACCACATTGTCGTCCGCACGTCGTTTCCACTAAAATACGTTTTTCAACGACCAGATATGTCCGGGAGAATAGCCAAGTGGTCGGTAGAGTTGGGGGATTTCGACATTGAGTTCGAGCCCCGAACCGCGATCAAGGGTCAGGCCTTGGCCGATTTTCTGGTCGAATTTCACTCCGACCGACCCGAACAAGAAACACCCTCACACGAAACCGCGGAGGGCGAATGGACTGTTAGGTGCGACCAAAGTCCCACATCCCACATCGGTAAAAACATGGGAAGAAAGATCAGTATATAAGTTAAGAATACATCTCCATTAGTGTGAGGCCTTTTGGAAGTGGACCAAAAGCAAAGCCGTGCGGGTCAGTGGGCCCAAAGCGGACAATATCACACTATTGTGGAGATCGGAGTATTCTTACTTATATACAAAAAAAGACGAAATATACGGACCCAATGTTCCCTACAAATGGTATCAGAGCACCAGGTGGTGGGTTGTGATGATGTGGGTGCCGAACATCTTGCCAGGAGCCATACTCAAGGTGATTGATCTGCCGGATAGATGGAGCGCCAGATGGCTCGTCAAGCAGGTGGCTTGATCAAGGAGCGGCGCAGATTCCTATATAGATGGAGCGCCAGATGGCTCGTCAAGCAGGTGGCTTGATCAAGGAGCGGCGCAGATTCATCTAAAGATAGAGTGCCTGATAGCTCATCAAGCAGGTGGCTTGATCAAGGAGCGGCACACTATCATCTGATAGTGATCAGATAGATCCGCCCTAAAAAGCTCTAGAGTTCAGGTTCCTGTCCACCTGACTAGAGTAGGCGGATGGAGGTCAATTAAGAGGAGGCTAGAGTAGTACTTTGTTCGAGAGGAGGATTGTTAGGTGCGACCAAAGTCCCACATCCCACATCGGTAAAAACATGGGAAGAAAGATCAGTATATAAGTTAAGAATACATCTCCATTAGTGTGAGGCCTTTTGGAAGTGGACCAAAAGCAAAGCCGTGCGGGTCAGTGGGCCCAAAGCGGACAATATCACACTATTGTGGAGATCGGAGTATTCTTACTTATATACAAAAAAAGACGAAATATACGGACCCAATGTTCCCTACATGGACTATCCGTACTGATGGAGGAGCCAACGTTAGCGGTTGTGGCGCGGGAGTTCAAATCGTTACTCCTTCGGGTTTGAGCATGTTCCAGGCCATCCGTTTTGGTTTTCACACGTCAAACAATGAAGCAGAATATGAAGCGGCTTTGGCGGGGTTACGATTGGCGCAAGTCTGCGGGGCGAGACAAGTGCGCCTTGTAAGCGACTCCCAACTGTTGATAAACCAAGCCTCGGGGAATGCGGAGGCTCGGAAAGAACACCTAGTACAGTACTTGGCGGCCTTGAGAATTTTGGCTGCCTCTTTCGACAAAATCGCGTACGAGCATGTCAACCGAAGTGAAAATATGACAGCCGACTCTTTGGCGACGGTTTCTTGCTCGACAAGCTATCCTTGGGTAATAGAGCAAGAGAGTCCGTCCATTATTAAACGGCATGAACTCGATAACCGACCCGAAATTGCGTGCCAGATCTCTCCAGTAGTGCATTCGGATTGGCGGCAGAATATCATCACGTTTTTAGCTGGAGGTCGGCTCCCCGATGATGCGGCCTCGGCTCGAAAATTGCGCAACAAGGCGCGGGGATACGTTCTTTTGGGGGATGTGCTGTACAAAAAATCCTTTAGCCGGCCTCTGCTTCGATGTTTAGGTTTCGATGAATCCCAAGTAATTTTGTCCGAGCTACACGACGGGGAGGGCGCAGCGCACTGCGGATACAAGTCTTTGATTAGGAGAGTTTTTCTCGCAGGATTCTATTGGCCGACAATAACAACAGACGCAAAGCTCATGGTGAAAACGTGTGATACGTGTCAAAAGTTCGGGAATGCGATCAACATACCTGCAACACATCTGGAATCTATATCCGAAGGGTTACCCTTTGACCGATGGGGGATCGACCTCGTCGGGCCATTACCCATGGCATCAGGAGGAAGGCAAACGATCGTCGTCGCGGTCGACTATTTTTCAAAATGGATCGAGGCTGAGCCCTTGTCAGCCACAAAAACCAAGGATATTATCAAGTTTATCTGGGCGAACATTTGTTGTAGGTTCGGGGTACCGCAGCGGTTAACCATGGACAACGGACCACAGTTTGATAGCGCGGAAATGAAAACGTTCTGCACCACGCACAATATCCGACAGTGTTTCTCTGCTCCTTTTCACCCGCAAGCGAACGGTCAGGTCGAAGTCACGAATCGAACCGTTCTGGATGGCCTAAGGAAGAACCTCGAAGGAAAGGCCGGCAAGTGGCCCGACTACTTACAGGAAGTGTTATGGGCTTACCGAACGACACCCCGCACGGCAACCCAGGAATCACCCTTTGCCTTGGTGTATGGCATGGACGCGGTCACTCCCGCGGAATCCATTTTTCCCTCTTTCAGGGTCGGCACTTATCAGCCGGAGACAAATGATGATACCCGACGGCTAGAGCTCGATCTCATTGACGAAAAACGCCACCGCGCCCGTTTAAACTCTTTGCATTACCAGACTTTAATGAGGAGTCGGTATGCCAGCAAAGTCCGTCGTCGGGAATTTAAGGTCGGCGACAAGGTTCTGCGACGGGTTTTTCTACACACCAAAGACAAGAGCCTCGGGAAACTCGCACCAAACTGGGAGGGACCTTACGAAGTAGTCGAAAGAGTCAGAAACGGGACGTACCGCCTGCAGAACCGTCTCGGACAACTCCTAAGGCTTCCATGGAATATCGAGCATCTGAAATTGTATCTGGAATAGTTTGTAATTTTTGATTAATTTTCGTATTCTTTCATTCTTAGTCGAATTTGTAATGATCGGGGGTGCACTCTTTCCTACCTTGGTGGCGCGAGGAGGTTTTAATGAGGCATCGGTCAAAACCCGAACCGCATTATTGATTATAAAATTCTTTGCCTTTTAAAATTAATTCGTTATACGGCGGTGGACAGCTGACGAGCTGGGCGCCATCGTCTCTTTTACAGTCGATTTACGGAACTCTAAGAGTTTTTCGGTTTTTTACCGATCTACATTTTGATTTTTCCGACCCGTTGGAAAGATTTTCGACGATAAGTCGATCTACAGAACTCTAAGAGTTTTTCGGTTATTACCGATCCACATTTTGATTTTTCCGACCCGTTGGAAAGATTTTCGACGGTAAGTCGATCTACAGAACTCTAAGAGTTTTTCGGTTATTACCGATCTACATTTTGATTTTTCCGACCCGTTGGAAAAATTTTCGACGATAAGTCGATCTACAGAACTCTACGAGTTTTTCGGTTATTACCGATCCACATTTTGATTTTTCCGACCCGTTGGAAAGATTTTCGACGATGAGTCGATCTACAGAACTCTAAGAGTTTCCCGGTTCTCACCGAACTACGTTTAGCCTTCCGGACCATCTGAACTCACCTTCAATAAAAATCGATTTACAGACCTGGGCATGACAAATTAACCACCGACATCAAAGATTTAGACCTACAACACTGTACTTAGTAAAACAAATCATCATTCGCACAGGGGGCCCCGTGGCCCCCAAAATAAGATAATACGATACAAAATCTGGGGGGCCGTGGCCCCCGAAGGTTTACCATACGTGTTCAAAAAACAAAGAACAGAACAAAAAAAAAAAAAAAAAAAAAAAACTGAATCACTGGTCTTCACCATCTTCTTCGTTTTCTCCTACATCGTCTACATCATCGGACTCCTCCACTACGATCCCCTCGGGGCGATCCTTTTCCGGCACGTCAAGCCATAGCGAACCAAGATCCAGGTCCGGGTACCGGTTGTGGAGTGACAGAACATAGGCGGCCTTGGAGGCTGCGGCATCTTGGTCCGACCAAAGCCTGCATCGTTCGAGAAAGGCTTTGTTCGAGGACTTCAACTTTTGAACCTCCGACGCTAGAGCAGAGGCACGGTCTTCCGCGGCTTTCCTCGCCGTCTCAGCAGTAACCACCGCACCCTCCGCAGTTCGAGCGGTTTTTTGCGCCGATTCCATCGCCTGCTTGGCTGTTTCCGCGGCCGCCTTAGCTTCGGTGGCTAGCCTCTCCGCCTCAGCAATCCGACCCTCCGCCACTGCCAGGGCATCAATGGCAGTCTTCGCCTCCGCGGTAAGACGGGAAATTTTTGCCTCAGCCTCGGTTAACTTCTTGCCAAGCCCTCTCGCCCGGCGCTCTTTCAACGCGGCCGGTACAAGCAAACTGTACAGCGACAGTGCCAACCCATCCGTGCTTCGAAGCGGGAAAGGGTGCGGGCTACCCATCGTCGTTAGCACCGGGAATTTGGGACCACTCGATGACGAAGCATCGGGGCCAGTAGCCTCGGGGGGCTCAGTATCATCCGGAGTAGTGGCAACATTGACCGTAGCCAGATCCCCACTTTCAACGTGGTGCAGGAGGGCGGGGTCTGAAGCAATCACCTCTGCGCTAACTGCCAACCGATCCTCTACCACAGCCTTGGCTTTCTTTAGCTTGGACCCTCCCGTCTCTGCACGGTTCTTTCTCTTCGGCGGTACGGCCGGGTTCTGACTCGCTTCTGCTGGATCTACCACCGGCACAACCGCCCTGGTCGGATCACTCTCAGCTTCGGGTCCGACTTCAGGTTCCTTCCCGCCCTCCTCTGACTTGGGACGCTTGCTGGGCGCCTTATTACGCTTGGGCAAGTACAATATGTACCCAGGGCGACCGGTTCGGATAAACATCTCGTCGAGGCTTGGGGGGTCCCGCAGCTGTTCAATCGTTAGCACCTCGGATGAGCACCGCCAGAGGTTGCTCATGAACAAATTCTTGTCCATAAACGTGCGGTGCATACCCCGACCCCAATTCTGGCGAGCATAGTTTTTCAGCACCTCAAAGGTGTCCTCCGCGGTTTTCGCGTGGTCCTTCTTTACCCCCTGCAGCCAGTCCTTCGACACTGCGCCACGGATCAGCACGTCACAAAAAAAAAAATAAAAAAATATATATATATATATATATATATATATATATATATATATATATATATATATATATATATATATATATATATATATATATATATATATATATTACCATCATGGACCCAGGTCCGCAGAATCTGCCTCGGATTCTCCTTTGTGTATGGAAGCCCGTTCTCCCAGCACCCGCTCAAAAATACGAACCGATGCTTCCACCCCTTGTCGCCCTCCAAAAAGTCGTTGACAATTTTCCATTTATTGCCAAGAGAGGAATAGAAGAATGGTGACTTCGGGGATTTCGACAGACCCGACATGGCGATGTATTCCTCCATCGGCATTGCTCGACCAGAGAGGCGGGATGCCATGATGCAGGACATCAGGGTGTACCACGCATTGGGCGTCAGTTGTGATGGGCAGATTTGGAGAGTTCGGAAGTAGAGCGCAATTTCGGGGTCCAGGGGAAAGCGCAGACCCCAGTTGAACAACTCGGTAAACACCACGATCTCTCTGGGTCTGGCGTGAACGGGTGTCTCTCCCGGGGTCGGAAATCGAACGGTGACACACTCGGGGATTCCCCAGCGGATTAGCATCTCATCGTGATCGGACTCGGGGAAGTAGAGGTACTTCCCCTCGAAGAGAGAGACCACGTCCCTGGTCAGAAGCCAGTCGAAGTACTTGGTTGAAACGGCAGCTTTCACCGCCTCGGGCCAGGGGTCACCCTCGTTATTAGCCGCGTGACACCCTGCGGCAGCACACTCCCCTGGGGGAGCAATATCGATTTCGGGCTCTCCAGCTTCGAGGGCCGGAACTGGGTCGGAGCAGCGGTCAGCAGCAGCGTTTGTGTCAGACGGCCGAACCTGGGAAGAGGAAGCATCGGGAACACCACGGGCCATGGCTTTATGAGCCTCCTCCAACTGTTTGGGCGTTAGCTGCATTTTGGGCAGACCTAAAAAAGTGACCGCAGTATTAGTACCGGTCCGAAACCCTCTGATCGAGGGTGTAAGCTGAACCATTTCGGGACTATTACCTCCTTCCGTGTATTGGAGTAATTCGTCTTCCCCCATAGTCAGAAAGGTAGATTTGCGAGCACGTCGGGGAATAGGCAAGTTTGTGGAAGACTGGGTCGGATTTTCCGGGCGGACCGATGGGGAATGGAAAGAACTGTCGCTAGAGGAAAGGACGATGGGCTCTGGAGATTGACCAGCTTCGGGAGCCGTAGAAATGGAAAGATCGGAAGCGAGGAAAACTTCTGCGGGAACCGGGGTAGGTAGGACAGGGTCGTGAGGAGGTGGAGCGGGAACGAAAGGTTTGGAGTTGGACCCCCAGATCAGACCAGCGCGTCGGTACTCCTCTGCTCTATCGCCAATACTAGACCACTGTTCGAAGCTCCACTCAGATCCTTTTTTCTTGGTCGGTTTTTTCTGCGATCGTCCGGGTTTCATGCAACAAGAGCCAAAGCAAGGAAGGGTCGGGCAAATTCACTCTCTCTCTCTAGAAATGCTCTGGCAGCGTCTTTTCTCTCTCTAAAAAGCTTCTGAGAGACGCAGAAGGCTTTGGGGTACTTATAGGGAAGCATGGAAGAGCGGGGGATATCAATCGACAGAAACACAGCGGGAAGACGAAGAGTCTCCTAGGAGCCTAGCCTGTCAGAAGGATGGTCAATTAACCCTTGACGCGTGTCGACCCAGTTCTGACGAGCCTTGACGTAAGCGCCTGTTCCAAGCACCGCGTAGGAATGGGCCGCCACTACCGGGCCTGGCAAGAAAGCTTGGCCCATTAAGAAAGGCTTAAAGATGAAAGCCCACAACACAAGAAGAGGAGGTGCGGGAAGGAGTCCAGAGAAGCCTTTGCCTATCGCGTCGGGAAGTTGAAACCAGCGGGATCGGAAAGCTAAGATAAGGACGGATGAACGGTAAAAATGCTTCTGAAAAGTCTCCGCTCCTGATAGTTCCCGAAGACTGGGGGGCTACTGATGAGGGCGGAATTCGCCGATTTATAGAGATAGGGGTAACAATGTGATAGATAAATAGTTAATATGATTAAATGAGCAGTCAAGGTTCTTCAGGGACTAATATGTAAAAATAAAATAGTTAGGGGAGGCCCATCGACGTGTGATGATGGCCCATTGAGAGCTTAAACGGGTCCTCCATATTTTACTATAAAAGGAGGACCCATTTGCCTAAAATGGCATGGAATATTTTCTTTACACAAAGACTACTTTATCTCTCTATATTTTCTCTCTCTAATCATATCAGGTCCTAGATCCGAAATATATCCTTTTGACAGCTATTCACTCATCAAAGGTATCATTGAAGATTGAACCTTTACTATTCATAATGAATACATGAAGATAATATACACATAAATTTACATTCTCAAATGTTCTTACTTGACATTATCTGTTAATAGCCTTGTGTCCTTATTATTCTTAAGCATACCAAAGCCAAGTCCTAGCTTTTTGAAGCGTTTAAACTTCATGCTTAAATAGGTAGTTCTTTTACTTTTGCACATGCATATGCAATTTTTTAAAAGAACTAGTAAGAAGATAAACTTCAACCTCCGCAACTTGCAGGTCCGAGCACATACGTTGGGATGATACTATTAGTATGTTCCAATCTCTAGATGCTAAGATTTATATATTAAATTCAGCACTTAATGTCATATTAGATGATAATTGGACATCTTAACATGAGAGATTTCAGATGTACTTTCATCCCATCCCAATAGCCAACTTGTGTACAAGTTCTTTATTTAACCCCTTAGTTAAATGATCGGGTAAATTATATTAAGTTCTCACAAACTCTACTAAAATAACATCATGCGTGATAGCTTTTGAGTATTCAAGTTAAGATACAACAACACCTTTATTAGGTAGAAGCTTAAGACTATGATCTATAGGTGCACTTACTAGAGAACAATCTTTAACATTAAATTTATTCAATATTTTCTCAATATAGTGAGATTGAGAAATCGATATACTATTATTCTTTCACTTGATTCTTATACCAAGAATCATTTTAGCTTCCCCCAGATCCTACATCTCAAAATTAGATGACAAGAATTTTCTCCGTTTCATCAACCTGATTTTGATGAGTACTAAAAATCAACATATCATCAACATATAGACAAATCATAACTCCTTTACCAGAATTATCAAATTTGGTATATTACACTTGTCCACTGGATTAAAAATAAAGCCATTAGACAATATTATATTACCAATTTTTTAAAGCCAATATATATATATATATATATATATATATATATATATATATATATATATATATATATATATATATATATCAACTTGCACACTTTGTTGTCACCACTAGGCATGACAAACCCTTCTTCTCTTTCATATGAATTTTCTAATCCAAATCGCCATTCAAAAATGTAGTTTTCATATCCATTTGATGATTTACAAGATTGTATACAGATCTAAATGCAACCCTAGACTCTCAGATAACTCAATATTGAAGATTTTTATACTAAGCTGATATGGGATGATCTTGTTCTTTTTGTTAGAAATTCAATTCAATACTTCACGGGATATTAACATAACTTCATCCCTAAATCCTACCCTCAAATAGAATAACAAAAATGATTTAAAACATGCTAATTATATTAAAAAATATCACACAACAATATATTCGCTTATGTTGTCGAAATTATAAAATAATATTTTATAATATTATAATATAAAATTTATAGTTTATTTCAAATTTCATTAAATTAAATTTGAAATTTAAACTATTAGTTTATAAAAACCTCAATAATATAGAAGCATACATATAAAATTCGGATTTACATAAACTACAATGCTATTTTTATATTAGTTCTAATGCTATAATTTTTTCGGTTTCTATTATCTTAATTAACTTTAAAATCTGTGTATGTAAAATTAATTTTACAGAAAAATATGATACATTGAGACACATTCATAACACTTGGTTTCAAAAAATTTACACAACAAGTGGTTTCTTTGCACTTATACGTGCGAGCATTATATCCATCCTTATTTTCAAATATGTATAACATATATGAAATAACAATACAAGATATTACATAAAAAGAAACGGAAAATTTATAACTTGCATACAATTTTGAAGTAGTTTTAATTTTCACGCGGTATTAAATAGCAATGGTTAAACTACATGCAATAAACTGCTTCTCTTTCAAAGTGCTTTTACAAGTTATTTATAAATTACGTTTTATTTAACGGTCATGATCATACTTTTTGGAAAAATTTCTATTAATTTATTATTGTAGGTAAGGCATTGTAATAGTAAATGTAAAATTCGCTATATTTTGCATTGTGAGAATAATAATAAATAAAACTACAAAAATAGTTATGCTTTTATAAATTAAGGGTAGACTTCCAATCGTATTATGTTTTCATAGTATTGAATGAACAAGCAAATAATAATATTTAAAATAAATCATTTTCAAATAACAATACTTTCATATACAAATCTTTTATAATTTTATAACTTACAAGCAAAATCTATTTATGGTATGGAATTATTAAACTAGCATAACTCATTTTCGCTTCTACAATTAATAATCAAGGCAAATCTAGTTTCATAATTGAGTGTCGATGACCTTTTATTTAGAAAGTGAAGACATATATTTATAACTTTACATGCTTCCCAGTTAAAATCATACATTATAATCAATTTTCACCATCTGAAACTATGAACTCAATTATATGGGTGGATGCGATACATTTGTTAGAATTTTTTTTATTTCCAATCAAACTTAAAACACATGTAATTAGAATTTATCTTATAATTAAGGATAAAATTATAAGATTATGAGGTCATAGTTTCCCAAATTTGATTTTGAACTTGATAATGATCTTGATGGTCTTATTCCTAACATATGACAACCAAATCACTGTTGTAATATGAATCATCTTACACAAATTTCCTTACATAATTTCAATCTTCATACGCAAAATATTTCAATCTTTTGTTGAGAATAATATATGATTCTTGAATAATTTTGAAGTCTTGTTATAAAAAAAATTTAAATTGAAATATTGTTGGTGATTCTCCAAAAATATCTATTGCTAAACTTCTATTTTGAACTTTGAGAAGGAATTTTTGTGTATATTGTTTTCGAACAAAAAACAAAACATATATTTCGACCAAAATAATTCAAACTGTAAAAACAGTTTTAACTATCCAAAAGTGGCCCTAATTTAAAATGAAAAAATAATTATTTTGAAAAATCAAAATTTGAATAAATTTTCAAAATAACATCAAAATTTTAATATAACACTAATCACAATATATTCTAACAAGCGTGCACTCCGCACTCCAACTTGCTCGATAATATATTATGACTACATAGTCTACATTATTCGACTAGTCAATCCAATTACACTAAAATATCTAACATCTAACCTGATTTCTAAGATTTCCACAATGTTATTGCTCTTAATTGGTCTGAATTTGGCCAAAATTATAATCATGTTTCATTCTATATTTGTTAGTTTTTTTTTCAATAAATAAGTGATCAAATGATATTTATCCTTTATTTTATAGTACTTTTATACTAACTAAACCGTTAGTTTTAATTAATTATGAATATAAATACTCTTATTAGGTTATTTTGGATTTATTAGTGAAATTGGGTGAAGGAGCAAAAAAGAGTTAAGATTGTACATAGAAACTACAATTAAAGAAAAAGATAAAAGCCAAGGACTTGAAGATAAATAGAGAAAGAATAAAAGAAAGTTAGGCCAAAGATAAGAAATTAAATCAAGATCACGATCTAAATAATTTAGTTTGGTAAGAATAAATTATAATATATTTATTATTCAATTTAAAATAATAATATAATTCTTTTATTTTATTTGATAAAAAATATAATTTTATTTTTAGGAGACTAAATTTTTTAGTCTTCTATACTAAATTATAATATTATATTATATAATTTAAAAGATGAAATTAATTATTTTATTTCATTTAATATTATAATTATGGTTCATTTTTAGAAGATTATGGTGAATAAAAAAGCCCATAACTCTTTCTATGAAAAAACCCTAACGAAAGAGATCTAGGCCCCCGTCAACAATCTACTTTTCTTTCTTCTTATTTTCTTTTTCTCATTAGGGTTATGCTCACAAGGAGCTAAACCTTTTTGTTATAGGGTTATTAAATCTAGGGAAATTGCACCTAAAGTACCCACTCAACTATTCAATTGTCACTTACCACCCAAGGTTTGATCAATTGTTACTTAATACCCATCTCAACTACCTTATTGTCACTAACAACCTAACTTTATTTTAATACCCTAACTACCCTTAACCCACTATATAAACGTTATTTTCTGTTTTCTTTCTATTTTTTCTTGCTTTTTGAAGATTTGAATTTGTTAGCCGCTCTAACCACCTAACCCTACTAACCACCACGAGCTGGGTTTAAATCACATTTTCCGGTGATCAGAAGCTGCTAAAGGTTTGTTTCTTTATGTAAGTTGTTGTGTTAGACCTGTCTAACCTCTGTTTTATATGTACAGGAGTTCATCACGACATTTTGGAATCTTGTAGCTTACAAGTAATCGTGTTGCGAGCTTTTTAGGTAATTACCTACCGATTTCGAAGTTTTTTATTCGTTTTCTCTGTTGGAATAGGTTCTAGTCTACTATTTTTAGATGCCATTGCCTGATTTCGAGCTTTTCTCTGTTTTTTTTGTTATAGTGATCTGTTTCGTTAATATTGTTCACTATATAGTTACGTCGAAGTTTTCTGATGTTATATTCTAATTTGGTAGTGCTTTAGTTTGTGGGTAATGTGTAGATTACGAGTTTTTAGGTCAGTTAGAGTATTGTATTTCGAAACAGATATCAGGACCGGTGTTACATAGAAATATCAGGACAGGCAGCGAATATATATACGTAGATATACACAAATATCAGGACAGGCTGCGAATTACTAGATGTATGTACACATTTCGCATGTTATGATGCGAATTGTTTGATGGTGCAGTAAATAATCTGCACAGTTTTGTGACTAATGACAAATCTGAGGACTTTGTTACCTACAAATATCAGGACAAGATGCGAATAGATCGTGTAGGTATACACAATTCGCACCTTAGGATGCGAATTGTTTGATCCAGTAGTAAATATTTTGCACCTAGTTTTTGAGACTAATAACTAATAACTTGTATTGTCCAGGTTAAGAGATGTCTAAATCACGAGTTTGTATTTTTAAATATGGTCACCAAACTGCAATTGTACCTTTCACCGAGTTTGAAAGCTTCGAAAGTATCCAAGCTTATATAGAGAACACGTGGGAGGAGCTTGCCACAGGTGAGTACCTAATTACTTACTCCAGAGTGATTTTGTTGGGTTGGTGTTATATCTTGATTTGGAGCGTTTAAAACGGGTTAGTTTTCTCATAGAACAACACGTCTTCGATAAGGGTTCTGGTAATAAAAGTTCTGTTGATAAGAGCTCTGGTGGTAAGGATTCTGGTGGTAAGCGTAAAGAGCGTAGCTTGGTTTTGGTAGAACCATCTCTTGATCAAATAGTTAGCGGGGAGAGTAGTAACGGTTTAGTTAATTCTGATCAGAGGAAAAAACAACTTGCTACTGCTGGTTGGGCTGATGCTATTACAGGGGTGGGTCAAGCTTTTGAAGAAGGTGCTGCCGGTCTGAGGTTATCCTTGTGCAAGTTTGCGTTAGAGCGTGGTTTTTCTTTCAAATACTTGCACAACACAACAAATAAGATCACTGCTTATTGTGAAAATAAGCTCACAAGTGGGTGCAAATGGAGGGTTTATGCATCTATTGACTCAAGCACCGGCCTTATGACGATAAAGAAGCATTTCCCGTACCATACTTGCAGTCCTGTTTTCTCCCAGAAGCATAATCATAAGCGGCACAGGCATTTGACATCAGATTTGATTGCAGAGGAAATTCAGGATTCTCTCCGGACCTGCCATTCGTTGACAGCCAAAACCATACAATCGACTGTCAAGCAAGATTACGGTCTTGATATCTCTTATCGTTTGTCATGGAATGCTTTAGAGATGGCTAGGAGGGGAGTTTTTGGAGATAGTTCAAGTTCTTTTAGTTTACTAAGCGGATACTTCAAACGCTTGAAGAGCCGGGATATTACTGCCAGTTGGAGTTGTCAGCTGGAAACCAATTCAAGCGCTGTTTTGTAGCATTCGGTTCGTCCCTTAGTGGTTTTCATTCATGCCGTCCAATGTTGTTTGTCGATGGAACCCACTTATATGGCAAGTACAAGGGTACATTGCTCACTGCTGTAGCAAAGGACGGAAACAACGGTTAGTTACATTTATCTAGTTAATCTGAACGATGTTTTTTGTGTGAAAATATTGATGCAATTCGCACCAGGTGATGCGAATTAAGCAGTGTTGTGGTCCTCACATTTCGCATTTGAGGCTGCGAATTAGGTATTATGCTGAATAAACTGTACTTACATCGCAGCTTGAGTTAGGTATTATTTGAAGTTTACCACAAGCTGCGAATTCACATAACAAGTTGCGAACTGTTTGCATGATCAATTAAAATGTCAAACACATTTCGCATGACAAGCTGCGAATTGTTACAGGATACCATGCGAATTGTTGCCAATTTTTAAACGTTTGCATACTGTTGTAGTGTTTAATTGATCTGCCTTTTTCCAGGACTATTCCCCGTTGCTGTTGCTGTAGTTAGCATTGAAGATTGGGACAATTGGATGTGGTTTTTGGGGTGTTTGAAACCACATTTGCTGGATCGCCAGATCACATTTATTTCAGACCGTCATTCTGGTATTGTTAATGCTGTTTCTGTCCTGTATCCAAACTGCTATCATGCGTACTGTTATTTCCATCTCATGCAGAATTTGAGAGCCAAACTGGAACATACTAACAGGGAGTATAAAAAAAAGATGTTGAGTTTCTTCCACCGTCTTGCTTATTCTCCCAGTCAAGAGCTTTTTAAAGAGATACTAACAGGTTTTTTATGTGAAGGTGGTAAGAGAATGAGTGATTTTCTTGCAAATTTACCCCCTGAAAAGTATGCCCAGGCTTACGTAAAAGGGAAGCAATACGGCTCTATGGCTTCTACCGCAGCTGAATCGTTTAACAATCAGATCAAAAAATATTGCGGCTTACCAATTGTTGAATTTATTGATTGCATTAGAGTCTTGCTTATGACTCAGGTTTCACGGAGATACGAAGAAGGTCTCAGCTGGAGTACTAATTTGGTTCCCGAGTACGAGAAGCAGCTAAAGCAGAATGTTGACATGTGCCGAAGTTGGGTAGTACGTAAGTCCTCTTCCGCCATGTTCGAAGTCTTTTCGACTCCTGTGGCTGTTGTTAATCTGTTGGATTTCAAATGTTCATGCGGATCATGGCAACAAGAGTGTTTTCCATGTGCTCATGCTCTAGTGGCATTACAATACACTGACCAAGATCCATTGACTGTAATAGAACCCTTCTTTACGGTTAAGAATTACAGGGAAAGTTACTCTTTCAGCATACCAGCTCTAACTGATTTCGGCGAAGGGTCCAACGCTAACGATCCTTCTTTCGTTGAAGTTCTGCCTTCGAACGTTAAGAGACGCTCCGGAAGGCCTAAGAAAAAGCGAATCCCTTCTAGAGGAGAAATGTCAAACAAGAAGTTAAGGTGTAGCCGATGTTCGAAATCAGGCCATAACCGGAGGACTTCTGATGTTCCAGTTTAAGGACATTTATTTGTGTAGCATAGTTATTGTTCTGTACAGAAAACTAGAAATTTGTACATTCCTGTGTTTTTTGTTTTTGCTACTATTGGAGTTGTGATCATTTCGCATCCTGTGCTGCGAATTATGTACAATATGCATACATATTTGTTACAAACATCTATCAGGATTACATGCGAATTATGTACAATTATGTGAAAGTTTAACAGGGTGCGAATCATTTGTAAAATCATATCAAACATTTGTCTTATTTTACGTTTCGCATGATAGGCTGCGAATTAGGCCAAGAGTTGTGATGCGAATGGAGTTCAGTTAGGAGTCCTGATATTTGTCATGTGATAAGCTGCGAATTGTCATTTAATAAAATACCAGGATATTTAGTAAGGTTGAAAAGAAGGATTACAAGTCGGATTACAAACATCTATCAGGATTACATGCGAATTATGTACAATTATGTGAAATTTTAACAGGATGCGAATCATTGGTAAAATCACATCAAATATTTATCATATCGTACGTTTCGCATGATAGGCTGCGAATTAGGGCCAGACTTGTGATGCGAATCATGGTTCAGTTAGGAGTCCTGATATTTGTCATTTGATAAGCTGCGAATTGTCATTTAATAAAATACCAGGATATTCAGTAAGGTTGAAAATGAGTAACATAGCAGGTTAACATGCGAATGATGTACAAAATATATTTGGATTACAAAAAGGAGGATTACAAGTTGGATTTCAAAAAGGAGGATTACAAAATATATCCAGAAACTAACAACTGTTTACACATATCACTACAAGTTGCTGTTGCTAGTTAGTTGCATTTCAAAAAAACAAAAAACAAAAACCAACTCTAGCAGTTGGTAGATGATTCATCACCAACTGTTTCCTCTTTCTCCTTTTTGGGCTGATCATCTTTGTCCTTCTCCTCTTTGTCTTCGACTTTCTCTTTCTCTTTCTCTTCTTTATCCTCAGCTTCAACATCAACGTCCATCATGCTTAAAAATTTTGTCCTCGATGGACCAGCTTCGTCTTCCCTCTTCCTTTTGTTGTTTTGAACCTCTGCCGTTTGAGGTTGCACCATTTCTGGCTGAGGTGCAGCAGGAACCTGTTCTGGCTGAGGTTCAGCAGCAAGCTGTGGAACAACTTCCAATGGTTGAGAGTCAGCTGAGTAGTAGTCATCATATATGTCTAACCCAAAAACAGATACTGGGCTGTTTGGTGGTGCTGCTGGCATGATCAAGTCATCACTCCAGTTCACGGTTAAGGATGACCAGGAGTCACCCAGAGAACCGATTGAACCAGAGTTTGAGACCGAGGTGGTGGTTGTGGTGGTGGAAAAAGACATGACTTTTTGAATTCGAAGAGAAGAGGGAAATGAGTTTGTTAAAAAATAGCTCTGGTTTAAAATGTAGAGTTTGCTTTAAAAATAGCCTCTGGTTTTTCTAGTGTTATTTATAGGAAAAGGAGGTGATCATTACATAGCCTCCATGTCCAATCAGCAATTAATGGGTTCAGGACATGATTAGATTGTTTTTTGCGTGCTCAATGCAGAAAACGTTTACCAAGGCATACGCCATAGCCGGTTCGTATTCTTGAATGATTTTATTTAATATTTTATTTATGCACCAGGCTGCGAACAGGTTATAAGCTGGTATACCAGGATGCGAATTGTGTGTGTAGTGATAACCATCTCTCAGGTTAGGCTGCAAACTATTTGATATAATTTAGGCTGCGAAGTATTCATACAGGTTTAGCTGCGAACTGTTCATACATACCAGGATAATAATAAATCATTATATATCAGGTTATGATGCGAACTAAAAGATAAGAATATTCATTATATATCACAATTTTGTTTATGTATGCACAACAAAAAAAATTTACAACAGATATATGTATTTACAAGCAACTAATGTATTTAGAAGCAATAAACGAATCAGCCATATGTGACGGTGTCTATGTCATTTAAAAAGTAATGGAACATTTCTACTCTTAAGGCAGTCACCATATTTGTATCGTATTTTTTCTGGACTGATCCATGCTCAATAATATCCATGGCATATTTGCAGACGAAGACACCACAGTCCACGGTGCCTTTTTTTTGTTGTGGGAAGCCTCTTTCCACTTTCACCTTCCACCCTGTACTATATTTGGGTAGGAATCCTCTATCCAACAAATATTTGATCTGTGTATAATAATTAGTGTTAGGAATATGCACAAAAACAAAAACAGTTGGTGACATACAATTCGCATCCTCAGGCTGCGAATTATATGACAATCAATCATACACAATTCGCATCTTAGGTTGCGAATTGTATGACAGCCTTGATAGGCTGCGAATTGAGTTATGAACAAGCTGCGAATTGTGTCCAACATAGATAGGCTGCGAATTAAGTTATGGACAGGCTGCGAAAAAACATCTTGATTACTCAGTCATTCGCAGCATACCAGATCTCATTTCGCAGCATACATACTAAAAATGTGTTCAGATTTAAGTGTATAGTTTGGAATATTTACCAGTAGTGCAGGTGTTCTTGCGGTGGGGTCTATGGCATGAAGCTTAGGCAGAAGCGAGTTGTAGTTTAAAATTGTTCTTCCGTCAACGTCGATGCCGAGTAACGTCCAGTGGTTTGTATTGTCCTTCGACTCGGTGCACACTGGAACCATGATGATGTTGGCATCTTTGCGCCCCTTCCTAAAAGCCATGTCCACCAGATTTTCCACTTGCCACCCTTCTTTCATTTGATGCAGCATCCAAGCAAGAGTATATTAAAGTGATAACATTTCTGAGAACTTTGGTCTATTTACGTGAGCTAAACTTACCGCAGTCATGCCAGAAATCAGTATGGCGTCGTGATGCTCTCTTTTAGCTTTAGTGCATGGAACTTTGTAGTCTGCAACTTCAAGCATCTTTCGAATCCAAGCATCGATAAGCTAACAAAGGAGTTGTAGATTTATGTTAAATATAGAATACATATTTGAAACATTGAAAATAAAGTTGGTTGACAATTGGATACCTTTACGTCCAGCTCCAGTTCTAAAGGTAGTGCCATGAGATCACTCGCTTGCAGCCTGATTCCGTACGTAAACTTGGACTCCGGTAACTGCCATACCACTGGATCAGGGGTGTCGCTCTCGTAGGCTTTCACCAGCTGTATTTTGTGGTATTGTGCCAGATCGATACGCTCAGTGACTTTGGTTTTCTTTGGCCAGTCGCTGTATTCTACTACTGGCGGTTCCCGCATTGTTATTACGAACTCTTCTTCTTCCTCTGCCACTTGAGGCTGCGTTTGTGTCAGTAGCGCAAAAGTTGGCTCCTCTATCTCGTTAACTGTCTCGAGCTTATTATGAATCAAAAATCAAAAGTAGAGGGCGTCAGTGATTATAAGTGCAACGAGTCTAAGCAGTTCGCAGCTTAGGCTGCGAACTGTAAGGTAGCAGTTAAATAAATTTATTATTATATATCAGTGTAGGGTGCGAACTATTCGAGGTTCCACTGAACAGTTCGCATCATACCCTGATATTTGTTTGTAATACTCCAATCAGCATTTGCAACAAGTCACATGTTATGATGCGAAATCATTGTAAGTAGGCCTTACCGCACGGTCAGCGACAACCACTGCCGTTGACTTGTTCGGCATAGAGGCTGGATCGTGTCGGCAGAAATCATTAATGTCATCCTCCGACATGTTCTCCAGAGACCGTTGTATTATAGAATCGTAATATACATTATCAATTTCATTTAAAAATGTCTGTGAAACTTGAGTACTAATACCATCAACAAAAGCATCAGGTAAACCTACTGTGTTATCGTGGGACTCTGGAGCTGGCATTTGATTTGTTACCGGGCCTACAGTTTGACGCTGGCTTAGCAATTCTGACTTTGCTGACAGCACTGTTGGTCTTTGAGGTTCCACCGAAGAATTGGTTTTGTCTTCTAAGGATTGTCCTTCCTGGCTGAGTAGTTCTGTCTTCTCACCGGGATGGACAGGTTCTGACTCTTGAGGTGCTACCTCTTGAGTTAGCCTTTCTCTCTTCGCCAAGGTTATCTGTTGCTGCTGCTGTTGTTTTTCTTGTCCTTGTTGTTGCTCTTGTTGCCGGTCATCGTGTTGAACCCGTGGCGTCTGGTGTTCTTCGAGTTGTTGTTCTTCTTGTTGTTGCTGGGGGTGTTCTTCTTGTTGTTGCTCTTCGTGTTGTTGTTCTTCTTGTTGTTGCTGTTGTTCTTGTTGTTGGGGGTGTTGTTGTTGTTCTTCTTCTTGTTGCTGTTGCTCGGAGTGTTCTTCACCTTGTTGCTGTTGTTGCTGTTGTTCTGTTTGCTCTTGTTGTTGTTTTTGGCGGTGTTCTTCTTGTTGGTGCTGTTGTTCCTGTTCTTGTTGTTGTTGGGGGTGTTGTTGTTGCTCCTGGTGTTGCTATTTCTGCTGGTGTTGTTGTTGTCTTTCGGTCTCCTATTTCATACAAAAGCATAAGTTAATCATCGTGTAATCATATTTCGCATCCTGACCTGATATCTATGTTATACATCCCCCCCGTTATTACCTATTTCGCATCCTGACCTGATATCTATGTTATACATCCTGACTCTATAAAACATTATCTACAACTATTCAATTGTTTAACAATCTCTCAAAGAAGAAAAAAAATACTTCTTTGGAGTAATGTTATTCCACATTTCTTGTGTTAAAACTTGTGTCCCTTACCTTGTTCCAAGTTTTATATGTGTTATACTCCCCAGTTAAAGAAATGTTCCAGATGATTTTGTCATCCTCATTTTTATTGATTGACATAACATTTATTTTTTAAATGTCAGATGGAAGAATATAATTTTCTAGTCTATCAAAATTCCTTATGTTTTGAATCCAGTAGCTATTAACATTTTCGTTGACATACCAACTGTCAATACCAAAATTGTTTAGAGTAATAAATGGTTGAATACCACACCATTTATCAAGTCAAAACTTTATTTTTCCTTTATATACTTTCCAGTAGATAAATTCATTAGCAACGCGTCTAATGTTTAAAAGTCTTTTCTAGATTCCAGAACAATTAGTTATGAATTGAACTTGTAGAGGGTGGTATGTAAAGAAATACGTGGAGTGTATAAATTTAGACGACAACGTATTTCTTTTCTTTTGAACTTATACCATAACTTACATGAGAAGGTTAGTATGAATTTCATCCAATATTCTTAAAATTTAAACCCCATTCTTCATAAGCATTTCCTAAGTTCCTCTCGTTAGACCATGAAATTTCTTTATAAATTTTTGTATAAACTCAAAAGAATCTGTTGAAAAGCTTCTAAATTCTATTGATAAATCCTTTAGAAATTGAGAAACTTTGAAGATGGTAAGTAGGTATAACAACAAGAACAAATTGTATAAGTGTCAATCTACCACCAAATGACAATAGCTTATTGTTCAATTCTTGAATCTTTGATATTATCTTATTTACACCTCTTCAAAATGAGAAGTTTTATATCTTGTATGAATAAAAATTCCTAGATATTTTATAGGAAGTTCGCCATGTTTGATGTTCTATTTCTTTAACTACTGACTGAATCATTATTGTAGAGGTTATAAAGATTGTTTTTTCCTTTTTACAACTTGTCTAGATCTCTCTTCATAGTACAAAAGAAACTTAAATATGTTATTAATAATTGAGGGAGAGACAAACAAAATCGCCAGCTTATGGTTTTGAATCTCATGCTTATGTTTTCTTCACGAATCCTTTTAATTCATCTTATTGGGTATTCTTCTGCTATGATAAACGGGGTGGGAGAAAGTGAATTTTCATATCTAACTCCTTAGATGATTTAAAGTAGCTTATAAGCTCACCATTAATGGTCATTGACAGAGACTAAGCTGAAGAAAAAAAATGACTAACACTAATTATTAAATATCTTACAGAGGGGATACTTAAAGAAAGTATGACTAAAGAGAGAATAGTAAAAATTAAATTTTCTCGCCTTGTCTGTCTATCTGAGACACTTTACAAGCGGAGGCTCACCAAACTTCTGCTCAGATGCATCGGCCCCAATTAAAACTTCTGTAACAAAGACATTTACCGAATGATCTTGTTAAAAATATTATAATCCCCAATTATAATGGAGGATGTCAAGAATATAGTCAAATGTTGTGATACATGCTAGCGTTTCTCCAACTAAATCTAGGTCCCCGCCATGTTACTTAGAATCATATACGAATACATTCATTTTGACATATAGGGCTTGGACACTATAATCATTTGTTGTAGATACGATATTTCTAGAGTTATTATAATTCATAAACCGATACAGTTTTATATTACTGATCTCATATGGTTATGCGCTGTAAGAAGTATCAACAAATATTCTCACCCCCGCTCTATCTTCAGGTGAATGTCTAGGTTGAAATAACAGAATTATTTTTATGGTATAAAAAAGATACTCAAGGTTACATCAAACAATTGGTCAAACTTATTACAAAAAGTACATTGGTCATACAAAACCGCACAACGTTCAACCATTTGAGAAAACCTATTTTTTGGTATATGGAATTTCAACTGAAAATTCTATGACTTATCGATATACGGGGAGAAATGCCAAACTGGACGTAATGGAGGAAAAAACGTTAGAGCCCACACATAACACTGAGAAATCTTGACACACAATCATTATAACTTTATAATTTGGTTCAAAAGCTTTAAAGTATAAGATCATGAATAATTAGGGTCTAATTTATACAAAGAATAATTATATTGGTAAAATGGCCCCAAATTTGGAAGGGCGATTTACTGTTGAAGCCAAAGTAAAGCAAGGAACATACCCGTTGAGGACTATCAATAACGATGGAATTGGTCGAGTCCAATTATCTGATCCGCAAAAGAATAGAAATCCAATAGATTGATAATCAAGCAGGAAAAATGAATTTTATGACAAAATACTGTACGATAAAAAAAAGTTAAATATCACGTACTATTTTTATTTTTTGACCAACATCTCATATTTTAATCTTATTTTTTTTATAAAAAAAAATATAATATGGATTTTAACAATTATACTAATATATTTATTTTATAACAAACTACTTTATCATCTTATTTTCATATTAAATATAAAGCATTCGTTTGGATCATACTCATTGGAATTTAGAGATGAAACCAAATTATTTACCTAAAAATATATATAATTGCCTTATAAGATCATGTTAAGTGTGGTGAGTTTGATTATTTAGAATCACTTAGGTAAACTAGAAAAGTAAAGTTTTTAGAAAGAGAAATAGATTCTAGAGAGAGAAAATTAAATTACACAAGTCTTCTAACTTAAAAATCCAACCCCTTTATTAGTTCAGTTTTGGTTTTTATATAGAGGTGCAACGACTCAGCTTACAACTGAAAACAATTACATAAAAATGGTAAATTACACTCTTAGTCCTTGACTAAAATACATATTTATAAAACCCTCTTCTAATTTCACCATATGTTACATAATGTTTTATTATTCACATTTTAGTCCCTGAATTTCCATTTCTTTATCATTAGCCCCCTTAGTTCTCATGTTAGTAAATGAATGAGAACTATCTGACTTCGAATTTAGGCAAAAGCATTGATGAAATCCTCTTTCATAATCCGACGTAAACCGATCATTCTGTTACACCACTACTTATTCCAGATGCATCGAAATATGCCCACAAATAATCATCCTCTCATGTTTGAGTTCAAATAAAAACTAATCAACTTAATTATAAAATCTATTTCAAAACAAATCATGACCCCTTAGGTGCTAGGTCTACAACTAAGCCCCTATCATAGCAGGTGTCGAACCCTTAACCACACAATCGTTTCAAATTCTACCCAATCAATATAAACCTTTTCCACTTCTAAAAATATGTTTTATCCTCCTATAAATTCCTTTGCATCTCATTCTTTGATCCACAAACAAATTTCCTTGAGAGAGAAAGCGCAAAAAATCTCTAAAATCCTTTGCTACCTTTACTGGCTTCTCCAAACTTACTAGTCACCTTAACTAGAAAATTCATATTTTCGGATCACTATTCAACCAATTTATGAGAAAGCACCCAAGATCCAGAAGATCCAAGGCCAGAATTCTCAAGAAACCTAAATCTCTACAATAAGAAAATAACGTCTTCGGAGCTTACGGTTACTTCTACATAAACGAAAGAGCAGAGGAATATAGAGATTATTAGTTGATAAGAAACGCTCCCTTGGAACATCCACCAAGTTCATTTATTACGGTAATTTCGACCCTTCTAAAGTTCATGTCTTTTCGCCTTTGCCTATTACAGAAGAATGTCAGTCTTCAAAAACTCGAACGCCAAGAACACCTCAAATTTCAACTTCTCTTACCAAATCATCGCCCCGAAGTAGCTATGAAGTAAGACAATCTTCTTCAAAAAAATCCGAAGTAACCCCTTCTTCAACTTATTCCCCGCGAGCTCCTACAATGTTTTTTTATGGTTATGGGAGACAATGCTGATGCTATGTCAAATCCATCTACCAAATCTACCCAATATCCTCCCTGAGGGAAATTGTTGTGACAACCATATTGTCTCAACAAAGTCCCTCGAAGAACGCTTCACAACTAAGAGACGAAGCGTCAGAAGTAGAGGTCTATTCCGATGCTACTCAGTCAAACAATGAAGCTGATACCAGAAACCTCGAAGGAATCAGAGAATGCCACATAGAAAAAGATCTGCAAACCAAGAAAAAAGAAAGCTTTGATTACTATATCTACAGAGGAAAGAGCAGCAATTGGTGAAACTTTAAGATCTCTTGACGCAGATTATATCGTTGCCTTGAAAAATATTTCATACATATACTACGGAAATGGCTAAGCATCGGATTTGAAGAACCAATGGGGAATCAGAGAAAACATTACCATTCGCCTTCACAAAAAAGGAGAAACACCCCTACACTGCAAAAAAGACAAGCTGGTAGACTATCTGGAAATCATCAACCGAGGTCTTCGGTTTCCACTAGATCCCATATAGTTGAATACTTCTAACTCTTGGATCTTTGCCCAATCCAAGTGACACCAAATCAATGGTTCACACTTCTTTCTGTAATCATGGTCTCTAGCTTGTCCAAGGTTCCGATCAACATCAAAGATTCCATATCTTTGACCAAATTGTCAAAAGGACCAAAGGTTCAATTTTACTATCTTACATTAGCTGATAACCTAAAAATAATCAATGAACTTCTGGAAGTTGACAAGTTTTGGAAGCAAAAATTCATCTTCATATCACGAGCATGGGAAAACGGTAAAGAAATATTCGAAGCCAATCCATCGAGACTTAACTTCGTCTGGAGGAGTAACCGTAAACATTGTTATGCTAGTCTTCTAAATTAAATTTTTAATTGTTTTTACACTAATTCACTATCAACTTATATATTATTATCAAATATTCTGAGGCGTTACGCCATTCGTCGAGCAAGAGCCAAATAAATATTCATTAAACTTGCCGATTGGGCTGGGGCGGAATGGAACAATCCTTTCCACACAGCCTTCCAACCCATCAATTTTCTTAACAGTCACTTATTCCCAATCACACATGGAGCCTTTCCTCCCGAAAGTTTGATGGATCAACCCAACCCTCGACAAGTGGTCTAAAGATTGGTCCATCCCGACTGCAAAGTATTCTTACCCATCCGCAACAGATCAGACAACCACCTTCCTCAAAATAAAAATGCAAAAAAGAACAAAAAAGCAGCTAATACATCTGGTGCTAGCCCTTTAACAAATTTGAAGCCTAAAAATTCAAAAAGAAAAACAAAGTAAAGCACACTTTCAACCATTGAAGAAGGAACACAGGGAGCACATTCTCCAACAAAAAAGAAGAAAACTGTTACGCCTTCGAAAAATAAAAGTTCCACTAAGACCAGTCCCTAGAAGAAAGGGAAGAAAAAGACAGTTGCTACCATCGAAGACATAATATCCGATAACGACGAAGTTATAGCTGCAGAGAATCAGAAAAGTCCTCAAAAGGAAAATAAAAAAACTGTCGAAGATGCTACCAATCAACAAAAGGAAACAATTGTTGTTCAGTATAATCAAAATGATGATCACTTTTGGTGAGAATAATTTTAGCCTGAGGGTAATTTAGTCAGTTGTTTTGTAATGTTTCAAGGGTATTTAATGTTTGGGTAGTTTGTAGTGAGAGATTTGAGCTTCCTGGTTGTATTAAATGTTCATTACCCTCATTAATGAAAGTGGTTGGGTATTTATACCTTTAATTATGGGCCACATGGGCTTTCGGGTCACACTTATGAATTCGGGTCGAGTTCAATGACCCATTAGTTTTTAAGCAGGTAGGTAATTAGCTTAGTCATGAAGTGATTTAGTTTTTAATACATTAGTCCTATTCGGATGGTTCAGTGGGTGGTTTTTGTCCGAATTGCCCCTGTCCGGTTCCCACAGTGAGTGGTGATAAAATCTGGACTCATCAGTAGCCCGTTTTTTAGGTTATGTTCGAAGGCCTTTGGCAAGCCTAAAAAATAGTTCATGTGTACCCGTAACTATGTCCGGACAGATTTCGAATTGTGTAACGACTTTTTCCGGACTAATGAAACTCTCAGAAGCTGAACGGTTTTGCCAGAGATCGTAGGACACGTGTCCTTCTCTGATTCGCCTCACCGACCGTTTTTCTCCTAGAATGGCGCTCCCACTTACTTCAAAAAGTAACCTCTTAATTAATGTTGGTGACATCAGCGTCGTCCTTAATCATTACACCTATCTTTTTGTATTATCCTAGGTATCAAAGCATCTTTTGTTCTTTTAGTATAAATTAGTCCACTTTTCACTGTTTTGCCATCTCCATTTTCTCTACTCTGTTAATCTTCAAAGCTTTTACCTCTCAAAAAACCCTACTTTTGGTGTGAGTTTATGTTCACAGCAAGAAACGCCATAGTAAAAGGTGGGTGGCTCAACTTGTCGGAGTTAGAAAAAACTCAAAAAGTCAAAAGAGAAAAGCGCATTGCTGCAGGCCTCCCTGTTTCTCCTATTCACAAATCTGAAATACCAAGTTCAGAGCCTGATCGGGGTTCGTCTTCAGCCAAAATTACTAAACCCAAAAGGTTATTCCAGCCCAACCTTTCACCGATTGTTCCAGGCTCATCGGTCTAGGAATCAGAGCTTGTTGCTGAACCAGAGCAGGTAGTTACAAGCACTAAAAGACCTTCCCCATTCATCGCCATGGGATCAGATGCTGACATCTCCACAGAGAAGCTGGTAGATCGACGAAGAGGTCGTTTAGTGAAAGGGAAGGCTGCCACTGCACAACCTAAACCTCCAAAATCCACGCCTTCTAAGTCTGGGGCTAAGAGTAAAACTACAGGGTCAGAAACTCCCATAAAAATCCCTAAGGACAAGCTGTCCGGTCTGGAGGCAACCAGTTCAAGCCTTCGGAAAGAGACCTCCGGATCTGAGCCCCAGCCGGACTCCAGACCACAAGAAGAAAGTAATGCCCAACCATCCGGAGGGCCTACTGAGCCAACCACTAGCTCTTCTCTCCCAAAAATAACCGATAATCCTTCCATGGTAATGAAATATATAATGAAGGACAGTATCGAAGAAGTCCCTTTTGAGACCGACGTCTCCGGGCAAACAAGTGAGGCTGCTTCTGTTAAGAAGGACAAATGAAAGAAGAAGATATGTTTAAAACACCGTGATCTGCCAGAGTGCCTTGTGGGAAAAGTGGGACCTTGCTTCCACAAGGTGAGTGTAAAGTACCTCCTAGCTATGCAGAAGATCAATTATGCTTTTATTCATACAACCGAACTGGGTCGAATCCGGACAAAGTGGGGGATCCCTGAGAAAGTTAAAGTGAGGATACCGGTGGATCCGGAGACACCGATGGATTGTAAGCTTAGTGAGATAGTTTTCTGCACTGAGCCATTCAACTAGGGGCTTAGGCTTCCCTTAGATCCGGAGATCGTTAGATACTTGAATCTCATAAAGCTCTGCCCAAGCCAATTGAGCCCTAACGCTTGGTATACGCTCACGGCCTGTATTATGGCCTCCAGACTCTCCGGAATCCCTCTTCCGATGGAGCAGTTTGCTGCTGTGGCCAGCTTTTGCAGGAACCACCACATCCCCTTCTATCATTTTAACATGGGCGATAATTATAAGGCGGTGGATGACTTACTTGAGTCAGAGAAAAGTTGGAAGACTCAATTTTTGATCATCAGTGGTGCTTGGGAGAATGGGAGGAAAATTAAAGCTGGTGTCAACCCAAGCATACTTACCAGCAGATGGCGAAGCGATGGTAAAAATCTCGTCACATACTTCCACCTTTACTTATAACAAATTTGTTTGTCTAACTTCTCTTCTTTTGTTTTTTCGTAGTGCTGCCTAAGGAGTTCAACGACTACTTAGAGGCTGGACAGACTACTTGTACCAAGCTAAATGCTTGGGCTGTTGAGAAATGGGGAAACCGCTTCCATAACTGTTTTAACGGAGGCAACTTCGCAAGATCCCATCTCTGGAATACCACTGGCCGGAGAGACTTGTCCTGGGAGGAGTTAACCACTCCACCCCCTATGGAGGTAATCCTCAAGAAAACAAAAGCAAAGGATGGAAAGCTATCCTTGCCAGGCAGAGCTAAAGCCCCAAGCAAAATGAAAGGAAAAAAGGGCAAGGCCAAGCAAGGTGTGGTTGAGGCCAACCCAAATGAGGTGGAGGAGGTTGTCCCAGCAAACCAGGAGGGCCAAGACCAAGGACAGATTGATGTTGCTTTATTGAAAGTGGTGGAGCATGAAAGCACCAAGGAAGTAGTTGGGTCTCTAAAACCCTCAAAGGCTCCCAAAAAGGACAGAAAACGGGGAGCGGAAGGTGGAGACAAGGATGCTAAGAAAAAGAAAACCTCCAAGGGAGATGAAGTTTCTCTCCGGGCTCCGGAGTCTCTTCCTCCAGTTGACCCAGCTGACCCCACTCAAGCAGAAGAAATCCCAAGTGACTTTCACACCGGACAGGGTGCTGGAGGGGAGATTAATACTGATGGTGTCAATGTCACTAGGCTGCAAGGGATTGGTCTTTACTTTGAAGACTTTGCCAAAGATGATTTTACTGGACCCTACCTCCCCCCAAGCTCTTCGAACATCGTCACTTTCAATAGCAGGTCGTTTTCTGTTTCACGTGAAAGAGACATTGTCACCCACTCCTTACAGAGCAATATCCAGCCAGTGCTTACCTTGGAGAAGCAAGTGCAAAATCAATCGACCATCATCAACACACTCAACTCCGATAAAGAGAAATTATCTAGCGACCTCCTTAGTGCCAACCAAAATGCTGAGGCATTGAAGAAAGAAAATGAGGAGTTGAAGAAAAGTCAAGAGGACTTGGCCATCAAGCTGGCCACTTCGCAGGGAGTTGTCAAAGAACTCCAATTGAAGCAATCGAATCTGGAGAAAAACATCTCTTCTTCAAAAGAGGAGATGAAGGCCAAAGACAACATCATTCAGACCCTAACTAATGATAATATTTCGCTTGAAAACACTGAGTCCAAGGCTGAACAAGAAAAAGCTGACTTGTTAAAAGAGCAAGAGAAAACAATCCAAGCTAGGGTTGATGCTTATACCAACGAGGTGATAGGCTCTCTGGAGGAAAGGTATGCCGAAGTCAAGTCAGATATGGTCTTGCTCTTTCATGAGAAATTTCCAAAGAGGACACTGAGAGATTTATGGAAGTTTGTAGAGTATGAAGACCTCCCATTCCACACGATGGCTGATGGTGACAAGCATAACTACTCCAGTGGCTGGGATGACACAACCAATGAAGAGGAAAAGACCGGGAGAGTCTGGATGAAGAAAGCTCAGTCTTAAAGTATCAACTATCTTTTTAATTTTTTGTGATTGAACCAAAGTCCTTGGATGGCCAAGGAAGTTTTTGTAACCATGTCCGGCCCTTGTCCGGATAAACCTTTCTGTTTTGAAAATTCAAAGTCCTTGGATGGCCAAATCATTTCGTATATCTTAATGGGTAGTTTTATTTTACACAACTCTTGCATTGTTTCATAGTTTTTCAACTTTGGTAGCTAATGTTTAAACAACCCTTAGTTATTTTACAAGTATTTTAAAGTGAGAGTGTTTAAATTCTCCGATGACAAATTTTTAAGTAGTCATCACTCCACCAATTCAATCCGGTCTGCCATAAATTTCAAAGAAAACTATTAATTGGAACACTTCGAATGTTTTAAGAAGGCATCAAATTTTATAAAAAAGCCCGGACACCTCATTAAAACCTCCCCGCGCCACCAGGGTAGGAAAGAGTATGCCTCCAAATACAACCGGAGGTGCTCAATGTTCCAGGGGTGATTCGAAAGCCTTCCATCCTTATCTTGGAGCCGGTATGTCCCAGGCTTAAGCTTTTCACTGACCACATAGGTTTCTTCCCAAGTTGGAGCTAACTTGCCGACCTGCTTCTCCTTGGTATGTAGAAAGAATTTTCTCAATACTTTATCCCCTCGTTGAAAATCCCTTCTCTTAATTTTAGAAGCAAACCTGCTTCTCATCAAACCTTGATAGTGTATGGCTCTGAGGTGAGCCTTAACTCTTCTTTCTTCCATCAAGTCAAGCTGGCCTCTGATCGCCATTTTGTTAGCGTTTTCGGAAAAATTATGAACTAGAAATGAAAGAAGAGTAGCTTCTATGGGAGCTATGGCATCCATCCCATATACTAAGGACAATGAAGACTCTTGTGTTGCAGCCCCGAGAGTGGTCCGTTAGGCCCATAAGACTTCTTGTAGATAACTTGGCCATTTTCCAGCAGCTCCCTCTAAATTCTTTTTAAGACCGGACAATATGGTTCTGTTAGCCACTTCAACTTGACCGTTTTCTTGTGGGTGGAAAGGAGAAGAGAAGCAGTGTTGAATGCCTCTAGAGGCGCATAAATTCTCAATTTCCTTATTGTCGAATTGTGGCCCATTGTCTGTAGTTATCTTCAGTGGAACCCCAAATCTGCAACAAATGTTAGACAGGATGAATTTGATAACAGCTTTCGAGGTAGTTCCTGCCAATGGGGCTGCTTCGATCCACTTCGAAAAGTAATCAATGGCAAAAATTATAGTTCTGCACCCGCCGGACGCCATGAGTAGAGGTCCCACTATATCCAGCCCCCACCGAGCAAAAGGTATTGGCTCAGAAATTGACTCCAAAGGGACAGCTGGGGAATGAATTTCATTGATGTATCGTTGGCATGGATCACACTTCTTCACCAACTCCTTGGCATCTTGCATTATGGAGGGCTAGTAGTACCCAGCTAACAAAACTCTTCTAGTTAGAGCCTGGAATCCACAGTGTGCTGAACCCTCACAATCATGTAATTCACAGAGAACTATTTGAGATTCCTCGATCCCCAAACATCGTAAGAGGGGTTTACTAAAGGATTTTTTTAAAAAGAATATCTCTTAGGATGATAAAACCACGAGCCTTGTATTTTATTTTTCTTGTTACTGTTTTTTCCGGAGGCAAGATGCCATCCGAGAGATATTGAAGGAGAGGAAATCAATAATCTTGGGATTGTTTCATTTATATGTTTAAACTTTCCTCTTCTTTATCGGGATTGATTTGAATGGATGGGCACTCTTGCACATGAATCCAAGGGTAGGAGTCTTAATAGGCTATGGTTGCCAAAGAGTCTGCTAGCGTATTTTCCGTTTGGGGTATGTGCTCATAGGTGATGCTTTTGAAATTGAGTGCCACTTCTTTGTGGATGAAAAAATATGTAATCAGCTGCTCTTTTTTGGCTTCAGATTGACCTTGTGCATGATGGATAAGAAGCTGAGAGTCGCGCACTAACCTGACCCTTTTGGCTCCACAAATGAGAGCTAACTTCAAACCAGGTATAACAGCTTCATATTCAGACTCATTATTGGAAGCCCTGAAGGCAAAACATATAGCCTGGTACATTCTGTCACCATACCGAGAGGTTAAACATATCCCAGCACCACAACCCATGGTACTTGATTCACCATCAGTCCAGATGACCCATACTTATTTATCTTTTACACCGGTTGCTTGTTTAGTATCCCTATCTGAATGGAATTCAACTAAGAAATCAGCCACAGTTTGGGCTTTGACTGCTGTTCGAGGGGAAAAATCAATATCGTAGTCTCGCAGCTCTATTGACCACTTGGTCATTCTACTTGAAATGTCTGCCTTTTGGAGAACGTTTTTCAAGGGAAAAGACGTCCGGACAATGACCAGGGCCTCATTTTCCTAGCAGCAATCACCAGGGCTAGTGCTAATTTTTCAAGCTTTAAATACCGTTTTTCTGCATCTATCAAGCTTTTGCTAATATAGTACACCGGACGAGGATAATTATCCACTTCCCTTACCAACACTGCACTTATAGCACAATCAGAAACTGCTAAGTACACGTAGAGGGTCTCTCCATCAATAGGTTTAAACAAAGTCTTGGGGGAAGAAAAGTGCTTCTTAATCTCATTGAAGGCCTCATCACACTGTGGGGACCAGTTGAAATCTTTGGCACCTTTCAGAGTTTGAAAAAACGGGGCGCACCTGTCCGAAGACCTTGAAATAAAACGGTTTAGTGCAGCCAGCCTCCCGGTCAATCGTTGTACTTCTTTAATATTACGAGGAGGCTCCATTTGTAGTAAAGCATTAAGTTGGTATGGATCAGGCAGTAACCCTTTCTCACTTATCACATACCCCAAGAATTTCCCGGACTGCACTCCAAAAACACACTTTTCTGGATTCAATTTTAAATTCACTTTCACCAGGTTGGCAAAAGCTGCCAAGTGTAGTTCTTCGTCCATACTTTTTACCATCATGTCATCGATGTAAACTTCCATGTTTCTTCCAATTTGATCAGCAAAAGCCTTATTCACCAACCTCTGATAAGTAGCCCCAACATTTTTAACCCAAACGGCATCACCTTATAACAATGGAGGTCCCTAACAGTAACAAATGTAGTATGTTCTTGATCCTTCGGATCTACTTGAATCTGATTATACCTGGAGAAGGCATCCATAAAAGACAATAGCTTATTTTCATACATAGAGTCCACCAACTGATCAATTCGGGGGACCGGATATAAATCTTTTGGGCAAGCTCTATTGAGATCTGTGAAATCGATGCACATACGCCACTTACCATTTTTATTTTTTACCAACACCAGATTGGCTGTCCATAAAGGGTATTGAGATTCCTTTATGTGCCCCATTCTAGTAAGCCGGTCAACCTCTTGAACTATGACATCAACCTTTTCCTTAGAAAAGGCTCTCCTCTTTTGTACAACAGGTGCTATGTCCCTTCGGATGGATAATTGGTGTGATATAATGTCTGCTGGTACTTCGGTTACATCAGCATCGCACCAAGCAAAGACATGCTGATGGTCTTTCAAGAAATCTAACATTTTACCCTTCAAGTCCGATGTCATCTTCGATCCTATCTTGACACTTTTTCCTTCAGCCAGAGAGTGAGTTTCAACTTCTTCAATTGGTATTAAATCACCAGGGGTCTCTCTGGGGTCATCAATTTCACCCTCTCCCCAGAGGGCCCCTCAAACTGCTATTCCTTATTGATCCGGACTGCCCCCAACGTTCGAGGGGCCAGTGCTGTTACATAACACTCTCTTGCTACCTTTTGGCTGTTTCGAACAACTCCCACTTGTCCTTGCACAACATACTTCAAACATTGGTGGACTGTTGAAGCCACATCATGCATCTTGGAGAGCAAAGATCTCCCCATAATAGCATTATAACAAGTGGGACAATCCACCACAATAAAAAGTATTCTAACCATCTTTTTAAAAAGGCCTTTGCCCAACAAAACCTCCTCCTCGAACTCCCCGATCACATCTACTGAGCTTCAAGTGAAACCCACAATTGACCTGTTCGAACGCTGAATTACTGCTGGACTCTTCATTTTTTTGTAGGAAGTTAAAAAGAGAATATTGGCTTAACTTCCGGTGTCCACCAAAATTCATCTTATGTCATTGCCCCCAATGGATGCTCCTACGACAACATCATCTTCATGAGGACAAGCAATGTCCCTCAAGTCGTCCTCATCGAGAACAATAAAAGGAAATAGAATTTGTGATTGATAGGAAGTCATGCCTCCTTCCAGTTGGGTAGCTAAAGTATGAACGTGCCTCTTTCTTGAAGAAGCAGTTGGTGCAGTCATGGTGTCTCCCCCGAGTATTGTAAGTGACTCAAAAACGCTAATAAGTCCAGACACCGTCTTGCAATGTTCTGTGATAACACCCACTTTATTCCGGGTTGGATCAGGATCTAAATACTCTGATTCTATATCAAATCGTTCGATTATTACCATAGCCCCATCCGGAGCGGATGTGCCTGCATTGTTTGGACCATCCCGATGAGCATTGTCAGGCCTATTTCCACTTCTTCTTTTAACATACGCTCCCTACTTTCCTCTTTCAATCAAATTTTGCACTTCTTGTTTCAACGCAATACAATATTCAGTGTTATGGCCAATATCGTGGTGCAGCTGTATGAGACTGAGCTTTGGATCTGTTATGAACCTGTCCGGTTTCCTTGGCCTTGTTCCCGGACTGGTTCTGGTTTTTATTTGGTGCAGCTGGAGCAGACCTCAACTGCCTGTGCACCATAGTTTTCTTTGTTTCATCTACATTAATCTGTTTACCGACCTGATTCAGCAGACCTCCCCATGTCATGGCCTTTTTCCTGGTTACTGAATCAGCTAAGTTTCCAGGGTTTAAAGCAATCAACCAATCCATTCTTGGTATTCACAAAACGACTTATGTATTCTTCTAAAGATTCGTTTGGTTCTTGGGCATAATGGATAATTGTGACTCCATTGCCCTTTACTTCTTTACTTCCAACAAGCTGCTTCCGAAAGGCCACCCAAAAAGTATCAAAATTTCGGATGCAGCCTTGTGGCAAACTGTTGTACCACTTCAGAGCACTCCCCGTAAAAGATTGGGAGAATTCTCAACAAAGCAATTCATCGTCTTCATCAAAATTCATCATAATGTTTTTGAATTGTTCCAAGTGGTTATCCGGATCTTTACAACCATCATATTTTTCCATTTTTGTACTGTAAAACCTCTTGGGAAGGTTTTCAGACAGTATCTTGGAGGACAATGGAGATTGTCTCCAATACTGGCCACGACTAAATACAGTATCTTCGTTGGGAGTTGCAAAGATACCTGGCTCATCATGGAAGGCAAAAGGATCCATTAACAAGCGGTCTACGTGCCTCCGGCCATGACTATGACTGTGAGACGAGCCTTTACCCATATGCCTCTTCAACCCTCCATGCCGGTCCCTTTTTCTTGAGTACTTTTTGACCAACTTTTGTTTCTTTTTAGAACATCCTTCATCGCTGCTGGATGACAAGGAATCTTCAACTCCATCTTCATTTGAGGAGCTACTAGAAGACTCTGACTCTGAATCTGAGCTCTCCACCGGTTTAGACCGGTGAGACTTTTTTGAGCTAGCATGAGTCTTTTTTGCACTTACATGGGTCTTTGATGGCTCATGCTCTCTTAGATTGTCAGTATGATGAGCTGCTGACGCCTTAGACTTCTCTTTTGTGCCCATCTCTGCCCTCTTGGCAGCCCTCAAAGCGTCTATTTCAACCTTCAACCTATCTCGCTCTTCAATCGTATATTCATAATTTTCACCCACCACTTCTGCCAAAGCTGGTGGCACTTCTTGCAGGTCCGGATTCATCTGAACTGGTTTTTCTTGATGGTTTTGAATGCTAGATTCAGGCACCTTCTCCTCCCACTGTGGTCGCCAATTTAGTGAGAATTATTTCGGTCTGAAGGTAATTTAGTCAGTTGTTTTGTAATGTTTCAAGGGTATTTAATGTTTGGGTAGTTTGTAGTGAGAGATTTGAGCTGGCTAGTTGTAATAAATGTTCATTACCCTCATTAATGAAAGTGGTTGGGTATTTATACCCTTAATTATGGGCCACATGGGCTTTCAGGTCACACTTATGAATTCGGGTCGAGTTCAATGACCTATTAGTTTTTAAGCAGGTAGGTAATTAGCTTAGTCATGAAGTGATTTAGTTTTTAATACATTAGTCCTGTTCGGATGGTTCAGTGGGTGGTTTTTGTCCGAATTTCCCCTGTCCGGTTCCCATAGTGAGTGTTGAGAAAATCCGGACTCATCAACTTTGTTCCCCGACAGTTTTATTAACTTCGACGAATCATAAGAGCTTGCTAGTGAAAACGAACCCATCATCCAAGAGGTTCAAACTCATTTGCACAACCTAGGCAGGAGACCTGCACCTGCTACATCTGAAGTCGCATCTCCTCAGGTTATTGATCGACCGATCTCTTTAGATCTTATCCCCTGATCTAGTCCAGGTGGTCTTTCTTCCAATTTCACCAAACCCATACATTCTTTCTACACTTCAACCGTTTTCCGATCTTAATACTGCAACAAGAATGCTTACTCAAGAAATCAAGGCTTCTCAAAATCATCTGAAACGAATGACTAAAGATATAGTTCTCTATAAAGGAGTTACAGAAGCTGAGAAAAAGCTGAAAGATAAATTTGGTAACCATATAAGAGATCAATTTTATGGATTCCAGATGGCAGGATCTGAATTTATGAGAGGACTTCTGTTTGTCAGATAACATCTGCGAGAACAACATCGAGTCGAGAAAGAAAATCTCAACACTTCATAGTAGGAAGAAATAAATCGACTCAAAGATGCTCATTTTGAAGAGTAAGATGCCGAGAAGAAGAAATTCGATGACATGCAGACTTCCGTTACTAATAGCGAAACACAGAAGAAAAAATTAACCGATGAAATAGGCAAGAAGGATTTTGAGAAAGAAAAACAACTCGCTGTCACTGCTGCTGAAGATGAATGTACCAAGGATATGTTGGCAACTATCAACAATAGAGAAGAAGAGAAGACCGTCACACTTTTTCGAGATATTCATGCTACATATTGTAAGATAAATCTTTCCAGTTTCTCGAATGACATTCATGTCAAACGGCGCCCCACCGAAGCGTTTGATCCTATCCCAAATTCATCGTCAGAAGAGGAATCTTCCGAAGATGAGTCATTTGAATAATTTTACTTATCTTCTGATTTTATATTATCTTTTTGTATTTTTCATATTAGTACAATAACTCTTATACCCATCGAATTATTTTGAATGACAAAGGTTTTTGCTTATACTTCACATTTTTCATTAAATTATGTTGACGTTTAACCTTTATTTATATTAACTATTCAAAGTTAAAACATAATAAAATAATTTAAATAATCATTACAAAGTGTTACACCTCGATGTTATGGTGCATTAAATGAACGTGGCACATCGAAAAACATAGTGCGTTTATTGAACGTAGCACTTCAAACATCATAGTGCATTTATTGAACGTAACACTTCGAACATAATAGTGCATTTATTGAACGTAGCACTTTGAATATAGTTATTTCTCTAAAAAGTGTATTAAACACTTCAAAACATTCTACTTTTGATAAACCTCAAAGATGATTAGTCTTTGATCAATTACCAAAATAGTTTTAAATAAACACTTGTAAAAAACCATTTGCAAAAAATTCATTTTATTGATCATTTTGAATATGGACATATGGCCTCGTTAAAACCTCCATGGGCCAACAAGATAGGAAAAAGTGCGCGAATCAATCAAAAGAAACATATTCAAAATACAACATATTTATTCCCAGTATAACTTCATATGTTGTATATTCCACGGGTGTGAAAGTATCCTTCCCTAACTATCACAAAGGCGATAAGATCCTGGCTTTATCCTTTCAACAACCACATAAGGTCCTTCCCAATTCAGGGTCATTTTTCTGAGATTCTTCTCCTTAATATGTAAAAATACGTTTCTCAACACTTTATCACCTACTTTAAACTTCCTCCTTTTTACCCTATAATTTTATCTATTCCTCATGAGAATTTGATAATGGATTACATTTAAGTGAGCTCAAACTCTTTTCTCATCAATCAGATCTAAACTTGCTCTTTTAGCTTTGTCATTGGATTTTTCAGAATATTGGGTTATTTCAAAAAGATGACATCGTAGATTCCACAGGGCTAACAACATCCATTCCATATGTTAAAGCAAAATGAGTTTCTTTAGTAGCTTCCCTAAGAGTTGTTCGATAAGGCCAAAGTACCTGTTGAAAATAATTTGGCCATTTTCCTGCCGTCCATGTTAAATTCTTCTTCAAACCTTCTAAAATAGATCTGTTTGTCACCTCCACTTGTCCATTTTCTTGGGGATGAAAAGATGTTGAAAAACATTATTTAATTCCCTTCGAGGCGCCGAACGAAGCCATTTCTTTATTATTAAATTGAGGGCCATTATCCGTAGTAATTCTCCGAGGTACTCCAAAACGACAACAAATATTGTTTACAATGAATTTAATCACATCCTTTACTTTCGTTCCAGATAACGGTTCCTCTTCTGCCAACTTTGTAAAATAGTCTACCACAACAATTATCATTTGCCGACCTCCAGATGCCATCGGCAAAGGCCCCATTAAATCTATTCCCCACCTATCAAATGGTATGGCTTTGGCAATAGACATAAGTGGAACTTCCAGCTTATGAATAGAATTAGGAAAGCTTTGACAACTATCCCAGCTTCAAACCAAATTCTTGGCATCGTTCATGATCGAAGGCCAATAAAATCCTGCAAGCAAAACTCGACGAAATGATGCTTTAAACCCACAATGTGCTGATCCTTCTCCATCATGTAACTCTGACAAAACTTCTTGTGATTCTTATCTATTCAAACATCATAGTAATGGCCTATTTAACGTTTTTTTTATATAGAACTCCATCCAAAACTATGTATCCAAAGGCTTTGGCTCACAATTTTTTGGCCAATTTTGCATCGTTAGACAATGCTCACTGAATCAAAAAATTCAAAATATTAGTTCGCCAATCAACTCGAATTGCATCTGTAGTGACAAATAATTCCTCAATATAATCACATTGGTCTGACTGAGTTAAAATCGAAGGACTCTCGTGAAGTAAAATCCAAGGATACTCCTCCTTGTGAGCAACAATTGCTAATGAATCAACCACTATGTTACTTCCTCGACTTATATGTTTTACAACAACATGATCACAAAATAGCATCAAATTCCAAAGCTATCGAAGATACAAAATTAAGTGATTTTTTTACCTCGAGTTTCCAGATACTTGGTTTAATCTAATTGAGAACCTGTCTCAAATCGTACTAAAGTTGCTCCACATATCTTCGCAAGTCTCAAACTAGCCAAAGCAGCTTCATAATGAGCTTCATTATTCAAAGTGTGAAAACCAAATTTGATAGATTGAAGCATTGTTTCTCCATATGGAACAACTAACTGAAATCCAGCGCCGCATCCCAAAATACTAGATCCACCATTAGTTGGAATAACCCATTTCTAATTCACTTGTAAAACATCCTTACTATCTTCTGTGTCTGACCTACTTGAATGAAATTCAACAATAAAATCTGCCAAAGCTTGAGCAATATAAGCCCCTGTCAGTGATGAAAGTACTACATTCTTGATCATTCAGATCCATCTGGATCTGATTATATCCAGCAAAAGAATCCATGAAAGTTAATATTTTGTTTCCCGAAGCAAAATCAATCAGCGGGTCTATTCAAGGAACAAGAAATGGGTGTCTAGGACATGCTCCATTTAAGTCTGTAAAATCCACACACATTCTGCACTTCTTGTTCTTCTTTTTTACCAGTACTGGATTTGCTGTCCATAAAGGATACTGTGACTCCCTTATACGTCCGACCCGTGATAAACAATCCACTTAAGAAACAATTGTTTCTGTTTTTTCTGACGAAAATGCTCCTTTTTTTTGGATTACAGGCTTCACCCTCGGATTTATGGCTAAACTTTGGCATATTACTTCGATCAGTACACCTACCATATCTTTTGTTTTCCAAGCAAAAACATGCAGATTACAAGACAAAAATTGTAACAGTCGTTGACGTAAATTTGGGGTCAATAAGGTTCCTATTCGAAGTGTTTTTCCTTCAGAAAAAGTATAGTCCTCAATATCTTCACTTACTGTTAAAGACCATGGGGTTTCCTTCGGATCGTCAACCCTTTCATCAACATCCAAGGTCAAGACCTCATATTGTTATTCATTCATCATATCTCTACTGCTGGATCTTCGAATCCGAAGTGCAGTAGTATAACATTCCCTTGCAACTTTTTGGCCGCTTTGAACGACCCCCACACGGTCTCCAACTACGTATTTAAAACTCGGTGAACTGTTGATACAACTCCATACATTCTTGAAAACCAAGACCTTTCAAAAATGGCGTTATACGCTGTGGGACAATCCACCACCAGAAAAAGCACTTGCACTTTCTTTTAGAATGGTACATTTCCCAAACTTTCCTCCCCCTCAAATTCTCCTATTACCTGTGCCGTCACACCTGTGAAATCAATTATTCTGCGCTCTGACTGAGAAATTCGAGGAGGATTGCGCATCTTGTCATATGTTTCTTTACAAAGGACATTCGTGGAACTCCCGAAATCTATGAGCACACATCTAATTTCAACACCAGCAACTTCTGCCCCAATAACTACTGCATCCTCATGTGGCCCCGCAGTACCTCACAAATCATCCTCATTCAAAAATAAAAGGAATGTCCTTCTTTCCATACAAATGAGTGGACATTCTCCCCTCAATCTGAGTTGTCAAATTGACAACATGTATTTTCCTCGAACTATCGGTATTACCGGTCATCGAATCACCCCCAAAATGGCAGTGACTCGAAATACTCATACAAACTCCGAACATGTCCTTTCTTTATTGGCTCTTCAACCGCCATCAAAATTAATTTATTTGGATCTATATCCAAATACTCCGAGACAACATCAAACTCATCAACCTTTGAATCTAAAATCATTATATTTTCAGCTTGCACATTTGGGTTAGCGGGCTGTGAATTCAATGCTGGATGTTTCGATGCGTTTCCCTGTGACTTCATATAAGTCAGTAGCTTTCCATTCTCAATCAAAATTTGGACTTATTTTTTCAAAGAAATTCAATCATTGGTGTCATGTCCAATGTCATTGTGGTATCTACAAAATTTATTGTTCTGCTCTTCCATTGGCCTGTTGATTGAAACATGCTTCCTGAATTTTACGTAGCTCTTAGTTTTATCAAAAATTGCGGCCATTCTTTCAGTCAATTCCGTATAATATTGAAGCCTTATCCACTGATTCAACCTCAGCCTATTGAATTTGTAGGAAGGGCGAATATCCCCCGGTTCGAGGTGGTGAATTGTTATTCCTCGGACAGGCTTGTTGATTAGCATTTAAAGATTGCCATTGGTTATGAGTCACATGTCCTGAATTCTTTGGAATGTTAGCCGTTCCTCCTAAGACCTTAGTTGATTCTTCAACGTTGATTTGATCTTCAACCTGATCCATTAATGCTCCAAAATTTAAAGCCCTCTTTTTCGTTGTCTCATTAGCTAGGTCCCCTGGCAATATCCCTTGGCGAAAAGCTGTCGTCGCCACTGACTCTTCATAGTTATCCAAACTTGCTTTTGTCAAAACAAACCTCTTTGTGTAATCCTTCCAACTTCCTTCTTGCATTGGATAATTGTATCACCGTTTGTTGTCATCTCTTTACTACCAAGAATCTGCTTTCGAAAAGCAGTATAAAAGTCTCTAAAATTCGAAATGGATCTCCTTGGAATTCGGTTGTACCATTTCAAAGTTGTTCCTTTAAAAGTCTATGAGAAAGCTCGACATACCAGCCTATCGTCATCCTCAAAATTCATCATGTAATTTTTGAATTGTTTGATGTGATCATCCGGATCCTGCATCCCATCAAACTTTTCAAATTTGCGATATCAAAACGCTTCAGAAGCATAATAGATCTGATTTCACTTGTCAATGGAATTCCTCTAGTCGACACCTTGAACATATTGATCTTCAGTTCCTATAACTGCATATAAATTCCGATCAGTCTCATCATACTGATTCGATGTGTTCCCTTCACACCAATTAGAGTCCCTCAAATATCAAGGTATACTATCTCTCCTAGATTTATGCTCTTTCTTATATTTTCGAGGTTGTTCTCTCTCTTCTTTCGAAGAACCTCTATATCTTTTAAAACCTGAACCAGAGCTCTCAACCTCCTCGTCACTAGATTTGACACACTTTTGCTTATCTTTTTTTTTCTTTTCTAGAAGAGTATCGCTCTTTTAGAGCTTTGAAGCGTGTTTTTTTTTCTGTTCATTCCTGATCTGACGATCAGTGCAAGATCGATCAGATTGTTTTCCAATTTCAGTTTGCTCATTCATTTGTCTCACTTCGGACTTCAGCTTTACTGAGTGGATTTCCTGTTCTCTTTGTTCATATTTCTCATTTAAAGCGTCTATCTTATCCAAGAATTGATTCATTTTCACTTCCATATTAGATTGAGTTTGGATCGGAACAAATCCTTCTGGTTTATCATTTTTCCTCTGCAAATCTTCTCTCAACGTCTCGAGTCTCGATAGTTGATCGAACCAACAGATTATTTTTTGGATTCATCACAAAGTTTCAAGATTGTTTTTCTTGATAGATGAAATTCGAACTAGTAAAATAGGCACTGATTGTCAATCGTCTCCAGTGAAGTCACCAATTTGGTGAGTTTGATTATTTAGAATCACTTAGGTAAACTAGAGAAGTAAAGTTTTTAGAGACAGAAAATCAAAGTACACAAGTCCTCTAACTCAGAAATCCAACCCCTTTATTAGTTCAGCTTTTGCCTTTATATGGAGGCGCAAAGACGCAGTTTACAATTGAAAAGAGTTACATAAAAAGGGTAAATTACACTATTGATCCTTGACTAAAATTCATAATTATAAAATCCTTTTCTAACTTTACCATCTATTATATACTGTTTTATTATTCACATTTTAGTCCTTGAATTTCCATTTCCTTATCAGAGTGTAGACTAAAATTAACTCAAAGTGTAATATTCTTTTATAAACTATTTTTCTGTACTAATTAGATTTTTATATCAATTAGATATTCTATATTATTTGGATATTTTATATTAATTAGATTTCGATATTAATAAAATCTTATATTAACTTAACATTCTATATTAATTATATTTCATATTAATTTGGTCTTCAAGATTAATTATATTGATTTTTTTTTGTGTTTGAGAGTCTTTCTGTAACCTACTTATTTATAAAAGAAGTGTTCGTTGCCCGTGGATGTAGGATTTCTTAACGATCCAAACCACATAAAATCTCTAGTTGTACGACTGTTTAGTTTATATTGTTCTTGTAACTTTGTTCTTGAAATAAGGTAAGAGCTGAACCTCGCATTACCTCATATAGCCTCTCGAATAGTTGTTTGCCAACTGGTTGTCACTACATTGGCTGAGGTGGCTAAGATTTGGCCTGACGGGTCTTGTTAGGGATGGGTTGGATCTTGTTCGGATATTGATGGTTTCCCTATAAAGTGGTGCGGTGAGTGTGGAGATCTGATATCAATATTCATTATCGATGAAGAAGACAAAGTAAAAAGACGAATATCACGGATCTTGGAGTAAAGTCAATCACATTCATATTCATGATTCTATGAGAGAAGTATTATAATCAATTTATCTACTAGATTGGAAAAGACTTTAACGTATGTGAGGTATGTACTTTAATTTGAACGTAACGTTCTACCTATACGTATGTAGATGATGATGGGTTTGAATATAAGGGTAAAGATACTAGACTTAGTGTATTTCAAGACTCACATGTTATTATGGAGGTCGATCGAACTGATGGTGTTTTAGTCTTGGATGAGTCCGTAGTAGAAGGGGTATCTAATATGGGGAATGAATTTGTTGGGATTCGGTTGGAGGTAGTTGAAGGCTTGTAGAAGCAGGTGGAGATTCAATCTAGGAAGTACTTGAAGAGTTTTAATACTGACAATGGTGTGGTATTAGTGAACCAACCATTCGCTAGTTATTGTTCTAAATTTGGTATGCATAGGCGCAAAATCTTGAAGAGTACCTCGAAAATAGAATAACTGAGAACATGAGCCGTAACTTACTTAGAGTAACGGTTACGCTTCTGACAGTTGTAGAGAGCAAGCGATTGAGTAAAGAAGCTATTTTGGCAGCTAACATCGTATACTTGAGCAGTTGGATTTTCGGTCGTCATTGAGATGTAATAGGTAACAGAGGTGGGGCTGAAGTTGAGAAAAAGTTTGAACGTAAGGGTGGAGATGTGGATGCCTCTACAGAAGCTGTTTTGAAGCTAAGGTCGGGTTCGATCTATGCAAAGGAAGTTCAACCATTGTTGGGTTTATGTTTTGACTTGAAGTTTGATGGGTCAAAAGCTTTAGATGTTCAAACTGTGGAGCAATTATCAAGTGTTGCTCGGTCTGATCTTGGACAGATGTTACTAACGCTTTCTTGGATGTCAAAGGTTAGGAGCCTGGTATATTAGGAGGAAGTATTTGTGGCGTGAAGTGACATGAGCTGCATATTTCTTAAGATAGAGAAGCTAGTTATAGGTGTTTTGAGAGGTAAGTGAGGTAAACACTGAAGATACGGTTTTGTGAATCTCGAGTGTTTGAGTGTTTTGTGTTTGAGAGTATTTCTGTAACCTACTTATTTATAAAAGGAGTGTCCCTTGTCCGTGGATGTAGGATTTCTTGACGATCCGAAACCCGTCCAATCTCTTGCTGTGCGATTGATTTATTTTTCTTTTTTTTTTCATTAATTTTGTTCTTGAAATAAGGTAAGATCCAAAGTTCGTATTGCATCCTATGTCCTTTCAGACACGTGATCGTTAACTATTGATCAGTGCTTCGACTGAATGGTTGAAATTCGGTCTAACAAATTTTATTAAAACTAGATTAAATCTTGTTCGGATATTAATGGTTTTTGTAACGAAATTTAGATGGTTACTGTACCATGATTTTTTATATTCGAGTTTATTTAGTCAATTTGTAAAACGAAAAAAATTCTGAGTTGGGTCACTTTAATCATAACCAATCGTAAGTAAAACACTTTGCCAAAAGTTCTTACAAATGTAATTCAATGTATTTGTTTATTGTTAAACTTGAACGGCTCAGATGTGAAACCATTCTTCTTATAGAGCTCAGTAGAAAGACAAAGCAACACTCAAACATCTAAAAGTAAACGATGAGTCATTTACATGGTGCAACTAGTTTGTTTTCTTATATAATTATAGACCTTATTTTAAATCTCATTCCTACTCTCCATAAATTTTCATATTTACGTGATATAAACTTGTTCAATCCATTTATAGATTCCTCACCACTACAAATACCACCTCCTACATCTCTAACTATGTCTCAAAAATTAATAGAGTTTTTTGTATTCCTCAAAAAAGAGAAGGAAAATCATGTCGACGAAAGTTTTAGTGTTTTGCTTTTTGTTCGGCCTTACTCTCCTCCATTCATGCACTGCTCGGCTTGTAACTTCTACACCTGTTTATGTTATTAACTCTGAACCAGTGCCACCCTCAGGGTTTGAGGTACTTAAAAACAATAATAGAAATAAATGCTGGCTATTGTTTTTTCTTTTGCTCATAATAATAAAGCTTGTTATTTGTTTTAGGTTCAGCAGAATAAGAAGGTGATAATCATTGACCAAAAGAAGACATCCCTGCCAAATATAGATGAGGCACCTAAGATCAATGATCAGACAGCAAGTGAAACTAGTTCGAACGTAAACGACAAAGCTACTTCTGTTTCTACTATTCCCAACGTTTCACAAACTCCTAAACCACGTGAAAAAGTTTCCGATTTTGGTTTGGATTATAACGATCCCGTTGTGAGCCCTCCGATCCACAACCCTCCTCGAGATTAATGAATTATATACACATATATATCATAAACCTTACTCACTTGTATAATTACCACATACGTATCTCAATATATATACGAGACAACATACGCTACTGCATGCATGGTCGGTCTACGTTGAAATAAATAAGTAAATTGATCGTGTGATGTAGACCAATACCATAAATCTATTATGTAAACTTCATTTGCGCTTTAATTATTAATCGCCCATTTCCCCGTTTATTATTATATATGAATTCACACATAAATTATGGTTCTTGTTTGAGTTTTTTCTTTTTCTTTTTTTCGATATATAATGAATAAACTCATTCGGATAAGGGTACATGATGAAGATTTTGATAATAAAATGAAACACATATTTCTTTTTTGGTTAAAAAACATAGTTTGTTGCACAATATATTTTCTAGTTAATTTTCTTATCAATATTGGATTATAATATTTGTATGCATCAGTTGTAATTACCTAACATCTTAATTTTTGGATCGGTGGAATCAACACGCAGATTGAAAAATATGTTTCAATAGATGAAACCGAAATAGATGAACATACCAAAGTTCGCAACTAATAACGTGGGTCTTTTTGCTATTTAAAAACAGTTTCTGAGGAAACTGATGGAGCTTAAAAAAAATCTCTCCCAATTTTTTTTTTAAATCTTCAAAAAAGAATAGGTCTTTTTATTCTTCTTAACTCTTCATCTCTTTTTTGTTTTTCATGCATCTTCTCGATGCTTTCAATCATTTAACTTTTTCGCAGTTTTTGTATTCATTTGGGCTGTTTGCTGAATCGTAGAATCTTCATGCCTGGACTATCTATCGACCAATACCTTTCCTTGAGACCTCCTAGTTCTTCCCATGCACTTCTCTCAGAAGCAATCCTGAATTTGAAGCTGAATAATCTGAAAACGAAAAAACCAATATGCAGAATGAACAGATCTATCCAATTTAGCATCCAAAACGTTACGCAGAAATAACTAATCCAATCAACAAACTAGCCCCCTAAATTCAAGTACGAATAGAAAATAGACCAGACTACAACTATATAGAGTTTCAAAAACAGGATAAATCAACCTAGAACTCAAATCCAAGACTACTCTGATAGGGAAATTCACACATGGCGAACCAACCATGAAGGAACTCCAGACTCTCTTTAACAATCAAGGCTTTAAAGGTCAACACAACATAGCTAATTGGGATATCAGGCACATAACGATAGAATTGGACTCTCAATAAGATCTCAAAATGATATAAAGAAGAAATGTCTGGAAAAATAGGACAGTTCTCAATGAGAATCCTAAAATGGACTCCTGACTTTACCATCAAGAATGAATCTCGAATCTCTCCAATATGGATTACATTTCCAAGAGTCCCTAGCTATATGTACAACGAAGATTATATCAAAGTCATGCCTACATCTCTGGGTAGCCCTCTTGCGATATGGATTCCACCTAAAAACACGATATTTTTAATTGTTGCAAGACCTAGATTGAGATAAATCTAACTAAACCTATGGTCGAGAAACTTTTGGTTGGTTTTGGTCAACAAGAAGGTTTTTGGAAACAAATTGTTTATGGATCAAGCCCTCACTACTGTATGGTTTGCAATCACATTGGCCACAAAAATAAAGACTGCAGAAAAGAAAAAAAGAATCCAATCACCAACAGTACCAGCCCTAAAAAAAATAAAAAAGACTCATTTAAACAACATATATACTGTTTTATGTTTAAATATGATCCCAAACCTAATAAAGATGGTCTGTAAGTTATTGAAATTGCTACACCAACAAAATCTCCTCAAGGAACCCTCCTATTTTAAACACCTAAATCTACAGACAAAGATGCGACTCAAAAGACTGAGATCATCTCTCTTCAAACATCTGAAAAACATGTTGAACCTACTATTAACCAAATAACTACCAATAATACGTTCGACGTATTACCGGATTATGCAAAATTTTAGAAGCTCTTTATGTTTTGGACATGGGAAACCAACTAACATAATCTGCTCCTAATTCATCACCATTTTCTCCAAAGCCAAAATTGACAGGTAGAGTTCCTAACTATCCTAAAAACTCTCGTCAGGAATGCTCCATCGCAGATCCACACCTGATTCAAGAGCAAGGAAAAAAAATATCCCATGAAAAAAAAAGAAATCCAACCAAGGTTACCCATACAAGAAGGTATACGAGGACTGTTACTAGCTCTATCAAATGAATTACAACATCCTATGCTCGAATATAAGAGAGATCGACAACAAATACTCTAGAAAAAGATTGAAATCTCTAATCAAATCCAAAATATCACTCTTCTAACAATTCAAGAGCATACGATTGATATTTCTAATCTTCGAAGTTACCACACAACTTGGTTTTCATAATAGCACGACTAACATTTCCAATAAAATATGGGTCTTTTGGACTGATAACATCTCTGTTACTACAATGGCTAACTGGGATCAATCTATTCACTTAAATGTTACTTTATCATATATAAATAAAAATATACTAATATCTATTGTTTATGCTAAATATGATAAGTATCTCAGAATGGATCTATGGGAAAATCTAAGGCAAATGGTAAATAATTCTCAAGAATAGATGGTTATCTGTGATTTTAATGCAATCTCCACTCCTACTGGATAACTTTCTTGCTCTAACCTTTATACTAGAACCATGAACAGCTTCAATTAAGTTATTCAAGACTGCAGTCTTACGGATTTTTGCTACATAGGAAACAAATATACTTAGTCCAATAGTCAGAATTGGAGATCGGGCTCTTACCAATAATGCGTGGAATGATTTTTTTGAAAGCACTACTGTAACTCACATGGCTAGAACGTGTTCCGTTCATAGCCTCCTCTTTATCTCTATTTCTCACTAATCTAAAAAAACAAAGTCTTCTTTCAGATATCAAAACATGTGGTTCAATCACAAAGATATCTACAAAGTTATTGATGATTTCTAGAATCTCGAAATACATGGCAATCCTACTCTCATCTTTTGGAACAAGCTCAAAAGGCTCAAAGCCAGGCTAAAAGTCTAGAATAAAATGGATTTCGGAAACATATACAACACAATCGGCAACTGTACAAGTGTGGCTGGTATCGATGGTTTCAACATTTTATCAACATAATTTTTTTATGCAATATCAAATGTATTTTTAATGGTTATTAGGTACTTTAAGGATTTTATACTACTATCATCAGCCTTATCCCTAAAACGGATAACCCTAAAAACTGGAATGATTATCGTCATATCAGCTTATGCACTATTTTTAACCGGATCGTTTCTAGCATAATCTATACCATGCTATCTATTCTTATTCCTAGGCTTATTTCTGAAGAACAATTGTGAAAGGAAGAAGTATTCACGATAACACAATGCTTACTCAAGAGCTCTTTCAAGATCTAAACAAAAGGACTAGAGGTGGGAACCTCCTAATAAAGCTGGATATGGAAAAAGCATTTGACAAGCTCTGTTTTACTTTCATACTTAATTTATTAGATGCTTTTGGTTTTTTAAAATGTTTTATTGAATTGATTAACTCTTCTATATACTCTAACAAATTCTCTATCCTAATCAATGGAGTACTCAACGGCTATTTCAAGTCTATTAACAGAGTCAGGCACAAAGATCCTTTATCTCATAATTTATTCATTATCACGGAGGTATACCTAATCAGGGGTTTAAAATAGCTCTATCAAATCAATAAGGAAGTCAGTTACAATATTAAAAGTACCATAATCATGTCATGGTTTTGGAGATGATTTGGTTATATTATGAAATGGTTTTAAATAAAATATCAACAATATTCTAAACTTCTTGAAAATCTACCAAGACATCTCAGGGCAAACAATCAGTAAGAGCAAATTTGTTATCATCCCCTCTGATAAAATCACTTTTACTAGGTTTCACTCTCTCCTGAATGAAACTTGATTATAAAAAGGCTCTTTTTTAAGCATTTTGATATCAACATTCATTATAATAAAAGAGATTCTCATTTCAAAGATATCATGACCAGAATCAGAAATAAAATACAAGATTGGAATAACTTATATTAATCTTTCGGAGGAAAGCTCATTCTGATCCAAGCTGTCTTGTTTGCCATCCCCAACCACTTGCAAAGCACCATCATCCCCAGGTCCGTCATCAAAAGAATGAAAAATATTTTTAGCAATTTCACGTGGAATACAAACAACAACAACAACAGTAATATCTGGACTAACTCGGACAACATCTGTAAGTTATATGTGAGAAAGGTCTAAACACCAGAAGCCTTAACGGAATATCTAAGGCTTTCCTTCATAAAATATGGTACATATTCAGAGAATTTTTCCAGTTGTAATGAGCTGAAGTATCCGGCAAACAAAAATAAAGCCCATCATCAGCTTATATCTTGAAATGCTTCCATAATCATGTTTCAAATCAAAACAACCATTCCAAAACTGGACATAACTAATCTGCTAAAAATGTTCACTTGAATAAAGACCAATATTGCTACAGGCCTAGGTTGTTATAATCATCTCAACTATACAAAGAAGATCTGCTACATCAAATGGAACCCTCCCTTTATTAGCAGACTCAAACTTAATGTTGATGGATCATGTGCTACAAACGGGGAAGCAAGTGGATGTGTAATTATTTGAAATCACAAAGGAGAAATCACTCACGCTATTGAAAGGGTGTATGGCAAAAACAATCCCCTCAACGCAGAATGCCTTGCTCAGTTGGATGGTCGTATCTTATGCTCTAACTTTAATATTAAACATATAGATACGAAAACAAACTCATACATCTTAATTGTTCTCCTAAAAAATCAAAATGCCTCATGGTATCTATCACCTCTAATTAATTGTAGCATGAATCTTATAGCTACCAAGATGGAAATATCCCATGTTTAAAGAGAGTAAAACACAACATAGGATTGGCTGGCCAGGTGGAATCATTACTGCAAACAAAAAATAGACCTAAAAGCAGATCAAATCCAAACAACATAAGAGCAATTTCTCTTATTGATAGCCTACAACTAGGTTTTTATAGAGATACTAACTAATCTGTCTTCATTATCTATAACTTTGTCTAGTAGTACTAATGAAATATTATATAATAATAATTTTCTTATTAACTTAAAATTTCTTTCTACAGATTCTCCATGAAATCCTTGAAGTTTCTATTTATGTGCTTCAGACTCTGAACTGAAATTACTCTCTTTGTTTCACCATCTTGAGACTCTCTTTCCAGTATCGTTGTTGATCAAGTTCTCTTCTCTTCATCAAGTTTCCATCAGATCTAGATTGGCTGGAGCTTCAAGGTTTAATATACCTCTGCTTCAAGGACAACGCCTCTGAATTGATCGGAATTTCTAATGATATTTTTCATGGTTATAACTTCTTCTGCCGCATCTTCTTGTTCTCCTTTGAGCTCGCAATCCATATATCTGATTCTCGTTTGATGAGAGATTTATTAAGATTTAAGATGCTGAGATTTTACATGTTCTGGATTTTTATCATTTGTTTGCAGATGAGGCAGATCCTGGTCCTTAGTCATATCGAGAGACTTCTCATATTCTTCAATCGAGTTCTGTTTAGGTGTATTACTCAATTGAAATTTTCTCATTGGTCTTCATCTCCTAGTTTGCAGGTAGCTCATGCAACCCATTACAACGTAATTTCATAATCAATTAAACTAGTATTTTTTCCACACCATCTTTTTTATGCATTAAAAATGAACGTAACTATGTAACACAACAACATTGATTTATTTTGTAATCAAAGTGTACGTAATTACGCACTTAGTCAACAATTTATATTTTCATAACTAAACGGTACTTAATTACGTAATCACGCCTGGAAGAACCAAAAATCCCTAAATATGTTTTCCCGAAATCTCTATTTTCAGATAATTTTTGAAACATTTACGTCAATTTATAAAATCAAAGAATCGGTATACCTAAAATAATCATAGAAACCAATAAACAACCACATAATAATTCAACACAAACAAAAGTAACAAAAAGAGAACAAAAATCACATGTGAATTGTTAATTGATCGATAATTACAGAATAACAAAGGAAATAGATCAAAATAATAATAATAATAATAATAATAAAATGATAAAAAATTACATAAGAGATTGAACGAACGAAGAAACCTAGAATCTAGCAAAGAAGGAAGAACATCAAAGACTGTTCATCTTAGTAGTGATAGTTCCAAAGATTTCTTAGAGGGGTTATGTGTCTAAGCAATGTTCGTAAGAGATTATTTAAAGAGATAAACAAGAAAAATAGAGAGAGAAAATGACAAATAAAATAATAAAGCAATGACTGAATAAAAAGGGGTGTTGCTTGATATAGTACAAGCGGTGGATGCATAAATTACATGATTACCCCCTCTTTTATGGCCATCTTACCTCGCTAGTTTACTAATCTCAAACATAATTACTATGTATTACACAAGGAAATAAAAAATTAACATACACAAACCATTTGAAGTAATCCATTCGAAGGCAATAAGAAACCTAACATACACAATCCATCCGAATGTAATTCATTCGAAGGCAATAAAAACTTAACACACACAAGCCATTCGAAGGTAATCCATTCAAAGTCAATAATAACTTAGCACATACAAAATATTCGAAGGTAATCCATGTGAAGAAAATACAAACTAAACATACACAAGTCATACTTGTAAACACATTTTTAAAGGCAAATATGGTAGATTAATAAAAATTTAGACACCTCATTAAAACCTCTCCGCTCTATCACGGTAGGAAAAAGTATGTCCTCAAATATTTACATTGAACAAAAGTAAATTAAATATTTACCAATGTAAAAATATTTGAGATATAACCTTAAATGTTCGGCATTCCATGGGTGCCTCAAAGACTGTCTTCTTGGTTGAATAATCGATACGTTCCTTGATTAATCCTTTTACACACTATATGGTCCTTCCCCATTCAGAGCCAATTTATGAAAATTTATATCTACGGTGTGCAAAAATACTTTTCTTAAAACTTTATCCCCTACTTGGAAATATATTCCTCATTAAACCCTCATAATGGGTTGTTCTTAAATGAGCCTTAATTCTCTTTTCTTCGATCAAGTCTAGCTGAGCTCTTATTGCATCCTTATTTTCCTCTTCGGAATAATTTTGAACCCTGAAAGAGGGAATAGTAGCTTCTATTGGTGCTATTGTATCCATTCCATAGACCAAGGCAAAATGAGTTTCCTGTGTTGTAGTATGTAGACTAGTTCGATAAGCCCACAATACTTCTTATAGATAATTTGGCCATTTGTCTACCATATTTTCTAAATTCTTTTTTAGACCCATTAAAATGATTCTGTTTGCCACTCCAATATCTCTTATGAAGATCAAACCAAAGTTTTCCTATAAAAGTTACGGTGATGGGGTCATATATTTTAGCAACTAAATTCAGTCTTAATCTGATGGGAAGTTCGGGCCATAACCACTATTGTAAAAAACCGAACATGATAAACGTAATAAATGCTGACTTAGATACTTGCTGGTCACGTCACACCAGATTACTAATGGGTCCTTAAACTTGACCCGACTTCACTATCCAACCCAATAGGCCCATGGGTCAACAATTAAGTATAAATACCCCAACCACTTTCATTAATGAGGGTAATCAAAATTTATTGCTAGCACATAACTTAATTATCTCACTAATTCTACTATAAACATTAAATTCCACAAAACATCCAAAACACCGAAAATACTTTACAAAATTACCCTTAGACAGAAATAAACCACACCAAATCGGCGACCACAGTGGGAGCACGATGGTGCCTGAATTTCACAATTCAAAACGAACAAGAATAGTTGTTCGGATGGATACAAATGAGCATAATGTTCTACCTTTTGAGGTGGAAGGTGCAAAGGAAAACAAGGAGTATACTATTGAGGAGCGAGAGCAGTTGAGGGCTATAATAGAGGTGCTGAGAGCAATAAAACAAGCAGAAAAAGGAGTTAAGGAAAAATCTGGAGCGTCAGTACTTCACCAGACTGACAATCCTGGAGAAAACGCAGTCTTTGAAAACCCATCTCAGTTACAATAAGACACACCAATCTAAGCATGTTGAGAATTTTGCCTCTGAATCCTCCATCAACTTATCAAATGAGGCAGAACTTGCAGAATCATTATCTTCAAGTAGTGACGAGGGAAGATCTAAAAATAAAATTAAATTCACTAAAAAACATTTAAGAAAGGAGGATATGCATGACAGGCTTAAGAAGTACTATGGTAAGGGTAAGGGGTCAGCCAATAAGCATATTGATCAGTTGCTGATTGATCCATTTGCCTTTCAGTCTGAACCGTGTATTTTTACAACCCTTAATGAAGATACTATTTTTAGCTGTAGCAAAAATTGGAGGTAATCGCATTTGTCTGCAAAACTTATCTCTGGACATCTTCCTAAGATGTTTGATAGCTCCAAGATGGAGAAATACGATGGGAGCCGAGATTCAGACAACCATCTGGAACAGTTCAAGAACTTCATGATGAATTTTGACGACGATGATAAACTAATGTGTAGGGCCTTCTCCTAAACTTTCATAAGAAGTGCCCTCAAATAGTACAACAGTCTCCCTTAAGGGTGCTTAAGAAATTTTGATATGTTATGGGTTACCTTCCGGAGGAAATGTTTTGGAAGTAAGGAGCTCAAGGGTAATGGGGACACCATTATCCATTATGCTCAGGAACCAAACGAGTCCCTAAAGGAGTACATTAATCGTTTTGTGAGCACGGAGAATAGGCTAGCAGATTTCTTTGAACAAGTTGCAATTGTTTCTCTTAGACAAAGTTTAAATCCATGAAATCTAACTGATTCAATGACTCAGAAGAAGGCTATGACCTGGGGTGGTTTGTTGAATCATGTGGGAAAGTAAATCAACGTAGAAGAGACCAACAAAACTAGTATACACCGCCAAGTGAGATCTACTACTACAACAATAACTCCTCCAACTACTAAATAGTCCGGTTATAAGGAAAAGGACACTGCACGGGGGTCCAACCGGTCAAGGCAGAATCAGTCCAATCTAACTCATAACCAACAGACCAGAAGTAAGAGAGGGCCCTTGGTTCAGCCTGAGTGGTTTGCTGAGTTGGGGGAAAGTGCGGCTACAATTTATGACAAGAATAAGAATGAGGTACATTTTCGAAAACCAACAACATTATAGTCCCCCAGAGAAAACCGGAGCACTCGCTTCTGCCAATACCACAATGACATAGGCCATAATACTCACAATTGTATATCCTTGAAGCAAGATGTCCAGAACCTCATTGTAAGAGGCAAGTTGGGGCCCTACATCAAAAAGTGAGGGGGAAGCAGACCATATAATGCACAAACCAGTACTTCCAGGACTAATCCTTCGAACAATCTTGGGACATCTACACAGGAGGGTGCAATGATAATTGTCGAAATATCCGATTTAAAATCTGAATATCTTGATCTAGATCCAAGTCGAAATCAGGTTGGGGTGATAACATACAAGACCAAATCCATTTCCGGTCTGATTAGTTTTTTTGAATCACTAACTATTTTCGGAGGGGATACTGTGATTGCGCCTTTTACTTCATCCAGGAAGAGGCATGTTCATAATTTGGCCACCCAGTTGGATGGTGAAATGTCCACCCACCAGTGTCAATCCCCATCCCCATTTATAGTTTTTGACGAGGATGACCTAAGGCACATTTCAGGACCTTATGAAGATGCGGTGGTAATAGGGGCTTCAATAGGGGGAAACAATATACGATGGATTCTTATTGATACAAGCAGGTCGGCAAACATCCTGGTTTTTAAGCTCCTACAAACAAATGAGAAACCCTTTGGTTATGCAACGTTCGAAAATAACCATTGTAGGCTACACAAGAATTTTTAAAGATGTGATTGGAGAGTTCGAAGAGGAAGTGTTATTGGGAAAAAGACCCTTTAAAAAGATGGTAAAAGTACTGTTTATTGTGGTGGATTTTTCAACATCTTACAATACAATATTTGGAAGGTCTTGGCTCTCTAAAATGCATGTTGTAGCCTCTATGGTCCATCAATGTTTGAAGTATGCTATCTAAGGACAAGTAGGTGTTGTTCGGAGCAGCCAGAAGATAGCTAGGGAATGTATGCAACAACCCTTTCCCTAAGACTCTAGGGGAAATCAGAATAAACAAAGATTAGCAACTATTGGAGCCTTCTGCTGAGGAAAGTGAAATTGAGGATCCCAGGGAGGCTCCCTGTGTTATAATACCGATTGAGGAGGTTGAAACCCACTCCCTCGCAGAGGGAAAAAGTGTTAAAATTGGTTCCAATATGGCAACAGAATTAAAGCACCGATTATTATTCTTTTTAATGAATAATCAACATGTCTTTACATAGTGTAACAATGATATCACTAGAGTGCCAGCTGATATTATTTCCCATAAGTTCTCAATTCGGAGTGATGTTGCACTATTTGTACTGAAGAGGAGATCTTTTTCTAAGGAAAAAGTTGATGTGATTGTTGAAGAGGTTGACCGTTTAACCAAGATGGGTCACATTAAAGAATCACAATACCTTTTGTGGACTGCCAACCCTATTTTAGTCAAGAAAAAGAATGACAAGTAGCACATGTGCATTGATTGCACTGACCTTAATAGGGCATGCTCTAAAGATCTTTATCCTGTTCCTCGGATAAATCAGTTGGTGGATTCTACCTCTGGAAACAAACTATTTTCCTTCATGGATGCTTTCTTAAGGTACAACCAGATACAGGTAGATCCGAAGGATCAAGATCATAGTACGTTCATCATGGACAGAGGCCTCAATTGTCACAGAGTGATGCCATTCAGATTGAAAAAATATTGGGGCCACTTATCATAGGTTAGTGAATAAAGCTTTCGTTAATCAGATGGGAAGAAATATGGAGGCTTACATAGATGATATGACGGTTAAAATCTTGGAGGAAAATTCGCATATATCTGACCTCCAAGAAACATTCTCCAATTTACAGGCTGTAAATTTAAAATTTAACCCTGGGAAATGTGTATTTGGGTCCGATTTGGAAAGTTCTTGGGCTATATAATAAGTGAAAAGGGAATCCAGCCTGATCTGGATCAACTTAATGCCTTACTAGCAATAAACCCTAATCGGAATATTAAATAAGTTCAAAGGATGACAAGACGATTGGCTACATTGAATAGGTTTATCTCAAGATCATCAGACAAGTGCGCTCCATTCTTCCAAGTATTGCGAAATGCAAAAGACTTCAATTGGTCTCCACATTGTGACTAGACTTTTATTGAAATCAAGAAGCATTTATCCTCACCTAAAAATCTTTTCAAACTTATTCGGGGGAAAAGCTCTATGTGTATCTAGCTGTATCAGAATATGCAATAAGTGTTGTGCCAGTAAGAGAGGTGAACAATTACCCTCGTCCGGTATATTACATCATTAAGATTCTATTGGATGTTGAAAGAAGATATTTGAAAGAAAGAAAGTTGATTCCATTGTTGTTCCAACATCTTTCCCCTTGGAAAGATTCTCGAGAATGTTGATGTGTCAAGCAGAATGACCAAGTGCTCAGTGGAGCTGGGTGATTACGATATTGACTTTAAACCTCAAACAACAATTAAAGCCCAGTTAGTGGTTGGGTTCTTGGTAGAATTTCATGATGATAGATCCACCAGACTAGAATTTACAAAATCGATCTAAAGAAGAATGGGTAGTTCGAACTGATGGTGGATCAAGTAGTATAGGATGTGGGGCTGAGGTTTTTCTAACTTGTCCATATGGTGACAATATGTATCATGCCATATGTTTTGGGTTCAGAGCTTCTAACAATGAGTCTGAATATAAAGCAGCCATAGTTGGTCTTAAGCTGGCTCTCCTATGTGGGGCAATGAGACTCCTGTTAATGAGTGATTCCCATTTGCCGATTCACCATGTTCAGTGGTAATCTAAAGCTAAGAAAGAACAGTGGATTAAATACTTTCTTATGTTGAAATAAGTTGCCGCAAACTTTAAATATATCTACTATGAGCACATTCCTAGATCGGAAAACACTCTGGCAGACTCTTTAGTAACCATAGCCTATTCTGAATCTTACCCATGGATTCTTATGCAGTCATGTCCATCCATACAGATAGGTCAGGAAAAAGAGAGTGAAAAAATATATGAATATACTCGTTATTCAACCTAACTATTGGATATATGCTCTTCTCCAATACATATCCGATGAGATATTGCCTCTGGATAACGTTGTGGCAAAAAAGATCAAGTACAAGGCTCGTGGTTTATTGATATTAAAAGATGTTCTTTACAAGAAATATTTCAACAGACCTCTCATACGTTTCTTGGGATTTAAAGAATCTCAAGTTTCATTATCTGAGCTACATGATAGAGAAGGCTCTACAAACTGTGGCTATAGGGCCTTAACCATAAGAGTCTTATTGACAGGATACTACTGGCCAACCATAATGGCAGATGCTAAAAAGATGGTGAAAAGTGTGATCATTGTCAAAAGTATGAGAATTAAATTCATATGCCAGCAGTTTCTATAGAATCCATATCTGAACCAATTGCCATATGGGAAATGAATCTAGTTGGGCCTCTTCGTATGGCATCCGGTGGATGTAAAACAATCATAGTCGCTATTGATTATTTTTCTAAGTGGATAGAGGTAGCTCCTTTGGATGGAACCACTTCAAAAGTAGTTATTAAATTTATCTTATCTAACATATGTTGCATATTTGGAGTTCCCCGGAAGATTACTACACACAATGGGCCACAATTTGATAATAAAAACATAGAAGCTTTTTGTATCTCTAGAGGAATTCAACATTGTTTTTCTTCTTCGTTCCACCCTTAAGCGAATGGCCAGGTTGAGGTTGCAAATAGAACCATATTGTCCAGATTAAAGAAAAATTTGGAATGAGCTGTAGGAAAGTGACCAAGTTATTTACAAGACGTATTCTGGGCCTATCGAACTACTCCTCGGGCTGCTACACAAGAGTTTCCTTTTGCTCTGGTATATGGGATGCATGCAATTACTCCTATAGAAGCTACTTTACAATCTCACAGAGTCTAGAACTATTCTGAATAAGCTAATGATATAACAGTTATGAATCAGTTGGAGTTGATAGAAGAAAAAAGAGTTAAAGTACATCTGAGAACAACGCATTACCAAGGCTTGGCGAGGATCATATTTGCTTCCAAAGTTAAAAGAAAGGATTTTTGAACATGGGATAAAGTTTTAAGAAATGTATTTTTACAAACCAAAGAAAATCAGTTCTGTAAGTTTGCTCCGAACTGGGAAAGCCCTTATGTGGTCCGTGAAAAGGTTAAACTAGGAACATATATGCTCTAAGACAAAGAAGGGAGAGCTCTAAAGCACCCATTGAACATTGAACATCTCAGGTAATACTTAGAATAAAACTCTTTTGTAAATATTTAATTTTTAACTATCAATGTAAATATTATGGGGAATACTCTTTCCTATCCTGGTGGCGCGGGGAGGTTTTATTGAAGTGTACGGGTTTTTCAATAATATATGATGCCTTCTTCAAAATTCTGGTGCAATTTTGTTTTATTTCAGATATTAAATGTTTATTCAACACCCCGGCTCTCAAGTATTTTTGAGTTGATCGGATATGTTAAGCACTTGACCACATTTATTAAACACATATGGTCGAAGATGTTGGATAGTTTTGTTAAACACATCTCAAATATTAAAGGTTATTTAAACATTGGCCATAAAAGAATTAAACAAAATTTAAACAAAGGGATCAGACTAAAACCAATCTTTGATATACGAAAAAAGCCTTGACTATTCAAGGACTTTACAGTTTTACAATGTAAAGGTTAAACAAACATTGCAACAAAATACCTTGCCCATCCAAAGACTTTAGTCTTTGGAACTGAAAATACACAACTTAACCTTAGGGCTTGTTTCCTTCGGTGTTTTCTTCACCATCATCCTTTTTGGGACTTTTGAGTTCAGTAGTTGAACTCTCACCCACTTCTTCATCATCCTCGGAGTCAATCCCACTGGATTAGTTGTGCTTATCACCATCAGTCATTGTGTGAAATGGGAGATCAACATAGTCCACATATTTCCACAAAGGACCAAGGGTCCTCTTAGGAAAGGTCTCATGGAACAATAAGACCATATAAGACTTGATTCCATCATCCCTATTCTCTAGAAAATCCACTACTCCACTATCATACTTCTCTATCTGTGCAGCTATGGCTTGAGCTTGTTAGTTTTCCAAGATAGCTTTCTCTTCGAACTTCTTTTGGACAATATTCTCCAATTTGACTTTGTCATCAGATAAATTTTGGATAGTTTTGTCCTTCGTTTGTAGTTGCTTCTTCAAAGTTGTGATATCATTTGAGGAAGAAGTCTCCAGATTGAAGTACTTGGTTCAGATCTTTTTTATGTTCTTTTATGAATCAAGTAGTTTGGCAGCTAAATCCTCTTTTTCCTTTTTCAATGACTCTACGCTTTGCTGAGCGCTGAGAAGATCCTTTGTCAAACTTTGCTTTTCTATGGTCAGGTTGTTGATGGTAACAGTTTGATCTGTCACTTGTCTCTCCAGATCAAGCACTTTATTAATGTAACACAAGAGGGCATCACTCAAGGTATCTTGCTCGTTAGATGTCGCATAAGTCTCACCATTGTGAGTCACAACGTTGGAAATATTGGGAGGACGGTAAGGCCCCGAAAAATCATCTTTTTCCAAATCATTAAAATTTATATTAATGTTCTGAAAAACGTCAAGGTTTAGCTCTTCGTTACCATCACCAGTAGCCTATTCAGAATAGAGATTAGTTAAATTTCCTTTTGTAAGGTAGGATCGACAGGAGCTGGAGGAGGGATTTCAGAAAGACGAAGAATTATCTCTGATCCTAGGGTAACTTTCTTCTTCTTGGCATATTTTTTATCACTGTTGGACTTACGTTTCTTGTCCTCCTTCAAAATATTTGGTGGGTTGTCTGACCTACCAGCCTCCTTCACAGTGACTTCTACTTCTTTCTGTAGAGCAACATTAATGCCTCCTTGGTTCCCGAACCGGTTCCTTCAGTGGTTGTTTGAGGTGGGTCTGTTGTGGTCTTCTTCTTAGTTTTATTTTTCATCTTGTTAAAATGACTGAGGGCTTTGGCACTGTAAGGCAGGTAAATTTTAGCATCTTTATCCTCTGTCCTACTTAGGATAATATCTGCTGGGGAATGGGTGGTCAAATCTTCCCAAGAGAGGTCTCTTCTCCCTGTGGTGTTCCACAAATGAGACCTTACAAAGTTCCCCGATGTGAAGGAGTTGTGGAATGCGTTGCCCTATTTCTCCAATGCCTAAGAGTTTAGTTTGGAACAAGTATTTTGGCCTACTTCTACATAGTCTGAAAACTCCTTCGGTTACACTGAGAAGAAATATAAGTCCGTTCGAAGTAGTAACTTAATAATTGAAAGATTAGAGAGAATATAAAAGAAACTCACCAATACTCTTCCAGCAAATGGTCAGCTGGCTTGGGTTTGAGTCAACTTTGATCTTTTTCTAATTCTTCGAGGCCCCACTGATGAATAAAAACTATGTTCTCCACGGCTTTTCCGACTCCAGGAGATCATTCACTACGTTGTAGTCATTCCCCATGTTGTAGTGGTAGAAGGGGATGTGATTATTCTTACACAAGTTTGCCACAACAGCACACTATTCCATTGGTAGTGGAATCTTAGACAACCTAGATGCCATGATGCAGGCCTGTATAGTATACCAAGTATTGGGGCTCAGTTGAATGGGACATAGCTTGGTCAGATGGAAGTATCTGACTATCTCCGGATCCAAAAGAAACCGGAGTTTCCAATTCAATACTTCTGTATAGACCACCAGTTCATTGGGTTTGCAATCCATCAGAGGTTCTGGGGTGATTGGAATTCTCACATTCACAGACTCTGGGATTCCCCACTTAGCACGAATACGACCCAGTTCAGCAGTGTGGGTGTATACGTAGGCTATATTTTGAAAGGACATTAAATAATTCACACTAACCTTCTTGAAGCTTCGCCCCACTCTACCCTCCAGACTCTCCGGAAGCGCATCTGAATGAGTCAAACCTACTTTCGTCTTGCTCTTTCGATCTGTAGTTGTATCCTCTGTTTGACCAGACACCTCAAAAGAGGCTTCATCTAAACTATCCTCCATATGTTCTTCCATAATAGTGGAAGGTTGTTCAGATGGTTGTTTGGATGGCTGTTTGGATGGCTGTTTAGATGGATGTTCGGATAATATGGTTTCTGCCAGGGGCTGCTGTCCAGATGGTTTGGTTTTTGCCACAGGTTTTACTGCCTCTGAACTATAGGGTTTTGAAGAGGTAGTTGTGAATTTTGATTTGGATCGACGACTGACTCAGCGTGAGGCTAATTTCTCTGGATATTTCTCTGTATAAGACCCCCATTGCATAAAAGGCGAGGGTTTTCTAATGCTAGATACGAATTTCTTCTTATGGAGAGGGTTTTGGGACTCCAGAACAGAGGACCCACATGGAAGAGGTGAAAGGCTTTTGACACAGGGCAGTTTTTTAACCTTGGAAGCTTTTGAGGATGATGAAACCTGGTTTGTATTCACTTGTGGTTGATTGTTTCCTTCACCAGGAGAAACAGGAAAGCCAGCAGCAATGCTTTCATGTCTTGCAACGTTTTTCGCTTTCTCTAAGCCGGATAAGTTCAACCAACCTCCTTTTACTAGGGTGTTTCGGGTTGTGAACATATACGATTGAAGCACGAATTTGAAGATGAATTAAGCTTTCTCTCACTAGGAATGTTTATAATTTTTTGGACAATGAAACAGTAAGAAGGTTTATATACAGCAATGAAAAATGACAGTTACCTAGAAGAAGGTGAATCGATTTGGGTAATAATTAAAAGCTGCAAGGTGTGGGAGTTAAAGCCTAGGTAACTTTCTAGCCTAGTAGGTACGAGAATCTAGGAGAAAAACGGTTGAGAGGTCGAACCAGAGTCTAACACGTGTCCCACGATTGAAAAATGACTCTTAGATTTCTGAATTGAGAAATCAGTTCCTCCAAAATTCGAACAAAGTCGCTCTTGAAGGAAAAGTTTACACTTCGGAAGCAACAACAGAATGAAGAATGTTGGTATTAATTTTTAAGAGTTAACTCTTCCAAAGATTCTTTGCAAGACCTAAATGGGTGACTGATGAGGTCAGATATTTTAGCTACTGAATTCAGTCTTAATCCGATGGGTAGTTTGGACCATAACCACTATTGTAAAAAACCGAACAGGACAAACGTAATAAATGCTGACTAAGCGAGTTGCTGGTCACCTCACACGAGATTACTAATGGGTCCTTAAACTTGACCCAACTTCACTATCCGATCCAATAGGCCCATGGATCAATAATTAAGTATAAATTCTCCGACCACTTTCATTAATGAGGGTAGTCATAATTTATTGCTAGCATCGCCTTAATTATCTCACTACTTTCTACTTTAAACATTAAATTCCACAAAACACCGAAAACACTTTACAAAATTACCTTTAGACATAAATAAACCACATCAACCGGTATTGAATCGATCAAAAATATAAAAAATTAATTCCGTAAACGAAAGAAAAATTAGATTCTTGTGTTGCAGCATGTGGAGTAGTTCGATAAGTGTCCACAATACTTCTTATAAATAATTTGGCCATTTGTCTGTCACTTTTTCTAAATTCTTTTTGAGACCCACCAAAAAGATTCTGTTTAGCACTCCTATTGAATCGATCAAAAATATAAAAAATATGAAAAGATTGATCAACGAAGCAAAGGTTATTGGTGGAATACCCTCGTCCGGTAACATTTGTCCCTCGTCCGGTGGAATATTATATCGGACGGATCATGGTTATTGATGTTCAGAGATACGTTTTTGTCGTCGTTGTTGCGGTAGAGATAATAGTATAATTTAGGATAGGTTACTCTCCTTGCTATAACTCAGGTAAAATAACAAGATACCTGCTGTGGATGCATTATCAATTTGTTTTCATTGAGAATAATTTTGTAAAATTATTCAGCGGTTATTATTAACTAAGGTTGAAAACAAAAAGATCTTAGTCATGGAACTGCGAAATCGACAGATGCACAGTGAAAATTATGGTTTAATTGGTCAGCCTGGAATTAGAGATTTATACCGATGAAACCGAAATAGATCAACATACCAAAGTGCTCTCGTAAGGTGGGTCACTTGTGATTCCCTCAAATAAAACCTCTTTACTATTTAATTTTTGCTTATTTATTCTATATATTTTAATGAATGATAGTTTGATTAAACTATATATAACCAAAAATTGCACTATATAGTTAATAACGGTATATAACAAAGATAAGTGGAGGTTTATTTGGTTTTAGGATTGTAAGTGGAGGTTTATTTAGTTTTAGGATTGTGATACTATGTAAGATTGTAAGTGGGGGTTTATTTGGTTTTAGGATTGTGATACTATGTAAATAGTTGGTGTTATTTAACAAAAGATTGGACTATTCAGTTTATGTCTTACTTTATTTGTTTTCAGTCTTACTTTATTTGTTTTCAGTGGATTGATATTGGATTTTAATTGAAAAAGTGAGTGACTTCCGACTAAGGAAAATGAAACTCTTTAATTTTATGTAATTTCATATCTAATTTTTGATGGATTTTTTTAATATTAAAATATACAAAATTAATAACTTTTTCTCCAAGAGTGTTGTGTTTCAAGAATTGGATTTCGAAGAGCTATCTCTCTCATTCTTTTTTGAATCTCTTCCATTCTTCTGTTCCCATCATCACGTGTCTTTGATTCAGCTCTGAATCTCTTCTTCTTTCTATGGAAATTTATGAAACGTTCTGTTTGAGGAAAAGGAATTCCCTTGTCTTCATTCAAAGAACTCAAAATGATTCTATTAGAATACCCAAGTCTTATAGAGAAGCAGTAACATCAAAAGTGGCTTGAACTGATAATTTTTTTCCCAGTTAGTTGTTTTGAAAATGACGATCATATATCGTTCAGTACGATGAATCGGTGAAAGATGATCTGCTTCGTGAAGTTAAGGTTACGCTTGTGGGAAAGTTTTCGTCAGGAATCCCTAAGAGATATGTTATGAATAATTTTCCGTTCTCATTAAAATTCAAAGGCAATTGCAACGTTGTTGTTTGGGACTCGCGACATATCTTTTTTGAGTTCGATCTTAAGGATGATATGTGCAGACTCTGGCAAAGGAAGGTCTGGAGTTTTGACAATGTAGTTATGAGGTTGTTTCGATGGACGCCAAAGTCGGTACCAAGAAGGAGAGTCATATAACGCTCACCTAGGTTAATATAAAGAACTTACCGGAATATCTTTATAATGGCAAGGTTATTGGAGAGATAGTAGGCTCTCTGGGTATTGTTTACATAATAAAGTTACCGGACAAGAACATGGTGTACAATGGATTGCAGGATCTTATTGAATTGGATGTTAGTAAGAGGCTTTATGACAAATTTTGGATAGGTTTGGGGCCAACGACAGATGTTGGTTGAATGTTGAGTACAATAATCTTGCTGATTATTGTGATATTTATTTTCATTTGGGACATAGCAATAATAAATGTAAAAAGACACAGCAGCACGAAGTGAAAAGGATTGAAAACTCTGTCAATGATAATGAAAGAAAGACTGATAATATTAAAGCCTTTAGGCCTAAATTACAATCTATTGTTGTTAATCAGATTAATGATCCTTCAAGTAATTACAAAGTTGAAATTAATTCTCCTACTATGCAAGGGAAACCTAAAGAAGTATCCTGCAGATTTTGATGTCATAGGTGCGCTTCAAATGATTAAACAAGGGAATTCCTTTGAAGACCAAGGAAACTCTAGTTCTACTAACTCCCCTCAACCTGAAAACATTGGTAGTATCCCTGAAACTCCCATGACCAAAAATTCTGAATCTATTGATCCATTTTTAGTGTGGTCCTGAAAAGAAAGCTCAAGACTGTTAAAAAAAAGAAACGAAGTAAAGTTATAATAAAATCTTTGAAGTTCTCAGAGATCAATAAGAATCATAAGTATCTTTCTGATGATGATAAAGATTCTTAGTTGGAATCTGAGAGGTATTCACAACAGTTCTAAGATTAATAGACTGCTCTCAATTATCAAAAAGGAAAAGATTAAGGTGTTATCTATTCAGGAGCCTATGGTTAAGGAGGATTGTAGAGAAAGCATTGTTCATCATCAAGGTTTTACTAATTTTGTCTCTAATTATTCTAATAAGATTTGGGTGGCTTGGATGGCTGACATTGATCTTGTGATTCTTAAGAATCACGAGCAATGTATATACTATGATATTACTGATATTTGTTCTAATAATCAATTTTTATTTACTGCTATATATGCTAAGTGTAACAGGGCCAACATATTTTACCTTTGGGAAGAGTTACAGACTATTTCTTCTGTTGATAAAGCCTGGTTAATTGTTGGGGACTTCAATGTCATTGCATCCTCAGGCAAACAGATGGGATGCTCCACTCTTTGGAAGATGCTGCCTTCGTGGGATCTAAGTTTACTTGGACCAAAACAAACAAATGGAAGCGTTTAGACCGTGTTTTGATTAATTAAAAGTTGTTTGACATTTTTAATGATATTTAGGTCATTGACATGGTCAGAACTTGTTCTGACCATGCTCCTTTACTTATTTCTATTAAATTGTTAACTAACAATCTTAAGAATAATAAAAGTCATTTTAAGTTTATGAACATGTGGGTCTTTGATGCTAACTTTTTAAATATTGTTAAACGGAATTAGAATCTCAGGATTGAATGCTATCCTAACCAGGTCTTCTGGTACAAGTTGAAAAGACTTAAAGCTTGTCTTAAAGAGTGGAATGTCTCTCAATTTGGAAATATCTTTAACAAAGTTTAATAAGACTGTTGAGAATGTCAGTAAGATGGAGGAAATGCATATGAAGGTAAAGGATTTTAACTCTAAAGCTGATCTTGCTAAAACTAACAGCTTATATATCAAAGCTTTAAGGAATGAAGAAATATTTTGGAGACGGAAATGTTATAATAAATGGCTTAGTCAAGGGGATATGAACACCAAAGCATTTCAAGCCTATGTTGATAAGAAAATAAGGAAGAACAGGATTCAGGGTATTAAATAGAATAATGTCTGGCTACTGGATCAGAAGGATATTAGTAGTTCTGCCATCAATTACTTTAAAGAGAGCTTAACTAAAGAGCCTTATGATGACAAAGATGAGGAGAAGAAGCTGTGAAATGATCCTATTTTGGATATCATTCCTTGCTATGTGAATAAGGAAGATAATGACAGGCTCCTTTAAGCCATTAAGGAGAAAGAATTTTGGCTTACTATCACTAGTATGTGTGTGGATAGTGCTCCTGGGATTGATGGGTATAACCTTATGTTTTTCAAGGTTTGCTGGGATATAATCAAAGGTGATATATGTATGGCTCTAAATTCTTATCATAATGGCTGTTGTATCCCTCAAGGCATTTTGTCACTGGGATATGTCTCATTCCTAAAGGCCCTAACCCTATAAACTGGTCTAATTATAGGCCCATAAGTTTATGTTCGATGCTAAATAGAATCCTGTCCAAGCTCATTAACAATCGCCTTTATGTGTTTTTGCCTAAGATTGATCTGATTTTTAAACTGCCTTTGTTTAGGGCAGATCTATTCACGATAATGTTCTTCTTACTAGAGAGCTTTTTCATGATATTGATAAAATACCTAAATCTGGAAATATTATTATCCAATTGGATATGTCGAAAGCCTTTGATAATATGGCCCATCAATTTATCCTTAAAGTTCTTTCTCTATTTGGTTTTTCTGACAGATTTATTAAGCTTATGAAAGCTCTTATTACTAATATCAGCATATTTATTTGGATTAATGATGTGGTGCTGGGTTATTTCAAACCCAAGGGGGGTTTGAGATAGGGGGATCCATTATCCCCCAGTATTTTTATCTTGGGTGAAGAGGTCTTAACTAGAGGTCTCTTAAATCTTTATGAAAGTAACAATAGTATGAACTACTACTCTAGAACTGATCTTTATATTCCTTGTATGGCCTTTGCAGATGATGTTTTAATTTTCACTAATTGTAAACCTAACTCTATTAACAAGTTTTGTCAGTTTATAGATAGGTATCAAGCAGTATCTAGTCAAGATATTAACAAGCTCAAAACTAAGTTGATTACATCAAAGAAGATGCAGCTCAATAGCACCCTAAATTCGGAGAGTCAAACTGGGTTTTCTGCTAATACTTTGCCTACTACTCATCTTGGTATTAGTATTAACAACAACAGCTATGCCAGGAACTACTACAACATTATTGACAAAGTGATTTCTAAAATTAAATATTAGAATGGGAAGAATCTTACCTTTGGTGGCAGGCTCACCTTGATAGCTTCTGTGCTCATGTCCATCATATTCTACTGCATTCAAAATTCTATTATTCCCATCAGCATTATCAAGAGATTAGAGCTTATTTTTAATAAGTTTCTTTGGAGGTCTAATTTTGATAATGAAAGTGTTCACCGGTGTACCTGGTTGAAGGTTTGCAGACCCTTTAATGAAGGGGGTCTTAATGTTAGATCCCTGTCTGACTTGCAGTTTACATTTTCTCTTAAGCTCCGGTCCAACTACAAGAAAAAAGAAAGTCTTTGGTCAAGGGTAATGCACAATATTTATAGCAACACTAAGCACCCTTTAACTCCTAACAATTGCAAGAATCCATCTATTACCTGGAAGAGGTTGAATGCCATCGAGGACATTGCTGAGCAAAATATTAAGTGGCTCTTGGGGAAGGCTGAAGTCGATTTCTGGAGAGACTGTTGGCATAATCAGTCTCCTATTTTGGATCCTTTCAAGAACATTTGGTTCTTAAAGGCCAAAGTTAATTCTTTTTGGAGTAGTGATGGTTGGTGTACTGAGCAGTTGAAGACTTTCTTGCCTGCAGACAGAATTTCCAACATTCAAAGGATTTAAATTGATAGTAGTAAGGAGGACAAGGTCATCTCGACTATTTCTACTAATAGTAACTTTAATACTAAGCTGACTTAGGACAAGTATAGACAACATTTTCTTAAGTTTGGTCTATTTAGCAAGATGTGGAGTTGTATCACTCCAAGGAAGTATTCTTTTCACCTTTGGAAGCTTCTTAAAAACTATATTTCTACTGACTATAAATTACAGAGGAGCAATCTGAGTTTGGCTTCAAAATGCCAGTTTTTTTCAAACTCAGAAGACTCCAAACATCTGCTCGTTAACTGTCAGTTTTCTTGGAAAATTTGGATTCATTACAAAAAAAGTTTTAATGTAAAAATAGAGAGATATATGGTACTTTCTCACATTATTGAAACTGGTTTTGGTTCTCTAATGCGAAAGTACACATAAATCACTCTATTCCTGCCATAATCTGTTACATGATTTAGAAAAACAGAAATAATGCTAAATATAATGGTCATTTTGCATCTGTTTCTCAAATCATCAACAAAATTGATTCAATTATTATGGGTCTTGATATTTCTAACAAACTAAAACATAAGCATTGGTCTGAGTTAAATAAAGCTGGTATCAGTCTAGGATGTACCTCTGTTGTTAGGAACTCCACCAAGGTTGACTATGTTAAATGGATTTCTCCTGAGGATGGAAGATTAAAGTTGAATGTTGATGCTGCTTGCCTCAGTAACGACGAATCAAGCGGGGGTTTGGTCACTCACAACAGTAAGGGGGAAATCCTTCACCCTTCTGGCAATATTTATGGCAAGTTGTCTCCCATGCTTGCTGAAGCCAGAGCATTTTCCGATGGCTTATTAACATGCGCAAAGAACAAATGGAGTCGGGTTGATGTCGAATCGGACTGCTTACTGTTAATCAACATTCTGGCAGAGGGCTCTTCTCCGTGGTACCTTTCTGCTCTTATCAATATTTGCAGGAATATGATTTCCTTTACAATGAAAATCAAATTCATTTCGAGAACCCATAACCAGGCGGCTGATTTCATGGCCAAATGGACGCTCAACTCTTCAACTAAGATAAACCCTTCTAGATTCGATATCTCTAATCAGCTTTTTGAAATTACTTTTCTTGAGAGTTTAGGGGTTGGTTACCTAAACTGTGATTAACTCTTAGCTGATTTGGACACTTGTAATGGTTCATGGTGAAGTTTTGGTCTGACAGGCTCTGGCTGAAAATGGCTAAAGATTTTCTTCTTAAGGATTTGTTGAGTTCTCGATCTTCTTTTCTCGGTGAAGCTATCGGTGGTTTTGGCGGAGGATAGTTGATCGGAGAGTGAGGAATGGTGGCTCTTATGCAATTTAGGGTTCGTATCCTAATTTGAGATTTGAGAAGAATTTTGCTAAATTTCGTCTTAGGGTTCCTTCTTTTGTAAATCTCTTATGTTGAGCTTAGTTATTGTAAAACTTCCAATTTAGTAATAAATTTTGTGTGTTTTGCTGAAACAAATCTAATTTTTTATGGATTTACGAGTGTTTGAGATTTTTAATGGACAAGATTGAATTTAGGGAAGTTCTAAATATTACGGAATATAAAATTTTGGATATTAAAAGGTTGGTAATATTTGAAGACAAAAATTCATTTTCAAATCTATTGATAAGTTTATTATAAAAATTATTGTTGAAAAAAAGACGACAAAATATTTGTGAATGCAGTAAATATCAAACTACTGGAAAAATGTTAAAATATAACGTATTTAATTTTAATTTTTTTCGTAATGTTTTTTTAAAATACTGGAGATGAAATTTAGGGAGTCTGTCGCATATTATTTTGCTGAAAAAATGTTCATCGCAAATGACATGAGATTTATTGGTGAGAATGTGTCTGATGTTAATATAATGTTCATATTCCTAGCGAAAGCTCAAGCTTAAGTATATACACAAGCTCAACCATAAAGATATTTATGCATGTGTGCTCAAGACCTTTACTACATTTAAAACCGATGATATGTCCATTTCAGCTATAAAGGTTTGAGATTTATATACTCTAAGATGATGGGACGCGGCCTTTCTCAATTTCATGACTCAAGTAGGAAATTTCCAAATTGTATAAATAGAAAAGAATACATAGATGGTATGCCAAAGAAAATCACTTGGAGAGGAACTCAAAAATCAATGTTGATTCACACTCATATTATGGTTCTATACGACGCGAGTCTACCAATGGAAAAGAATACGTATTCTCTTCATTAATGACTATAGTAAGAAATCATGAGTGTTTTTAATATAAAAAATGATAAGTGTTAAATTAGTTTAAAAACTTTAAGTTATGGTGGAAAAAGAGACAAGATTTTGTGAAATGTTTACTAAATGATAAGGATACAAATTTACTTCGAATGAGTTAAAAGAGTTATGAATATTGTAGGAAATCGAGAGAAACTTAATCACGACATATATTTCATAACACAATTGATTGGATGAATGTAAAACAAAAACATAATAAACATAGACCGATCAATGTATTTTGAGGAATAAATTCTAAATATTTTATGGGCAGATACAATAAATTGGACATTTTATATTCTAAATAGGTGTGGACATTAATTAGTTAATGATATTCTACCACAAAAAAACATAGAGTAAGAAAAAAATATTATGTGGATTATTATATATTTTGTTGTTTTACTCATGTACACATTCCAGATGTAACAATTAATGATATTTAGACATTTGAAGACCTTCAAGCTTTAAAGTTACAAATAAAAGTATGAAATATCGTAAATAGTAAGATTGAACATGACCTTAAACATTTTGGGAGCTTTAGATGTCTCATCAGTGTACAACAAGTAAATATATATAAAAGTACTTCACGATGATTATCATCAAAGGAAGTATGCACCCTTCAAAATAAATAAAATTTGGTTATTTATAGGTATAATCTAAGCAAGGATCCTATGTTGTACATGGTCAGGTCTAGTCTTTTTAGAACTGATAATTCCATTTGAAAAAACATAGATTGGACGATATTGTTTTATTTTTTCAAATAAAACATAAGCAATACAATAACATGCATAATTAAAGAAAAGCTCAATAAAAATCTGCAAGTGATAATACCATAGCATAATCTCATGATTATGGGGACTTGATTTACAACTATTATGCCAAAACATGGGGCCTTTGATTGAAAAAACCCTCATAAGACCATAAAAGTACATAAACACAAAAATTTGATTATAAGCTATTGAAGGTTCATACCATCTTTCCTAGCAGAACCTACACTTTGATTTAATTTCCAGCAGCATCACCAACACCAATTGGGAAGGCATTACAACTAATTTCTTAGAAGACAATACATTTGGATAAACTTTAGCCTCAACATCAACACCCTATCATTCTTTTTTTTCCAACAGCTGAATTAGTTTTTTCCATTCTTTCTTCATAGTTTTGAACAAACTATGAACGTTTAAGATAAAAAATGTCTAACAAAAAACCTATTGCTCAAGATGTTTAATGGTTTCAGATCATGATTGGATTTTATTTTTAGCATGATTTTAGCACAACAATATGATCCAACATATTTTTAGCCTTTTATTGGTTTCCCTCTCTACTTGGAGGCAAGGCTCAACTCTGAACTATCACTTAGTGTCTTACTAGCAACCTCCCAGATTGGCTAAAGATCACCAAAAAGGTTGGAAGGAGTTTGGCAGGCATGATACAACATGGTGAAGGTATCCAACATTTTTTAGAATATATACATAAAACCATAAGGTACGACACATATGAAAATTTAAAGTAACTCAAAATAAGAGCACACCTTTACACCAAGTTTCAACTGCCTCATGGAGATTAAAAATCTAGAAGTGCAATTGGTTGGAAAACCTCTTATTACTAGTTGAAATAACGTATGTACTCTCCAGCTTATAGATATTATGAAAACAAAACACATATGATTCAGACATCCGAGCTAAACTTACCCTAAAGGCTACCTCAGTTGGCTCATCATCTTGGACTCTAAGATATACAATTTCTAAACTAATTTTGGTGAGTGGTTCGACTCATCATAGGAACCTCATGGCCTTCCGCCTCTTGAGAATTACCAGCTTCCATTTCCTCAAAGGAACTAAATTCTACACCATCTTTTATCGATTTCTTAGCTTCAATAACAAATGGCCCATCAGTATTCGAAAACTCAACCAAAGGCTCTGCAGTGTTCATACGCTCAATCAATGATTCTTTGTTACCTGTAACCTTTGGATTTGTATGTGAAATTTGTTCAACATCCTGATTGACTAATTGTTTGGGCTCCACCTCACCAACTTCACGAGTATTTTGGCTTCTTCACACTGGATGATATGTCCCTCTAATATTGGTTGCACTTCTTAGTGATTAACTGCACCAACACACGAGCAACAAATTTATTTCTCAAAACCTTGAAGTCTACTTTAAGACTTATTTTCATTAAGGGATAATTCCTTTTTCCCTTGATAAGAATAAGTTAAACCACCGGTTGAGAACCCTCTTCATCAATATACACCTTTGGAGAGGAGTGAAAACAATAAAGATTCGACCAGACACCTCAACACCAAAACTATCAACCCCTTTCAGGTCAGAAAAAGAGACATATGCCCATGTATCATGCACAATTATTTTAGTTATAACAAAATTATGCATCCCCTCTCAAATTATTGGTATAAAAATGGTCCCAATTATTCACGCACAATTGAGATCAGGCTCTTTACTATCTCTATTTTCCTCTAAAACCTTTCTCCTAGCAGACCGCAACTCAACAACTTTATTACACTTATCAGGTGCTACATCATGCTCCCGAACATCATGCCTACCTTTACAACCGCTCATATAAACTCTAGTACAACTATCTCTGGTTTACACACCTTGAACAAGATCAGTCTTCAAAATAGCATGCTTCACAATATCCTATCTACTTGAAGATGATGTGACAACGGTTTTCACCCTCAAATCCCATTTTATTTTTTTAGCTCGGGTAACAACAAATTTTTTATAAGGTTTCTTAGGAGAAGTGTTTTATTCTTCACCTTCAGCTCAAGTAGGCTCGTCGTACATAGATAACCCAATAAAAGAAACGACATAATTTCACACACCACAAAACATAAAGCTCTTAGACACCATGATGTAACTGTAACAATACCAATACTTGGTAGCCTTCCTCATTGATGGAGCATAATGAGCTACACCATCTCAAACGTTTTTAGAACATAATTCTACTCCAAAAATTAACATGGAAACCATTCTTAATCACACATACAGAAAATGTCCGATCTTAATCTCGATACCAAAGGTGGCATCAGGATTGGGACTTACTTTCAGAGATCCAAATATGTAAGCAGATCTGTCTACTCTCTTTCACATCAATCTCCAAGTAACCAGAACTTGCACAAACTCCTTCTTCCAAATCTTATTGAAGTTCAGAAGATTAGTAAAGATCTTCACCTTATCATACATGGTATTGTAAAAATAAGAATTCAAGATTTGACTGACAATCAAAGCCATTGCCACAAATCTTCTCACATTGAAGTACTAGTACATTCTATGTGACAAAAGAAAAACCATTAGGAAGATCCTATAAGTGTTTGGCACTAGTTGAATGAGACATATTTAGGTATCTTTGAAAAACTTCAATACATCTCGACTCAAGAGAAATCAAACCTAAATTCTAAATATGTATGTGAAGAAAACGACATCATGAACGTGCATGTCTAAATGAGTACCTATTTATACTTAACTTTGGGATTATCCTGACCTTCCAAATGATTTTAATCCAATTTCAGATATTTATTCTTCAAATGCATCCTATAATTCTTATATATATAAGATCATAAAAAGAGAAGCGGAACATTCTACCCGTAATTGTTTTTCCATCTATTATTTTACATGTAATTCTCCGATGACACTTCTCTTTAATTGCAATCAACTTGTCTATTAAAAAACTACGTATGATTATGGTTAAATATTTTTTTAATTTAAATATGACACTATATAATCATATTATTCAAAGAGCACACTCGACCAAAGGTATATTATCAATCATCAAACCCCAACCAATTAAAACAATAAAAAAACACCACATTTAGAAAATGCTAAGAACACATTATTAAGTGATGAATCAACTATTGTTCTCGACATGGTAATCTAATCGTTTGATAAAGGACTAGAGTTGATACTCTACTATACTTAGGTGCGATTCGAAGCAGATTCAAGCTCAGAAAGACCCCTCAAAATCCAGTAGATGTTTAAAGACCATCTCCAACCACTCTCTCGTTATGCCAGATGAGTAGTCTACTTACTATTTCATCCATACCCTTCTTAACTAATTCCAATCTTTTTATTCAACTCATCTCTTTTTAATATTATAATATCTCAATATCCCTTTACCTATTCATCTACAGTATTCTATTTAAAGTCACACACACATATATATATATATATATACTAATGATAATAATAATAATAAATTTATTATTATAGTCAATCAACTTACGTAAGGATGTTATTGAGTATTTATAGGCCAAACACGGTGAAGAAATATAAAACAGTTATTTTTATCTATATCTTATGTGTTTTAAAGTATTATTAAGTTTCATATTATATTATTTTAATTCGTAACTTTTAATTATATCAATTTATTTTTTGAATTTTTTACTATAGTTTTAATTTTTTTTTTATCAAAATATATTGAAGTAACCATTCATTTTAATCTTCACAAAAAATAGTTATTGGTGATCTCGCAGTATTGTTTCCAAAATATAACGAACAAAAAAAATTTAAATACATAAATGTAACTATATTCAATTTAAATGTATGGAAAAATCAATCCACAAATATACTGAAATGACTAATCATTTTGATCCTTACAAACATATACGAGATTTGTTTTGACAAATATCAAAAATAAAATTTATAAAATATGAAATTGTTTTTCTATCCAATGAACATGCATCTTTCCAACCCAGAAATGAGAGTGGGGCACTGCCGTACTCCCGCTCCCTTCTTCTCTTCGAGGGTTTTTTTTTCATTCTTATCGTGTGATCCATTTTATTGGACACATAACTTTTGCATCCTTCTTTCTTTTTCCATGTTGATCTTTTATTCATATCTATCTTTCATTAGAATCATAATTTTTTTTTTCCTGTTCATGGCCCAAGATGTTATAACTAACATTGCATGATATTATTTGTTAGTTGAGTCGTCGATATAAACCGATTTGGATACGCCTCCAAATTTTTGTTTGGCTAGTGTGAATTAAAAATTCATAAAAAATAACATGAGTGTATATTAAAACTTTTATGAGTACAACCAAACTTAAGTTGTAAGAACCTTCAAATTGAATATACAAAATAAACAAGAGAATTAGTCATGTTAGCTAAGTGAAGATAATAAACGGTCCAAATATTCTATAAAATATTATTCATTCATCGAATATCTCGTAAGGAACAAATGACTACCTCGGATGAGTCAAACATCATGATTAACAGATCTAACATCACAAAGTCCATAGCAAATCATTTAAATTTTTTGCCATAAGATAAAGCTTTCTGGTACAGAAAAGTGCCTCTTTTTGGATCCAAAATGGATACAATAACTCAAAAGGATATCATAATTATGTTAAATACATGCATAAAAATAATAAAAATAATGGTATAACTCTAAATAACTCATGGATTGAGGATCCTACTCTTGTAGAAAATTCTACTGTTGAATATTTCCAGAATCTTCTGATGATAGCTTAAATTCTCTAAAATAATTCTCTGATGATAGCTTAAATTCTAGTGCCAGGATTTGAGGAATTCTCCGAAATAATTCCTAATCTTATATCTGAGCAAGATAACTTAAATCTAACTTAAAGTCTATCTTCTAATGAGATTCACTTTGCTGTTAATTCATTTAATTAAAATAGTATATTTGGAGTTGATGGTTCCAACTCTAGATTTTTTCAAACCTACTGGCCTATTATTCAATATGATCTTTGTAATGCTGTTAGTACCTACTTTAGAGGGACCCTTGCTCCTAAAGGTATATTTTCTACTACTATATACCTCATACAAAAAAAATTCCTCAATAGAATACTATCCAAGCTTATAAGCAATAAATTTGTTAAAATCCTTCCCAAAATCATATCTCATAAAAAGATTGGTTTTGCTGAAACCAAAAACATTCATTAAATCATATTGATAGCCCAAGAATTAACCCATGATTTTTAAACGAAAAAACCAGAGGCTATAATATAAACCTGAACTTAGATATGGCCAAGGCCATTGATATGATTTAATTTAAGTTTATATACTCGATTTTAAAAGCCTTTGGTTTCAGTAATCAGTTAATTCAATTAATTAAAAACGGAATAAAAAACATTGACTTCTCAATCATTATCAACGAAATATCTCATGAGTATTTTCATTCCAACAAATAAGTCAAACAGGTGACCCCCTATCACCTAGTCTGCTCATAATTGCTGAGAAGTATCTTCTAAGAGGTCTTACGATTCTATTTCAAAAATAAAATGTCTTGGAAAAAATAATATATCAATATCTCTTGCCTTGCTTTTGCTGATGATGTGATTATTTTTATGAATGACTTCCTTAATAATGTCAAGAATGATGAGTTTAATTATTTTGTTGGCCTATTTAAATTAAGAGAAGTAAAATTTTAAAGAGACGGGGAGAGAGATTCTAGAGAGAGAAAATCAAATTACCTAAATGAGCTTACTCAAAAAACCAAACATTTTATTAGATCATTTTGCAAGTAAATGAATGAGAACTAACTAGCCTCGAATATAATCATAAGTGAAAGTAATCTGATTTTCTATAATTCGTACTGCTTCAATTATTATGTTATACCACTATCTGTGTCAAGTGCATCGAAATATTTTGATAGGAAATCGCCTCCTTTCATCATGATTCAAACCAGTAGATAATATCTGAGGTGTCAAGTCTACTTCTCAGCAAATAATTACACCCTAAGGGCTAGGTTTGCCAGTGAACCAATAACATGACAGATGTTGAATTCTTGCCTACGTAATCGCTTCAACTTTCATTCAATCGACGTCCACCTTTTCTACTTCTCAACACCACCTTTCTCTTCCCATTGTAACCCATTGTTTGATTCACAAGTATAATTAGTTGAGAGAGAAAGTGCAAAAACTCTAAAATTACTTTGCTACATTCACCTACTTCTTCAATTTACTTGCTACTTTTATCGGAAAACTCATTTTTTTCGTTCAATATTTATCAAGTTTATGAGAAAGCGTACACAATCCAGAAGATCTAAATCAAAAATCCCAAAAGAACAAAAATCCCCAAAATTAGAGAACAACATCTTCGGAGCTTACGATTACTTTTGCATCAGTGAGAAAGCAGAAGAATATAGGGCGGCTGGATTAATAAACAACACTCTCCTTGGTCTTTCTACAAAGACCATATACTACGGTAATCTCGATCATTTCAAAACTCCTGTTTTTCACCTTCTCCTCTTACAGAAGAAAGCCACTCCTCAAAACCTCGAACACTTAAAGCACCTTGAACCTCCCGCTCTCTTACTAGATCGTCATCTCAAACCAATCATAAAATGAACAAATCTTCTCCAAAAAAATTCGAAGAAACTTCTTCTTCAATCAAATCTTCAAACTTTCATCCTCCTCAAGCTCAAAAAAGTAATTTTTTTATAGTGATGGGTGATGACGCTGATGTTACCTCGAATATGAATCTTGCTTCAAACCCATCAACCTCTTCTCATCCCCTGAGGGAAATTTTAAACACAATGATATTCTCTTAACAAAATCCCTTAAGCAACCCTCCTCGATTGGTGGATGAGGCATCTTAAGGAGAAGGAGATTCCGAAGCTACTCACTCAAATAATTAGGCTGACTCAGAAGAAGAAGCTTCGAAGGAATCAGAAAATATTGCGCAAGAAAAACCTAGAAACCGAGGAAAAAGAAAACTCTTATCACGATTTTGAAGGAGGAGCATGCATCAATAGGTGAGAATTTGAGATCTCTCGATGCTAACTACATAGTGGCTCTAAAAAACGTTCCATATACATACTACAATGAGAGCCAAGCAAATGATCTAAAGAAGCAGTAGGGAATGGGAGACAACATTACACTTCGTTTTCCCAAAGAAGGAGAAACACCCTTAAATTGCAAAGAAGACCAACTGGTGGTCTACCGAGAGATCATCAACTGGGGTTTTCGATTTCCACTGGACCCCATGATAGTGGGCTACTTCGAGCTTCTGAATTTTTGTCCAACCCAAGTGACACCAAATTAATGGTTCACGTTGTTTTCTATGATCATGGCCTCCAGCTTATCCAAAATTTTGATCTGCATCGAAGGTTTCATTTCTCTAACCAAGTTTTCAAAAGGACCAGTCCTTCCGTTTTACTATCAACGTTGGATGATGACTTAAAAATAATAGATGATCTACTAGAAAGACAAACGTTTTGGAAGCATAAATTCATATTTATATCAGGATCATGGGAGAATGGTAAAACTATATCTGAAGCCAACCCATTAGGATTGAACCTTGTCTGGAGGAGTAATCGTAAGTATTTTAACATTAATTCTCTAAATTACATTTTCAAACCATGTTATCCTTGTTTAATATCACCTTCCATATTTTGAACAAACATTTCGAGGCGCTATGCAATTTATCTAGAAAAGGCCAAAAAGATCTTTGTCCAGCTTGTTGCCTGGGCTGAAAAGGAATGGAATAACGCTTCCCACACAGCCTTCGAACCCATCATCTTCCTCAACAACCATCTATTTTCGATTACATTTGGAGCTCTTCCTTCTCAAATTTGATGGAGCAACCTAACCCTCGACAAGCTGTCAAAAGGTGAGTCCATTATGATTATAAAGTATTATTACCAATTCGTAATAGATCGGATAGCCACCTCCCTTAAAAGAAGAAGGAAAAAATAATAAAAAGACAACTAGTACATCTGGTGCTAGACCGTTAACAAATCCGAAGCCAAAATGTTTGAAAAGGAAAAAGAAATAAACCACTCTCTCCACTGTCGAAGAAGGAATAGAAGATGAACCTTATGTAAAAAATAAGAACATCACTAATCCTTCGAAAAAGAAAGGCACCACGAAGACAAGTCCCCAAAAGAAAGGGAAGAAGAAAGCTGCAGAAATTGCCGAAGAAATAATGTCCGATGACAACGAAGTTATAGTTGCAGAGAATCAATAGAGTCATCAAAAAGAAAACGAAGGAAATGCCGCAGACGCTACCAATCAAAAAAAGAAAAATATTATTGTAGAAGATGACCAAGGTGATGATCACTTCGATCCTGACAGCTTTATCAAGTTCAGTGAATCACAAGATCTTACTAGAAAAGAAAATCTCGTTATTCAAAAGATTCAAGATCATTTGCATAACTTTGCTAGAAGGTCTGCACCTGCTACCTCTGAAGCCATGGCTAAAGATATGGTTTATTATAAAGGTGCCTCTGTCGCAGAGAAAAATATGAGAGAAATATTTGGTGACCGCGTAATAAATCAGTTTCATGGATTCCAACTAGCCAGGTCCAAATGCCTCTGAGGGCTCATTCATATCAAGAAATATCTTAGAGAGGTGCATCAAAAAGAAAAATAGAATCTCAATACTTCCCATCTGAATAAAATTGATCAACTCAATACTAAACATCTTGCTGAACTCGTTGTACAGAAGAAAAAAGTCGAGGACCTTTAAATTTCTCTTGTCAAAACTGAAGCAGAGAAGAAAAAATTGACCAATAAGATGACCGCTCTTAAAGCTCCATTATATAAAGAGAAGCAATTTGTTGTCATTGCTGCTAATAATGATTATTCCGAAGACATGTTCGCATCTATTATTCATGGTCAAGAACGAAAAACGATCACACTCCTTCGAGAAATTATTTGAGTGAGATTCCTATCAAACAGTGTCCTAACAAAGCCTTCGATCATGTTCCAAACTCCTCATCCGAAGAAGAGGACTCAAAGGAATATTTTGAAGAGAGTTTTGAGGACGAGTAATTTAACTATCTCATTTTTTTGTACATATCATTTCATCACTCTAACATTTTGTGCTCATCGAATTAATGTGAATGACAAAGGTCTTGTTTATGTTTTATCTTCCAACTTATATTCACACATTATTGTTATTTATATTAATGTTTCGAAGAAAAAACATAACATAATACTTTGAATAACCATTTCAATACATAACACCTCAAAATTTCTAATCAATTTAATGAGCGTTGCACTTTAAATATCAAAGTGAGTTTAATAGACGTAAAACTTCATATATCATAGTGTGTTTAATGAACGTCGCACTTCGAATATAATACTACGTTTAATAGACGTAGCACTTCAAATATCATAGTGCGCTTAATAAATGTAGCACTTTGAATATCATAGTGCGTTAAATAGACGTAACACTTCGAATATCATAGTGCGTTTAATGAGCTACTTCAAATATCATAGTGCGTTTAATAGAAGTAGCACTTCGAATATCATAGTGCGTTTATTGAACGTAACACTTCAAACATGGTTGCTTTTTCGAAAAGTGTATTGAACACTTCAGAATATTCTACTCTTGGTCAATCTCAAAGATGATGAGTCTTTGATCAGTTACAAAATAGTTTAAATAAGCACTTGTAAACAACCATTGGACAAAAAAATCATTTTACTAATAGCTTTGAATATGTACATAACGCCTCGTTAAAACCTCTATGGGCCAACAGGGTAGGAAAGAGTGCGCTAACCAATAAAAAAAAGTAACTCCAAAATACAACATAGTCAATCCAAATATAATTTCAGATGTTGTATATTCCATGGATGTTGAAGCGGCTTTCTCCTTTCCAAAACCATATAAGGTCCTTCCTAATGCGGGGCCATCTTTCGAAGGGTCTTTTATTTAGTTAGTAAGAGTACATTACTTAACACTTTATTACCTACCTTGAACTTGCTTCTTTTCACCCTCGAATTATATCTATTCCTGATAAGAGTTTAATAGTGAATTATATTCAAATGAGCTTGAACTCTTTTCTCCTCAATAAAATCCAAACTTTCTCTTTTAGCTTCATCATTCAATTCTTCAGAATATTGAGTTACCTTAAAATATGACAAGGTAGATTCCACAGGACTAACAACATCCATTCCATACGCTAAAGAAAAAGAAGTCTACTGAGCAACCTCCTTAGAGGTTGTTCGATAAGCCCAAAGTACCTCCTGTAACTAATTAGGCCATTTTCTTGTTGCCCCTGTTAAATTCTTCTTCAAACCTTATAAAATAGACCTGTTTGTCACCTCTACTTGTCCATTTTCTTGGAGATGAAAAGGTGTAGAAAAACATTTCTTGATTCCCTTAGGAAGCGCAGAACGAAGCCAAGTTCCTACTAAATCTATTCCCTATCTATCAAACAAAATGGCTTTGGTAATGGACATAAGCGGGACTGCTGGTTTATGAATAGAGTGTGCAAAACTTTGACAAGTATCACAGCTTCGAACCAAAATCTAGGCATCGTTCATAATTGAGGGCCAATAAAACCCTGCAAGGAAAACTCGAAGAGTTAATGCCTTGAACCCACAATGTACCGATCCTTCTCCATCACGTAATTCTGATAAAACCTCCTGTGATTCTTGTCTGCTTAAACATCACAATAATGGTCTACTCAATGCTTTCTTATACAAAAATCCATCTAATACTATGTAGCCAAAAGAGTTTCCTAACAATGTTTTGGCCAATTTGGCCAACAACTCTCCTCTAATAAAAAAATTCAAAATATCAATTCTCTAGTCGCCTCAGACCATATCCGGAGTAACAAACAGTTCCTTAATATGTTGACACTGGTTTTAATGGGTTAAAATCGATGGACCTTCTTGTAATAAAATCCAAGGATACTCTTCTTTGTATGTAGCAGTTGCTAATGAATCAACAACCATGTTATTTTCTCGATTGATATGATCTACAACAACATGATCAAATAAAAGCATCAGGTTTCGAAGCTCTCGAAGATATAAAATTAAGTGGTCCATTTTTGCTTTCGAAACTCCAGACACTCGATTTGCTACTAATTGAGAATCTGTCTTTAGTCATACAAAATTTGCACCATATATATTTGCAAGTCTTAATCCAGCTAAAGCGACTTAGTACTCGGACTCATTGTTCGATGCATGGAAACCAAATTTAATAAATTGAAACATTATTTCCCTAAATGAAGCAACCAATTTAACTCCAGCACTACGTCCCATAATACTAGAGCCTCCATATGTTCAAACAATCCACATCGAATTGACTGGCAAGACGTCCTTGCTAACTTTTTCATCTTATCTTCTTGAATGAAATTCAACAATGAAATCTTCCAAATCTTGTGCTTCAATTGCTGTTCGAGGAAAAAGTGATATCAAAATCTCCCAATTCCACTGACCATTTAGTTATTCTTCCAGAGATATCAGGACGTTGAAAACCATTCTTCAGTTGAAATGAGAGGTTCGAACCTCGTTGGTATAAGCTTGAAAATAAAGACGCATTTCTAGCAGCCACCACCAATGGCAATACTAATTTTTCGAGCTTCAAACACCTCTTTTCTGCCGCCATCAAACTTTTGTTGACAAAGTACACCGACTTCAGAATTCCTGAATCTTGAGTTATCAATGCTGCACTTATTGCAAAATCCTATACCGCAATGTATAAAAAGAGGTGTTCTTCACTTTGAGGTTTGGATAATATTTCTGGTGATGATAACAACCCCTTGATGCTTGTAAAAGTTGCTTCACAATCCGAGGTCCACTCAAATTTCTTTGGTCTTCGCAACACTCGAAAGAAAGGGAAACATTTGTCAGAAAATATGAAAATAAATCTGTTAAGTGTTGCTAACCTTCATGTCAAAATTTGCACTTCTTTGATTAATTCTAGGCGATTTCATAGACACTAAAACTTTTAACTGCTCTGGGTCAGCTCCAATCCCTTTTTCACTGATAACATAACCAAGAAATTTTCCTTATCAAACTCCAAAATTGCAATTTTATGAATGTAACTTCAGTCTATTGCCCTTAGATTAAAAAAAATGTCGCCTCTAAATCCTCCAAATGCGCGTCGTCTGAGTAGCAAATGCCTTGTTCATTAATCTCTGGTATGGGGCCCCAACATTTTTAGTCCAAAATTCATCACCCTATAACAATGCAAGCCTATGTCTGTGATGAATGTGGTACATTCTTGATCCTTTGTATCCATCTGAATCTGATTATATCCTGCAAAAGCATCCATAAGTGTCAATATTTTGTTTCCAATTTGGTGAGTTTTATTATTTAGTTGGCCTAGTTAAGTTGAGAGAAGTAAAATTGTACAGAGAAAGATAGATTCTAGACAGAGAAAATCAGATTACAAAAATGAGCTTACTTCAAAAAAAAATAACCCTTTTATTAGATCAGCCTTGGATTTTATATAGAGGCGCAATGACTTAGCTAATAAATGAAAACGGTTACAGAAAAGGGATAATTTCACATTAGTCATTGATTAAAATACATAGTCCTAAATTCCTCCTCTAATTTTATACTTTATCATCAAAGGTTTTATTCTTTATATTTTAATCCTCAAATTTCCATTTCCTTATCAAAGAAAGTTTATGACTTTGACCAATATCAGGATGTATTTAGTCCGCAAATCAATAGATTAAAAACTATAATTATCCCATCAACTCATATGAGCATAGTAAGACCTAAAAATATTGAATATAAAATTGGTTTCAAACAAAGTAAATTGTCTTTCAAATATATTGGCATCCAAATCAATTCAACCAACAACTCTTGCCATTTTGATGACCTTGTAACCAACATGAGAAATAAAATCATAGATAGGGACAATATCAATCTATCATTTGGAGGTAGATTAATATTATCCAATATGGCCTCCTATCTTTTCCCATTTATCATATGCAAAATGGTATTCTTTTTAAAACTGTCATTAATAGACTTAATAAGCTTATTAATAAATGCATCTAGGGTCGCAAAGAAAACTCAAAATATATTATATGGTCCTCCTTATCAAACCTTTGTAAACCCTTTGATAAAAATGGATTAAAAATTAGAAAACTTAAAGACATTCAAAATTCTTTTTTTGTAAGCTTTGGATGACCTTTAGAGAGCACAAATCTCTTTGGCCAAGCTAATGCATTCTATTCATTTCCCTTCAGCACATTCCCTCCAAATAAATTTAAACCAACTGAATTTAAAACCTAGAAAAGATTGACCAGACTAAGAGAAACAACTAAAAACTTTATTTCTAGAAATATTGGTAATGACAAAATAAATTTTTGGGTTGACAAATGGAATCACAGTCACTCTTTTATCTCATAATCTTACAATAATGATAACTCATGGTATGAATGTAATACGGTCAATGAATTTTGGATAGCTCTTGGAATTTGAATAAGCTTAATGACAATGTTTTAAAATATGACATTAACAGAATTATGAAGCCTAAGATTAATGATAACTTAGAAGATACTATTATTTGGACCATTTCTCAAGATGGTAGCTTTTCTCTTAAAGACACTTGGAAAAAATTAGAAAAGGTATAATAGATGTGTCTTTCATAATAAACTCAGGAATAATTCTTATCCACAGAAGTGTTCTTTCACTCATTAGAGAAAGCTAAATAATTACATCTTTGTTGACTCAATATTACAAAATCGTAAATTGAGCCTTGCATCAAAATGTCAATTTTGTGACATTTATGAAAATATCAGTCATCTTTTTTGTGGCTTGTAACATTTCTTGGAATGTCTGGATCCATTTTGCTGATCTTTTTGGTATTCACATTAGTAAACATATGTCCATCAACAATATTGTAAGAGTATGGTTCATGTCGACTACCAAAACCAAGCATATAAGATTATCAATTCCATCCTTAATTTGCTGGGGCATTTGGCAAACGAGAAACAAATCAAAATATAAAAACACCAAAGCATACTTCTGTTTGTATAATCAACAAGGTGATTATGTTAATTATAAACTTGGATAGTGCAAATATTTTAAAAGCTAAGCATTAATTTGGAGACATGAAAACTGTCTATTTAATAGGTTGTTTTCACTATATTCCAGTTCCAATCCCTTACTCGCATGTTAAATGATGCACTCCTAAGGATAAGAGAATCAAAATTGACCGTGATAGATCTTGTTTGTCTAATGGGGAATCTAGTGGTGGCTTTGTAATTAGAGATGCTAATGGTACATTATCGAGTGCAATTGAAACTCTATTTAGAAATAATACTCATTTAATTGTAGAAACTAGAGCTCTCCTTAAAAGGTTTATTTTCTGTAAATTAAAAGATTATAATAACCGAGGTATTGAAATAGATTACTTGATTTTATTTGATATGTTGAGTTATGGAAGCTCCGTACCTTTTCCCATTAATATCTATTTGTAGGAAGCTAATTCCATCTCAAATGTCCATTAGGCATATCCTTAGAGATCCAAACCTTTCTGTCGACTAGGTTGTCAAATGAACTATCGCTTGCAAAGAAAATTGTGAATGCACTCATTCAAATATTCCTGCTCATTTATCTGCGCTATTTTACGTAAAATACATCAATCTAGGATATATGAGACTATCAAAATATATTGACATTGTACTAACCGGCAGGTTACTCCTCACCAATTTTTTTATTGCAGGATGCAGATCGAAAATTGCTTCACAACAAATAAAGTCAATCAGATAGCTTGGAAGACCACAACCTAGGAAAAATTAGACACTAAGATTCAAACTGGAAACCAAAAATTGATGAACTACTCTCTTATGAAAACTCAATCTAAATCAAAATCTTCCTATAAATAAACCCTAATTTCAATACCTTAATAGTATCTCTACAAAAAATTGATTCAATATACCCTAATATCCTTACCTTTAGCAAATCATATCAATTAAATAAAATGTAATTTTAGGCTATAATATTTAACTTTAATTTTAACCGAGTTTTATCAGACGAATATCGTACTTGCAAGCGTTTTAGACTTTCGTATCACTTTAAAAGTTATTATTTGAAAATAATAATAAATGTAAATCTGATGTTTGGATCATACTCATTGGAATTTCACGATGAAACACAGTTATTAAGTATAGGCCAAAGCTATTTCCTCCATGAAAATTATTATTTCCTCCATAATTGGAAAAAACTTCCATGATGTTATTTCTTCCATAAATGAAGTTACAAATTTGTCCTTTTACCCATTTTTTCTTCACAAAACCATTACTCATTCCATACAACAAAACCCATTCTTCACCATTATCACTACCTTACAAAGAAGAAAACCCATTTTTCACCGTTATCACTACATTACAAAACAGATTGGAAGAGATAGAAACCTTGGAGAAGAAAACCCATTCTTCATTTTTCGATTAGGGTTTGAAGTTAGATATCTTTGTTAGATTCGATCAGGGTTTCGATTATTGTTAGATTTCTTTGTTAGATTCGATTAGGGTTTCGATTGTTGTTAGATTTCTAAATGCGATTAAGAAAATGGCGAAAAAACTAAATGCAAAAGCAAAGCTTCCTTGAATACTATTGTAATACTTTCTTCTTTCGTTTTCCTTTTAGTACTGCCCTACACATTTCTTCTACGAGGCACTCTTTGTAATAACACTAGTAATTTCATATAAATTAAAAATAAAAATAAAGCACAAGTCTCCATTGCAAAGCAAAGCTCAAATTACTGTATTCTAAAATGTAAAAAACGATATTAAAATACCTTATCCTGCGCTTTACTACTATTCTCCTTTATGGAATGAGATTCTTGATTTTCCATGGTCGAACAATGTTCAATCTTCAATAAAACTGATGCTTTTGGGGTTTATGGTTAATTTAAGTTGCCAAAGTCAGATATGTAGGATTAAAGATTTCATGTTTGATTACAGTAGGGTAATCTATTTCACTAATGACACCTAACATTAAATTTGAATACAAAACAAGGGTAAAATAGTAAAATCATGTTTCACTAGTTTTAAAGATTTCAAATTATGGAGGAAATAATAATTTTCATGGAGGAAATAGCTTTAGCCTTAAGTATATTGTCGTTTAATTTAGATGTTTGCTGTCTCATTTTTCTTTTTATCTTGGACTTTTTTATTCATTTGTAAAACAAAAAAGAAAATAAGTTGCGTTTACATAAATTATATCTAAACGAATCGTAAGTAAAACAGTTTGCCAGAAGTGCTTAGAAATGCAATTCAATGTAATTGTTTATTGTCGAACTTGATCGGCTCAAATGTGAATCCACGGAAATGAAACCATTCCTCTTATAGAGCTTAGAGCTTAGTACACAGACAAAGCAATACTCAAACATCTATAAGTAAACGATGAGCCATTCATATGGTGCAACTAGTTTTTGTTTTCTTATATCATTATAGACCTTATTTCAAATCTCATTCCTATTGTCCATTCATTTTCATATTGCGTGATATAAACTTGTTCAATCTATTTATAGATTCCTCACCACTACAAATACCACCTCCTACATCTCTCAAGCATGTCTCAAAAATCAATAGAGTTTTCAAAAGAGAAAAGGAAAATAATGTCGACGAAAGTTTTAGTGTTTTGCTTTTTGTTGGGCCTTGCTCTCCTCCATTCATGCACTGCTCGGCTTGTAACTTCTACACCTGTTTATGTTATTAACTCTGAACCAGTGCGACCCCCAGACCTTGAGGTACTTAAAAACAGTAATAGAAATATATGATGGCGTATCTATAAGTGTTACTGTTTTTTCTTTTGCTGATAATAATTAAGCTTGTTTTCTGTTTTAGGTTCAGCATAATAAGAAGGTGATAATGAATGACCAAAAGAAGACATCCCTGCCGAATATGTACGAGCCACCTAAATCTCCTAAAAATTATTAAGAAGAACATGCCCTACTGCATGCATCGTCATCGGTTTATATAAATAAATGAGTAAATAAATGGGTCGTGATGTATACTTCATTTGTGTCTTAATTATTCATCGCCCATGTCCCGATTTATTATATATGAATGCACACATAAATTATGCTTCTTGTTTGAGTTTTCGTTTATTTTCCGATATATGATGAATAATGATGAAGATTATGATAATAAAAATTAACTCAGGTAAGAAACAAGATATACCACTCTGGTGTGGACGTAGTATCAATTTGTTTCATTGACAGTAATTTTATACTCTTCAATTCTTATTAACCAAGGCTGAAAACAGAAAGATCTTAATCATGGAACTGCGGAATGGACAGATGCACAGTGAAAAATAGGTTTTTGATCGGTCTGCCTCGAATTAGATAGACTGATACCAAAGTGCGCAGCTAACGGGTCACTTCTGATTCCCTCAAATAAAACCTCTTTGCTATTTAGTTTTTGTGTAATTTTAGTTAGGGAGATACCATAACTGCACCCTCAAACTACTCAAAAAAGGCATGTCAATGGCATGACTACTTAGTTAAAAAGGCATGTCAATGGCATGACTCCTATATTTAGGAGGTCTTGGCTATCTATGATGCATGCAGTAGCATCCACAATCCACCAATGTTTAAAATATGTTGTAGGAGATCAAGTAGGCGTTGTCCGAAGTAGTCAAAAGATCGCCCGATAATGTTATGTCATTTTTTTTGCTCCAAAGTTGCTAGAAGCAGTAAAAGTTTAAATGAGATAGATGATCCAAGGGAGACTCCTAGTGCTGTAATCCCAATTGAAGAAGTTGAAGTTCATCACTTGGTAGAAGGTAAGAGTTTCATGGTCGACTATAAACTATCATAACAATTAAAGAAGAATTTATTGTCCTTTTTATCTAACAATCTACATGTGTTTCCTTGGTTTAACGAGAATGGGACTGGAGCACCAACAAGTGTGATTAGTCACAAACTGTTTGTTAATTCTGATGCAGGGATGGTGGTACAAAAAACAACAGCTTTTTCCAGAGAAAAAATCGAAACCATTGTCCAAGAAGTAGATCGGTTAATATAATTAGGCTGACTGAGAAGAAGAAGCTTCGAAGGAATCAGAAAATATTGCGCAAGAAAAACCTAGAAACCGAGGAAAAAGAAAACTCTTATCACGATTTTGAAGGAGGAGCATGCATCAATAGGTGAGAATTTGAGATCTCTCGATGCTAACTACATAGTGGCTCTAAAAAACGTTCCATATACATACTACAATGAGAGCCAAGCAAATGATCTAAAGAAGCAGTAGGGAATGGGAGACAACATTACACTTCGTTTTCCCAAAGAAGGAGAAACACCCTTAAATTGCAAAGAAGACCAACTGGTGGTCTACCGAGAGATCATCAACTGGGGTTTTCGATTTCCACTGGACCCATGATAGTGGGCTACTTCGAGCTTCTGAATTTTTGTCCAACCCAAGTGACACCAAATTAATGGTTCACGTTGTTTTCTATGATCATGGCCTCCAGCTTATCCAAAATTTTGATCTGCATCGAAGGTTTCATTTCTCTAACCAAGTTTTCAAAAGGACCAGTCCTTCCGTTTTACTATCAACGTTGGATGATGACTTAAAAATAATAGATGATCTACTAGAAAGACAAACGTTTTGGAAGCATAAATTCATATTTATATCAGGATCATGGGAGAATGGTAAAACTATATCTGAAGCCAACCCATTAGGATTGAACCTTGTCTGGAGGAGTAATCGTAAGTATTTTAACATTAATTCTCTAAATTACATTTTCAAACCATGTTATCCTTGTTTAATATCACCTTCCATATTTTGAACAAAAATTTCGAGGCGCTATGCAATTTATCTGGAAAAGGCCAAAAAGATCTTTGTCCAGCTTGTTGCCTGGGCTGAAAAGGAATGGAATAACGCTTCCCACACAGCCTTCGAACCCATCATCTTCCTCAACAACCATCTATTTTCGATTACATTTGGAGCTCTTCCTTCTCAAATTTGATGGAGCAACCTAACCCTCGACAAGCTGTCAAAAGGTGAGTCCATTATGATTATAAAGTATTATTACCAATTCGTAATAGATCGGATAGCCACCTCCCTTAAAAGAAGAAGGAAAAAATAATAAAAAGACAACTAGTACATCTGGTGCTAGACCGTTAACAAATCCGAAGCCAAAATGTTTGAAAAGGAAAAAGAAATAAACCACTCTCTCCACTGTCGAAGAAGGAATAGAAGATGAACCTTATGTAAAAAATAAGAACATCACTAATCCTTCAAAAAAGAAAGGCACCACGAAGACAAGTCCCCAAAAGAAAGGGAAGAAGAAAGCTGCAGAAATTGCCGAAGAAATAATGTCCGATGACAACGAAGTTATAGTTGCAGAGAATCAATAGAGTCATCAAAAAGAAAACGAAGGAAATGCCGCAGACGCTACCAATCAAAAAAAGAAAAATATTATTGTAGAAGATGACCAAGGTGATGATCACTTCGATCCTGACAGCTTTATCAAGTTCAGTGAATCACAAGATCTTACTAGAAAAGAAAATCTCGTTATTCAAAAGATTCAAGATCATTTGCATAACTTTGCTAGAAGGTCTGCACCTGCTACCTCTGAAGCCATGGCTAAAGATATGGTTTATTATAAAGGTGCCTCTGTCGCAGAGAAAAATATGAGAGAAATATTTGGTGACCGCGTAATAAATCAGTTTCATGGATTCCAACTAGCCAGGTCCAAATGCCTCTGAGGGCTCATTCATATCAAGAAATATCTTAGAGAGGTGCATCAAAAAGAAAAATAGAATCTCAATACTTCCCATCTGAATAAAATTGATCAACTCAATACTAAACATCTTGCTGAACTCGTTGTACAGAAGAAAAAAGTCGAGGACCTTTAAATTTCTCTTGTCAAAACTGAAGCAGAGAAGAAAAAATTGACCAATAAGATGACCGCTCTTAAAGCTCCATTATATAAAGAGAAGCAATTTGTTGTCATTGCTGCTAATAATGATTATTCCGAAGACATGTTCGCATCTATTATTCATGGTCAAGAACGAAAAACGATCACACTCCTTCGAGAAATTATTTGAGTGAGATTCCTATCAAACAGTGTCCTAACAAAGCCTTCGATCATGTTCCAAACTCCTCATCCGAAGAAGAGGACTCAAAGGAATATTTTGAAGAGAGTTTTGAGGACGAGTAATTTAACTATCTCATTTTTTTGTACATATCATTTCATCACTCTAACATTTTGTGCTCATCGAATTAATGTGAATGACAAAGGTCTTGTTTATGTTTTATCTTCCAACTTATATTCACACATTATTGTTATTTATATTAATGTTTCGAAGAAAAAACATAACATAATACTTTGAATAACCATTTCAATACATAACACCTCAAAATTTCTAATCAATTTAATGAGCGTTGCACTTTAAATATCAAAGTGAGTTTAATAGACGTAAAACTTCATATATCATAGTGTGTTTAATGAACGTCGCACTTCGAATATAATACTACGTTTAATAGACGTAGCACTTCAAATATCATAGTGCGCTTAATAAATGTAGCACTTTGAATATCATAGTGCGTTAAATAGACGTAACACTTCGAATATCATAGTGCGTTTAATGAGCTACTTCAAATATCATAGTGCGTTTAATAGAAGTAGCACTTCGAATATCATAGTGCGTTTATTGAACGTAACACTTCAAACATGGTTGCTTTTTCGAAAAGTGTATTGAACACTTCAGAATATTCTACTCTTGGTCAATCTCAAAGATGATGAGTCTTTGATCAGTTACAAAATAGTTTAAATAAGCACTTGTAAACAACCATTGGACAAAAAAATCATTTTACTAATAGCTTTGAATATGTACATAACGCCTCGTTAAAACCTCTATGGGCCAACAGGGTAGGAAAGAGTGCGCTAACCAATAAAAAAAAGTAACTCCAAAATACAACATAGTCAATCCAAATATAATTTCAGATGTTGTATATTCCATGGATGTTGAAGCGGCTTTCTCCTTTCCAAAACCATATAAGGTCCTTCCTAATTCGGGGCCATCTTTCGAAGGGTCTTTTCTTTAGTTAGTAAGAGTACATTACTTAACACTTTATTACCTACCTTGAACTTGCTTCTTTTCACCCTCGAATTATATCTATTCCTGATAAGAGTTTAATAGTGAATTATATTCAAATGAGCTTGAACTCTTTTCTCCTCAATAAAATCCAAACTTTCTCTTTTAGCTTCATCATTCAATTCTTCAGAATATTGAGTTACCTTAAAATATGACAAGGTAGATTCCACAGGACTAACAACATCCATTCCATACGCTAAAGAAAAAGAAGTCTACTGAGCAACCTCCTTAGAGGTTGTTCGATAAGCCCAAAGTACCTCCTGTAACTAATTAGGCCATTTTCTTGTTGCCCCTGTTAAATTCTTCTTCAAACCTTATAAAATAGACCTGTTTGTCACCTCTACTTGTCCATTTTCTTGGAGATGAAAAGGTGTAGAAAAACATTTCTTGATTCCCTTAGGAAGCGCAGAACGAAGCCAAGTTCCTACTAAATCTATTCCCTATCTAATAAACAAAATGGCTTTGGTAATGGACATAAGCGGGACTGCTGGTTTATGAATAGAGTGTGCAAAACTTTGACAAGTATCACAGCTTCGAACCAAAATCTAGGCATCGTTCATAATTGAGGGCCAATAAAACCCTGCAAGGAAAACTCGAAGAGTTAATGCCTTGAACCCACAATGTACCGATCCTTCTCCATCACGTAATTCTGATAAAACCTCCTGTGATTCTTGTCTGCTTAAACATCACAATAATGGTCTACTCAATGCTTTCTTATACAAAAATCCATCTAATACTATGTAGCCAAAAGAGTTTCCTAACAATGTTTTGGCCAATTTGGCCAACAACTCTCCTCTAATAAAAAAATTCAAAATATCAATTCTCTAGTCGCCTCAGACCATATCCGGAGTAACAAACAGTTCCTTAATATGTTGACACTGGTTTTAATGGGTTAAAATCGATGGACCTTCTTGTAATAAAATCCAAGGATACTCTTCTTTGTATGTAGCAGTTGCTAATGAATCAACAACCATGTTATTTTCTCGATTGATATGATCTACAACAACATGATCAAATAAAAGCATCAGGTTTCGAAGCTCTCGAAGATATAAAATTAAGTGGTCCATTTTTGCTTTCGAAACTCCAGACACTCGATTTGCTACTAATTGAGAATCTGTCTTTAGTCATACAGAATTTGCACCATATATATTTGCAAGTCTTAATCCAGCTAAAGCGACTTAGTACTCGGACTCATTGTTCGATGCATGGAAACCAAATTTAATAAATTGAAACATTATTTCCCTAAATGAAGCAACCAATTTAACTCCAGCACTACGTCCCATAATACTAGAGCCTCCATATGTTCAAACAATCCACATCGAATTGACTGGCAAGACGTCCTTGCTAACTTTTTCATCTTATCTTCTTGAATGAAATTCAACAATGAAATCTTCCAAATCTTGTGCTTCAATTGCTGTTCGAGGAAAAAGTGATATCAAAATCTCCCAATTCCACTGACCATTTAGTTATTCTTCCAGAGATATCAGGACGTTGAAAACCATTCTTCAGTTGAAATGAGAGGTTCGAACCTCGTTGGTATAAGCTTGAAAATAAAGACGCATTTTCTAGCAGCCACCACCAATGGCAATACTAATTTTTCGAGCTTCAAACACCTCTTTTCTGCCGCCATCAAACTTTTGTTGACAAAGTACACCGACTTCAGAATTCCTGAATCTTCAGTTATCAATACTGCACTTATTGCAAAATTCTATACCGCAATGTATAAAAAGAGGTGTTCTTCACTTTGAGGTTTGGATAATATTTCTGGTGATGATAACAACCCCTTGATGCTTGTAAAAGTTGCTTCACAATCCGAGGTCCACTCAAATTTCTTTGGTCTTCGCAACACTCGAAAGAAAGGGAAACATTTGTCAGAAAATATGAAAATAAATCTGTTAAGTGTTGCTAACCTTCATGTCAAAATTTGCACTTCTTTGATTAATTCTAGGCGATTTCATAGACACTAAAGCTTTTAACTGCTCTGGGTCAGCTCCAATCCCTTTTTCACTGATAACATCACCAAGAAATTTTCCTTATCAAACTCCAAAATTGCAATTTTCTGAATGTAACTTCAGTCTATTGCCCTTAGATTAAAAAAATGTCGCCTCTAAATCCTCCAAATGCGCGTCGTCTGAGTAGCAAATGCCTTGTTCATTAATCTCTGGTATGGGGCCCCAACATTTTTAGTCCAAAATTCATCACCCTATAACAATGCAAGCCTATGTCTGTGATGAATGTGGTACATTCTTGATCCTTTGTATCCATCTGAATCTGATTATATCCTGCAAAAGCATCCATAAGTGTCAATATTTTGTTTCCAATTTGGTGAGTTTTATTATTTAGTTGGCCTAGTTAAGTTGAGAGAAGTAAAATTGTACAGAGAAAGATAGATTCTAGAGAGAGAAAATCAGATTACAAAAATGAGCTTACTTCAAAAAAAATAACCCTTTTATTAGATCAGCCTTGGATTTTATATAGAGGCGCAATGACTTAGCTAATAAATGAAAACGGTTACAGAAAAGGGATAATTTCACATTAGTCATTGATTAAAATACATAGTCCTAAATTCCTCCTCTAATTTTATACTTTATCATCAAAGGTTTTATTCTTTATATTTTAATCCTCAAATTTCCATTTCCTTATCAAAGAAAGTTTATGACTTTGACCAATATCAGGATGTATTTAGTCCGCAAATCAATAGATTAAAAACTATAATTATCCCATCAACTCATATGAGCATAGTAAGACCTAAAAATATTGAATATAAAATTGGTTTCAAACAAAGTAAATTGTCTTTCAAATATATTGGCATCCAAATCAATTCAACCAACAACTCTTGCCATTTTGATGACCTTGTAACCAACATGAGAAATAAAACCATAGATAGGGACAATATCAATCTATCATTTGGAGGTAGATTAATATTATCCAATATGGCCTCCTATCTTTTCCCATTTATCATATGCAAAATGGTATTCTTTTTAAAACTGTCATTAATAGACTTAATAAGCTTATTAATAAATGCATCTAGGGTCGCAAAGAAAACTCAAAATATATTATATGGTCCTCCTTATCAAACCTTTGTAAACCCTTTGATAAAAATGGATTAAAAATTAGAAAACTTAAAGACATTCAAAATTCTTTTTTTGTAAGCTTTGGATGACCTTTAGAGAGCACAAATCTCTTTGGCCAAGCTAATGCATTCTATTCATTTCCCTTCAGCACATTCCCTCCAAATAAATTTAAACCAACTGAATTTAAAACCTAGAAAAGATTGACCAGACTAAGAGAAACAACTAAAAACTTTATTTCTAGAAATATTGGTAATGACAAAATAAATTTTTGGGTTGACAAATGGAATCACAGTCACTCTTTTATCTCCTCATCTTACAATAATGATAGCTCATGGTATGAATGTAATACGGTCAATGAATTTTGGATAGCTCTTGGAATTTGAATAAGCTTAATGACAATGTTTTAAAATATGACATTAACAGAATTATGAAGCCTAAGATTAATGATAACTTAGAAGATACTATTATTTGGACCATTTCTCAAGATGGTAGCTTTTCTCTTAAAGACACTTGGAAAAAATTAGAAAAGGTATAATAGATGTGTCTTTCATAATAAACTCAGGAATAATTCTTATCCACAGAAGTGTTCTTTCACTCATTAGAGAAAGCTAAATAATTACATCTTTGTTGACTCAATATTACAAAATCGTAAATTGAGCCTTGCATCAAAATGTCAATTTTGTGACATTTATGAAAATATCAGTCATCTTTTTTGTGGCTTGTAACATTTCTTGGAATGTCTGGATCCATTTTGCTGATCTTTTTGGTATTCACATTAGTAAACATATGTCCATCAACAATATTGTAAGAGTATGGTTCATGTCGACTACCAAAACCAAGCATATAAGATTATCAATTCCATCCTTAATTTGCTGGGGCATTTGGCAAACGAGAAACAAATCAAAATATAAAAACACCAAAGCATACTTCTGTTTGTATAATCAACAAGGTGATTATGTTAATTATAAACTTGGATAGTGCAAATATTTTAAAAGCTAAGCATTAATTTGGAGACATGAAAACTGTCTATTTAATAGGTTGTTTTCACTATATTCCAGTTCCAATCCCTTACTCGCATGTTAAATGATGCACTCCTAAGGATAAGAGAATCAAAATTGACCGTGATAGATCTTGTTTGTCTAATGGGGAATCTAGTGGTGGCTTTGTAATTAGAGATGCTAATGGTACATTATCGAGTGCAATTGAAACTCTATTTAGAAAGAATACTCATTTAATTGTAGAAACTAGAGCTCTCCTTAAAAGGTTTATTTTCTGTAAATTAAAAGATTATAATAACCGAGGTATTGAAATAGATTACTTGATTTTATTTGATATGTTGAGTTATGGAAGCTCCGTACCTTTTCCCATTAATATCTATTTGTAGGAAGCTAATTCCATCTCAAATGTCCATTAGGCATATCCTTAGAGATCCAAACCTTTCTGTCGACTAGGTTGTCAAATGAACTATCGCTTGCAAAGAAAATTGTGAATGCACTCATTCAAATATTCCTGCTCATTTATCTGCGCTATTTTACGTAAAATACATCAATCTAGGATATATGAGACTATCAAAATATATTGACATTGTACTAACCGGCAGGTTACTCCTCACCAATTTTTTTATTGCAGGATGCAGATCGAAAATTGCTTCACAACAAATAAAGTCAATCAGATAGCTTGGAAGACCACAACCTAGGAAAAATTAGACACTAAGATTCAAACTGGAAACCAAAAATTGATGAACTACTCTCTTATGAAAACTCAATCTAAATCAAAATCTTCCTATAAATAAACCCTAATTTCAATACCTTAATAGTATCTCTACAAAAAATTGATTCAATATACCCTAATATCCTTACCTTTAGCAAATCATATCAATTAAATAAAATGTAATTTTAGGCTATAATATTTAACTTTAATTTTAACCGAGTTTTATCAGACGAATATCGTACTTGCAAGCGTTTTAGACTTTCGTATCACTTTAAAAGTTATTATTTGAAAATAATAATAAATGTAAATCTGATGTTTGGATCATACTCATTGGAATTTCACGATGAAACACAGTTATTAAGTATAGGCCAAAGCTATTTCCTTGATGAAAATTATTATTTCCTCCATAATTTGAAAAAACTTCCATGATGTTATTTCTTCCATAAAGGAAGTTACAAATTTGTCCTTTTAACCATTTTTTCTTCACAAAACCATTACTCATTCCATACAACAAAACCCATTCTTCACCATTATCACTACCTTACAAAGAAGAAAACCCATTTTTCACCGTTATCACTACATTACAAAACAGATTGGAAGAGATAGAAACCTTGGAGAAGAAAACCCATTCTTCATTTTTCGATTAGGGTTTGAAGTTAGATATCTTTGTTAGATTCGATCAGGGTTTCGATTATTGTTAGATTTCTTTGTTAGATTCGATTAGGGTTTCGATTGTTGTTAGATTTCTAAATGCGATTAAGAAAATGGCGAAAAAACTAAATGCAAAAGCAAAGCTTCCTTGAATACTATTGTAATACTTTCTTCTTTCGTTTTCCTTTTAGTACTGCCCTACACATTTCTTCTACGAGGCACTCTTTGTAATAACACTAGTAATTTCATATAAATTAAAAATAAAAATAAAGCACAAGTCTCCATTGCAAAGCAAAGCTCAAATTACTGTATTCTAAAATGTAAAAAACGATATTAAAATACCTTATCCTGCGCTTTACTACTATTCTCCTTTATGGAATGAGATTCTTGATTTTCCATGGTCGAACAATGTTCAATCTTCAATAAAACTGATGCTTTTGAGGTTTATGGTTAATTTAAGTTGCCAAAGTTAGATATGTAGGATTAAAGATTTCATGTTTGATTACAGTAGGGTAATCTATTTCACTAATGACACCTAACATTAAATTTGAATACAAAACAAGGGTAAAATAGTAAAATCATGTTTCACTAGTTTTAAAGATTTCAAATTATGGAGGAAATAATAATTTTCATGGAGGAAATAGCTTTAGCCTTAAGTATATTGTCGTTTAATTTAGATGTTTGCTGTCTCATTTTTCTTTTTATCTTGGACTTTTTTATTCATTTGTAAAACAAAAAAGAAAATAAGTTGCGTTTACATAAATTATATCTAAACGAATCGTAAGTAAAACAGTTTGCCAGAAGTGCTTAGAAATGCAATTCAATGTAATTGTTTATTGTCGAACTTGATCGGCTCAAATGTGAATCCACGGAAATGAAACCATTCCTCTTATAGAGCTTAGAGCTTAGTACACAGACAAAGCAATACTCAAACATCTATAAGTAAACGATGAGCCATTCATATGGTGCAACTAGTTTTTGTTTTCTTATATCATTATAGACCTTATTTCAAATCTCATTCCTATTGTCCATTCATTTTCATATTGCGTGATATAAACTTGTTCAATCTATTTATAGATTCCTCACCACTACAAATACCACCTCCTACATCTCTCAAGCATGTCTCAAAAATCAATAGAGTTTTCAAAAGAGAAAAGGAAAATAATGTCGACGAAAGTTTTAGTGTTTTGCTTTTTGTTGGGCCTTGCTCTCCTCCATTCATGCACTGCTCGGCTTGTAACTTCTACACCTGTTTATGTTATTAACTCTGAACCAGTGCGACCCCCAGACCTTGAGGTACTTAAAAACAGTAATAGAAATATATGATGGCGTATCTATAAGTATTACTGTTTTTTCTTTTGCTGATAATAATTAAGCTTGTTTTCTGTTTTAGGTTCAGCATAATAAGAAGGTGATAATGAATGACCAAAAGAAGACATCCCTGCCGAATATGTACGAGCCACCTAAATCTCCTAAAAATTATTAAGAAGAACATGCCCTACTGCATGCATCGTCATCGGTTTATATAAATAAATGAGTAAATAAATGGGTCGTGATGTATACTTCATTTGTGTCTTAATTATTCATCGCCCATGTCCCGATTTATTATATATGAATGCACACATAAATTATGCTTCTTGTTTGAGTTTTCGTTTATTTTCCGATATATGATGAATAATGATGAAGATTATGATAATAAAAATTAACTCAGGTAAGAAACAAGATATACCACTCTGGTGTGGACGTAGTATCAATTTGTTTCATTGACAGTAATTTTATACTCTTCAATTCTTATTAACCAAGGCTGAAAACAGAAAGATCTTAATCATGGAACTGCGGAATGGACAGATGCACAGTGAAAAATAGGTTTTTGATCGGTCTGCCTCGAATTAGATAGACTGATACCAAAGTGCGCAGCTAACGGGTCACTTCTGATTCCCTCAAATAAAACCTCTTTGCTATTTAGTTTTTGTGTAATTTTATATCCAAAAGTTCGATGGAGTTATGAGTGCCGGAATCTTTTACTTAGATATTAGAGAATGTTTTAATTACGGCAGAATATAAATTTTTGGCGGTTAAAAAGTTCGAAAGATTTGAAGGAAAAAATATATGTTTTCCAATTTATTGATAAGTCTATCATAAAGATTATTGTTGAAAAAGAAAACGATAAACGATTTGTAAAATATTGTGAATATGGATTGAATCAGATTATTTTGGATGTCTACTACAGCAAAATAGATCGAAATTTATTTGGAAGGGTAATTCGGATCCGATAATCAAAACTTGATGAATAAGTATTGAGCTAAATAAGCTTTGCGACTCACCTATATGCCTCGGACATTGGATTATGGGGCTCATGAGATTGACCCGAATAGATGATAATCCGAATGGTCCATGGATCTAAAAAAAATACAAATAGCTCAACGAACACCATTAAACGGGTGTGACTTCTTCCAAAATATTAATTGCAAGCACCTCTTTTCTCTCTCTTCATTCTATCAAGAACTTAATATCATCTAAACTAAAGATCTTCCATAATTACCTTTAAATTAGATTTCATAATCACCAAATTGGCGACCACATTGGGAGCGTGAGGTGTCTGCATAGCTCTATTTAAAACCACACTTGCGGACCGTACCTCGACGGTGGACTCCATTTCAGAATTCTTTGAGGCATGAATATGGATAAATAAGAAACCTCCCCTCATTCCTGAAAATGAGGGGATAAGAGCCGAGAATGAGCATGCTACTATTTCACATGTCAATCATAATATAGAGGGAATACAGTTTATGAAACAAGAAAGTGATTAGATAAGGGCTGAAATTACTACTTTTAGGGCCCAAAGGCAATCTGAAATAGAACTAAATGGGAATTTTTCTACAAAATGTATTGTGACATACTAGCTAGGTAACATCTCCAAACAGGATCAAAATGATCAATCTCTGAAGGCTCACATAAGATCAAAAGAAAGGACATCGGGGTAAGTAGTAAATGAACACATCGAATTCTGTCAAAAGTTCTGCGACATAGCCAGATTCAGATAATTCTACTTCTTCTTCTAGTAGTGTCCACGATCGTCAAAAGAAGAACGAAATGTTAACCAAGAAACATTTTAAGAAGAGGGATATGAAAGGCAAAGAGAAAAAATTAAAAATACCAATGGAACGTAAAAAGATTAGCAGTTCAAGAACCAAGTATCTTTGCCACTCATGATGAAGACCATAACTTGAGACAGTCACCTTTGTCTTCAAAGATTCTCTCTGGACATTTGCCTAAGCGGTTTGATAACTCTAAAATGGAGAAATGTAATGGTAGTAAAGATCCTGATAATCACATTGAGCAGTTCAAGAATTTCATGATGAACTTTGATGATGATGACAAGCTGTTATGCCGGGGATTCTCACAGACTTGTCAATGGATTACTTTAAAATGGTATAACAGTTAACCACAAGGGTTTATTAAAAGCTTCGATATATTATGGATGACTTTCAGAAGGTAATTTGTGGGAAGTAAAGAGGTTAAAATAAATGGTGACACTATCATTCCTTGCCACAAGAACCAAATGAATCTTTAAAAGACTACATTAGCCGTTTTGTAAATATGAAGAAGAGATTGGCTTATTGTTTTAAGCAAGTAACCATTTCTTCATTCATGCGAGGTTTAATACTGGGTGAGTTGGCTGATTCAGTAACTCAATAGGAAACTATGACTTGGGGAGGATTATTGAATCAATTCGCAAAGCAAATCAAAGTGGAATAAACTAAAAAGTCTAGAGTATCACGCCACTATAGATGTGCTCCAACAAATTCAATCCCTCAAGCTAGTACTCAATCCCAAGCCACATTCAATTACCGACCTAAAGACTCAGGACAGGGTTCACATCATCCTAGTCAAAATAAGTCAAATTAGGTTGAACCATCTAGACCACGAAGGAGTCAATACGACAAAACCTGAATGGTTTCCTAAATTAAATGAAAATGTTTCCACCACTAATGACAAAACTAAGATTATTGTGCATTTCTGAAGCCGGCACAAATTCAATCCCGAAGGAAAAATTGGAATACTCGTGTAAATATCATAACGATGATTGCATTGCCCTAAAACAAAAAATACAAACTATTATTCAAAAGGAAAGGTGTCCACTTTTGTTAAAAAGCAAGGTTTCAACAAGCAAGTTAACATTCACTCCCAGCCTAGTGCAAGCACAACAACAGCAACATGACTAAATGTTCTATGGTATAGTATGGGAGCATCTAAACAAGAAGATACTATGATGATTGTGGATAGATTTGATGTAAAGCTTGAGTATTTAGACCCTGATCCCGATCCAAACCAATTTGGGGTGACACTGGAACAAATTACGACAATATCCGATCTATGCAAATTCTTGAATCTTTAACCATTTTTAGGGAGATACCATAACTGCACCCTCAAACTACTCAAAAAAGGCATGTCAATGGCATGACTACTTAGTTAAAAAGGCATGTCAATGGCATGACTCCTATATTTAGGAGGTCTTGGCTATCTATGATGCATTCAGTAGCATCCACAATCCACCAATGTTTAAAATATGTTGTAGGAGATCAAGTAGGCGTTGTCCGAAGTAGTCAAAAGATCGCCCGATAATGTTATGTCATTTTTTTTGCTCCAAAGTTGCTAGAAGCAGTAAAAGTTTAAATGAGATAGATTATCCAAGGGAGACTCCTAGTGCTGTAATCCCAATTGAAGAAGTTGAAGTTCATCACTTGGTAGAAGGTAAGAGTTTCATGGTCGACTATAAACTATCATAACAATTAAAGAAGAATTTATTGTCCTTTTTATCTAACAATCTACATGTGTTTCTTTGGTTTAACGAGAATGGGACTGGAGCACCAACAAGTGTGATTAGTCACAAACTGTTTGTTAGTTCTGATGCAGGGATGGTGGTACAAAAAACAACAGCTTTTTCCAGAGAAAAAATCGAAACCATTGTCCAAGAAGTAGATCGGTTAATATAAGTGAGACGCATTCAAGAGTCTCAGGACCCTCTTTAGACATCTAACTCGGTCCTAGTCAGCGAAAAATTTAAAATGGCATATGTGCATTGATTTTACTGACCTCAATAGAGCTTGCCCCAAAGATCTATTTCCAGTACCCCGGATAGATCCATCAGTAGATTCCACATCGAGAAACAAGTTTTTATCCTTTATGGATGTTTTTTCGGGTTATAATAAAATATAGATGGATCCAAATGGTCAAGATCACACTACTTTTATCACTGGAAGGGGGCTTCATTGTTAGAAAGTGATGCATTTGGGGTTCAAGAATGTTGGAGCCACTTATCAACGACTGGTGAATAAGGCATTTGCTAGCCATATTGGAAGGAATGTCAAAGTTTATATCGATGACATGATGGTTAAGATCCGTATAGAACAAGATCACATATCCGACCTCCAAGAAACATTTTCAAACTTAGAAAGCATCAACTTGAAATTAAACCTTGAAAAATGTACCTTTGGTGTTCGATCCGAGAAATTTCTAGGCTATATTAAAAGTGAAAAAGGGATCCAACCTGACCCAGATTAATTAAATGCTTTGTTAGGCATGTATCCACCTTGGAATACTAAAGAATATAATATATTAAGTGGAAGTTTGGCCACATTAAACAGGTTTATCTGGTGGTTATCAGACAAATGTGCACAGATTTTCCAAGTCTTAAAAATTGCCAAAGACTTCAATTGGTCACCAAATTATGACAAAGATTTCCTTGAAATCAAGTGCCATCTATATTCACCCAAAAATTAATCAAACCTAAAGATGGGGAACGACTCTATATATATTTAGTCATTTCAGATTCTGTTATAAGTGAAGTGTTGCTACGAGAGGTAGATAACTATCCCCGCCCCTTGTACTATATAAGTAAGAGTTTGTTAGAAGCTGAAAAAGGTACTTGAAGTTGGAAAAATTATCCTTGGAATTGGTGATAGCAGTAATAACTGGTTTAAAGTTAGCTCAAATTGATCAGTGACTCATAAATACTCATTCATCAGGCACGTGGACTATCTGAAGCCATAAAATAGCACCTCATAAAGTATATAGAAGTGTTGAAAGAAATTTCAACCGAGTTTAAAAACATTAAATACGAGCATGTCCCCAGATCAGAAAATTCAATGGCTGACTCCTTAGCCACTATAGCTTATTCTAAAGCATATCCTTGGATCCTTATACAAAACTGGCAGTCCATAGTCACAACTATAGAAATAAAGGGTGAAGTGAGAGAATATCTACAAGTATCCACCATAATTTTAAAAGATTGAAGGAATGAGATCCAAAAATTCATCACTAAAAGAGTTTTACCTCAAGATAAAGCATTATCCAAAAATATAAAGTACAAAACTCATGGATTTTATGTTTTAATGGGTGTTCTTCATAAAAAAAATATTTCAACAAACCTTTGTTATGCTGCTCGGATCCAATGGATATCATTGTGCTTTATCAAAACTAGATGGATCAACATATTTTGGTTATAAAGATTAATCTAGAAGGGTCTTGATGGCAGGGTATTGTTGGCCCTCTATTATGGCAGATGCTAAAGACTTGGTGAGGAGATGTGACCCTTGTCAACGGTATGGAAATTCAATCCATGTACTAGGGGTACCCGTGTAGTCTATATCCGAAGCAATGCCATTTGGCAGATGAGGATTTGATCTAGTCGGACCCCTTCCGATAGCTTCTCCACGTTGTCGTACCATAATTGTGGTAATAGATTATTTCCAATGTTGGTCGAAGCTGTGCCTTTTTCTAGAACAACACCAGAAGCAGTGATAAAATTTATCCTCTCCAACATATGCTGTCGATTTGGTATTCCCAAGCGCATCACTACACATGATGGTCCTTAATTTGACAAAACATATATGTATATGTTTTGCACATCAAGAGGACTTCAACATTGTTTCTCTTCTCGTTTTTCATCTTCATGCCAATAGACAAGTTGAAGCGGAAAATTGAACAATTTTAATGGGTTTGAAAATAATTTGGAAGGAGCAGCTGGGAAATGACCAAGTTACTTGCAAGAAGTAATATGGGCATACCAAACCACTCCTCACACAACCACTTAGGATGAATTAAAGGCTTCATAAAGATTTGTCGCCTTCAAATGGATTACCTTTCAATGGCTCAGATAAATTAAATATTTTTTAAAAGATTTATTGTGTTTAAATAGATTACCTTTGAATGACTTAGATAAATTAAAGACTTGTTAAAGATCTATTTCCTTCAAATGGATTATCTTTGAATGGCTCGGATGGAATAAAAACTTATTGGCTTCAAATGGATTACCTTTGATTGGTTCAGATAAATTAAAGACTTGTTAAAGATTTATTGTCTTCAAATGCATTATCTTTAAATGACTCAGATAGATTAAACACTTATTAAAGATTTATTGCCTTCAAATGAAATACCTTTGAATGGTGTGATCTAAGTTTATCTATTACTTTATTTTTATCACTCTTAATTAAGATCGGATATTAATAGAAGAAAAAAAGTAGTGAAGCATAAAGTGGGTAAAAATGAAGATGGCATAAAATGTCTTTTAGTTTTAATAAAAATCCAAGCTACATGATAGAATGCCTTGTGAACAACCATGACTTACGCAAACGAAGTTACTAGGAAATCTAACATTAAACATAGGAAAATTCCTTGCATACTCCAAGAACTTTAGTTCAAAACATAAACACAATAAAAATGGTTAACCTTAGGGCTTGTTCCCTTTGGTTTTCTTCTCAACCTTTTCTTCTTATTTGTCTTTTTCCTTTTCTGTATGACCATTATCTGAATCTTGCTCAGCCTCATCATTAGACTCAGACTCATCCGAAGAAACACCTAGTTTATGAAAAATGGTTTGCTCATATGGCACAAACGTCCACACTTCCCCAAGAGACCACTTTGGAAAGGTTTCAAAATTATAAATAAAAGTATGCAATAACATAAATAGTAAGATTGAACATGATCTTAAACATTTGGGGAGCTTCAAATGTGCCATCAGTGAACCAATAATGAATAAATATAGAAGTACTTCATGATGACTAAGGGAAATATGCACCCTTCAAAAGAAATGAAATTTGGTTATTTATAGACACAATCTAAACAAGGATCATACGTGGTATATGATCAGGTCTCGGCTTTTTAGAACTGATCATTATAGTTGAAAAAAACATAGCTTGGAAGAAACTATTTTAATTTTGCAAATAAAACACAAGCAAAATAATAACATGCATATTTAAGGCAAAACTCAATAAAAAATCTGCAAGTGATGAATATTATATCACAATATACTGATAATGGGGACTTGGTTTACGAAAATTATGCCAAAACATGGGAACTTTGATTATAAAAAACCATCCAAAAGACCAAAAACGTACATCAACACAACAAAGTTATTACAAGTCATTGGGGCTTGGTGCCACCTTGCCTAGCAGAACCTACACGTTCAGCTAATTGCCAACATCATCACCAGAAACAATTCGGGAAGTCAGTAGAACTACTTTCCTAAAAGACAACACATGTGGCTCAACTTTTAGCTCAACCTTGAGAACGTATCATTCATCTTTTTTTAACAACCGAATCACATCTTCCCATTCTTTGTTCATAGTTTTGAACAATATCTTAGAAAAACATATTCCTCAAGATGTTTAATAGTTTCATACCTTGGTTGAATTTTATTTTTAGTATGATTTTAGTACAATAATTATGATCCAACATATTTTTTAGTCTTGCATTGGTTTCACTCTCTACTTGGAGGCAACACTCAAATTTGAACTATCACTAAGTGTCTTACCAGCAACCTCCAAGATTGGATATAGATCACCCCTAAAGTTGGAAGGGGAGGGGCAGGCATGTTACAATATGATGAAGGCATCCAACATTTTCTACAACATATACATAAAACCATAAGGTAGAAAACATAAGAAAACGCAAAGTAACTCAAAGCAAGAGCATACCTCTACACCAAGGTCCAACTGTCTATTGGTCCAATCTAGAAGTAAAATTGGTTGGACAATCTCTTATTACTCGTTAAAATAACGTGTGTACTCTCCAGTTTAGAGATATTACGCAGAGAAAGCACATATGATTCAGACATCCAAGCTAAACTTACCCCAAATGCCACCTCACTTGGCTCAAATTCTTGTCATTTAGCATATACAATTTTGAAAATAATATGGTTAATGATAAGGAAGTAGAACATTGGGGATCAAAATGTAAATGAATAAAACAATGTATGACAAAATGTATAGTTGTGGGTCTGACTTGGAGATTAAAGGATTTTCACTTCTTCATTTACTCTCTTTAAAAACTAATTCTCTCTACTTTCTTTACTTTACTCGACGAACCATATTAAATCCACATCAAATTGGTGACTTCACTAGGGACGATCTTGATTGGTGCCTTGATTGTTCTCATTTGATTTCTTTACCTATTACATTTTGATTGTTCTTGTTCAATGTTTGAAAGCTGTTTTAATCAACAATGAATCCAAGAAACGAAAGTGATCATCTGGTTCGAACACCGATTAAAATACTAAAGTATGATTTTTAAGGAGGGGGTGATAAGCAAGATGAGTTTGTTCGAGCTCGACCAACTTAATCAGACATTGAAATGTGAATGAATCAACTATTGGATAAAATTAGAGGTCTTAATGAGAATTATAACCAAAGAGAACAAGATATTCAATCAGGTAGGTTTAAATCAGAAAGATAGATGGATGACAAGAATAACCCTGAAAATCAGTCTGATCGATCTTGCACAACTCGTCAAGTTTGAAGTGAGGAGAAAAAAACACATTTTGGATCTTTTAAAGAGCGTCACACTTCGTGAAAAGAGAAAAAACAAATAGAGGTATGTTACATCCAGTGACGAAAAAATAGAAAGTTCAGTATCTGAGTTTAAGAGGTATCGCGGATGTTCGAAAGAAGAAAAAGGTCGGCTTCAAAAATCGCGAAAAGAGTACAAAGAAAGGAAGGAAAGTATACCAAAATGCTTGAGGTAAGCTAATTAGTATAAAGGGAACACTTCGAATCAACACAACGAAATGGATGATCAGAATTTATACGATGTCATGGTAACGGGAAACGATAATCAATATGTTCAGGGAGTTGCCTTGAGAAATTATACTCTGAAAACTGAGACAAGGTCTATTCCTCTTCCGAATCGGTTGGATATCTCGAAGATTTAACAAATTTATGGGATACAAGATACCGATAACCACATCGAACAATTTAAAAATTACATAATGAATCGTGAGGACGATGATAGGTTGGTCTGCAAAGCTTTCTCCCAAACGTTTAAAGAAACAGCATTCAAGTGGTACAACAGGATTCTGAAGGGGTCCATTTCTAATTTTAAAAAAAATTATACTGCTTTCCGAAGAAAATTTATGGGAAGTAAAGAGATGCGGGAAAATTGAGATACAATTATACGATGTATACAAGCAATAGGAAAGAAGTTGAAGGAATACACTAAATAATTATACCAAAACTGGTTTGGACAACTTTGATGAATTAGTAGGAATGGTAACAATGAAGGACAGTCTTCAAACTCAGCCCAACCAACACGTCCGAGGAACAAAAATAATTTACCTCCTCGAACTAGAGGGTATTCAACTCAGGCAATAAGTTTTCACTTTTATAAACCGAGGCCCAACCAGTGGATAAAGCCAGAGTACCAGATCGATTTAACTAAAAATGTTGCTATAATTTATGAAAAGGCAAAGGGATACGTTAGTTTCAAGAAGCCGACTCTGGTAAAGATGCCAAGAGAAGAGCGAAATAACAGGTTTTGTAAGTATCATAATGACATCAGACATGATACTGCGGACTGTATTTCTTTAAAGATGAAATTGCTGGCTCTAATTGAGAATGAAAAATTGTTGGCATATGTGAAAGGGTAGAGTAATGCATCAAAGGATCCTGTTGCATCGACTTCACATACAGTAAATCTAAATTCACAGGCGTAAAATTTAATGATTATGGATTCCAAGATTGATGATTTCGATGTTGCATCAAAAAAATTAGATACAAACCTAGATCAGTTGATTTTGATGGCAGTGGACGAGCCAGTGAAACAAGATCGATTTTGAAGTCTATATGGATATTTGAAGTCCTTGGCAATTTTTGGAGGAGACACTATGACTGGCAATACCGATAGTTCTAAAAAAAGGCATATAGTAAGCTTAGCTACTCAGATAGAAGAAGGGATGTCAACTCATTTGTATGGTAAGAAAGATGTTCCTTTTATTCGTTTCGATGAAGATAATCTGAGAGGTATTGCAGGTCCTCATGAAAATGTGATGGTTATTAGAGCATAGGTAGTTGGTGTTGAAATCTGATGCGTGATAATAGATATAGGGAGATCTGTAAATGTTCTTTTTAAGTCAACTTACGATAGAATGCGTAATCCTCATCGGATTTCCCAATCAGAACGTACTATCATTGGATTTAGGGGATTAATGGTACAAGTAATTGTGGAGTTCGACGGAGAGGTGTGTTTGGGAAAGGGACGTTTTAAATGTGCAGGTGCTGCTCACGGTAGTGGATTGTCCAACAAGATACAATGCCATTTCGGGAGATCTTAGCTTTCGAGGATGTATGTAGTTTTATCAAAAGTTCACTAGTTATTGAAGTATGTTGTCGGAGATCGCATGGGGGTTATCTGAAGTGATCAAAAGGTTGTTAAAGAATGTTATACCACAAATCTTCGAATTCGATGGTCAAACAGTTGATATAAAATGGCTAAATAAAAATCAAGGTGGTTGACCTCAGATGTTAGGAAAGGGGTTGATGATCCGAGGGAAACCTCGGGTTCTTTAACACTAAGGGAAGATATAGAGGAATATGTTTTTCCAAATGGAAAAGTACTTCGAATAGGAAACCTGTTAACCCCAGCTTTACGTCAGCAATTGTTGCATTGTTTATTTCACAATTTGGATATTTTTGCTTGGACAACAAAAGATGTGGTAGGAGTTCCAGTCGAAGTGATATGTCACAGCCTATTAATTAATTCGAAGGTCAAACCTGTTATACGAAAAATGTGGTTTTTCATTTGAGAAAGCAGAGGTTATCGTTGCTGAGGTGGATTATTTATCAAGGTTTGGACATATGAGGGAGTCACAATATCCTTTATGGACAGCAAACCTAGTGGTGGTTAAAAAAAAGAATGAGAAATGAAGAATGCGCGTTGCAGTCATATGAAATGCTCTCTCCTGATCCATGATAGGAATGATATCAATAGAAACAACATCATCCTTGGTACACCTCTATCATTTGAGGATTTTGGATCATTTTATACATCTCCGATGTTAGATCTTCTTCCTATTATATGGTGGAAGACGCTTACCCAAAATGTGCACTGGTAGTATAGTTTTTTTAGAGTCATCCCCTTGATGGTGATACTCTCCCTTCCGTTGGATTTTTTTTATACTATTTATTTCAAATATTGGCCTAATAATAGACCGATACTACCCACTAGATTATTTAATTAAATTTGAAGAAACAAATTTAATATAATTAAGGTTAAAGAAGCAAAGTAGATTATTGAGAAGAGAAATGAAAAAAATGAAGAAAATAAAAAATAAAGATCGATAGAGTACGACGGTATTTATTCTTTATTTTGGGATTATCTTGACCCTGCAAATGATTTTAATCCAATGTAAGATCATAAGAAGCGAAGGAGAACCATCTCACACATTTGTTTTTCCATCTATTGTTTTACATGTAATTCTCCAATAACACTTCTTTTTAATTACAGTCGCCTTCTCTACTTTGGGATTATCTTGACCCTGCAAATGATTTTAATCCACTGTAAGATCATAAGAAGTGAAGGAGAACAATCTCACGCATTTGTTTTTCCATCTATTGTTTTACATGTAATTCTCCAATGACACTTCTTTTTAATTACAGCCACCTTCTCTTTTAAAACACTACATATAATTATGGTATAATAGTATTTTAATTAAATATTTCACTAGATAATGATAAAATTCAACGAATACACTCGACCAAGATGCATTGCCGATCATAAAACATCGACTAATCACAAAAATAAAAAACACCACATTTGAAAAATGCTAAGAACACAACATGAACAGATGAATTGAACATTATTCGAGACATGGTAGTTTAGTCCTTTGTTTATCCTAAAAAAGGACTAGAGGTGATAATCTACCATACTTAGGTGTAATTAGAATTTAATCAGGAAGACCCTTCAAAATCAAACCAAATGTTCTAAATCGGTCTTCAACCACTCCCTCTCTAATTTTGCCAATTACCATTTCTTCAATCACCTTCTTAACTATTTTTTTTAGTTCATCCATTTTCAATATTATAATATGTCACTAATTTTTTAGATATTCATCTACACTATTCTATTTAAAGGGATAATAATAATAAATTTATTATTACGGTTAATCAATTTAGGTAAGAATGTTATTAAATTTTTATGAGCTAAACACGTTGAAGATATATATAATATTTATTTGTATGTTTTGATATATAATGTATTTTTAAGTATTATTAAGTTTTGTATTTTATTTTTAAAATTGTTACTTGTAATTACATCGATGTATTTTTTGAACTTTTTAAATATTATAGTTTTAATTTTTTTATATCAAAGTAACCACTCACTTTGATCGTTGAAAAAATAATTATTGATGATTTCGTATTAAAACGAACAAAATACAATTAAGATACAAAAAATAGAAACTATATTTTATTTTCAATTTTATGGAAAAACTAACCTCAAAAATATTGAAATGAGATCCTTACACAAAAAAATAAGGTAGAATTAGATTTATTTAGACAAATATCGAAACCCATGATATAATTTATGAATATGTTCTTTTTTCGATCTAATGCCCTCCTCCGCTCATTTTTATACTCTTTTCATATTATACGTCTTTCATTGTAAATAAAACTTTGCGTTTTCTTTTTATATTTTCGGTCTTACATTTATTTTTGTCTTATTCGTTTTTCATTGCAAGCATAATTTTGTTTTTTTGTTTCATCCATGGACGGATACGTCCTAACTAACGTAGCATCATGTTATTTTTTACCTTAGTCGTCCGCACAAACTAATCTTGAAACGTTTTTGAATTTTGTTCGGCTAGTAAAATATCATAAAAAATAACACGAATGTATTCTAACTTTTATGAATCTAGCTGAACTTAGGTTGTGACGGGATACACATGGATAAGAGCATTCGACTTGAATAGAGAAAATAAACAAGAGAATCAGTTATGTTAGAAAAGTGATGATAATAAACAATCCAAAAATTCTACAAAATACTATTCAGTCATCGACTATTTCGTAAGGAATAAACAACTACCTTAGTTAAGTCCATTTATCTCGTTTGCAAAAAAATAAAAAATAATAATATAATATGAATTTTAACAAAAATACTAATATATTTATTTTATAATAACCTGCCCGAGACTCGCTCTCAACTCCAAAAACAACTCTAGTAATTTTAATCCTCTGATTGACAAAATAAGAAAGAGAATTAGCGATTGGGAAGGAAATAATATATCGTATGGAGGCAAAATATCTATTATTTCCACTCTTCTCATGAAAATACCAATATACTGGCTCAAAAGTAGCACTATTCTTAAAGTCTCACTATCTGTAAAAGTCTCACTTATATGTACACATGCTCTTGCAAGCTATGGTTAAGATTCATGGAAAATAAACTACTATGTGCTAACTATATTCATAGTATTTATTGCAAGAATATTCATCCTCTAAAGGCTAACAACAACAACAAAACAAGTTCTCAAGTTTGGAAGAGGATTTCTAAGATAAAAAAAAGGTAGTTGAACCTATGGTTAAATGGAATCTGGGGCGTGGCAAGTTTGACCTATGGCTAGACAACTGGTTCAGAAAAACTTCATTCATCATTCTAAATGACAGCTTTGACAACAGATGGTATACTCAAGATACTGTTGAGAATTACTGGATTAATTCTTCTTGAAACAAAGAAATACTTAACAATTTTATTTCTCCTAATGATATTCAATCTATTGAAAAACTCTCTTTCACCAGAAACAAGACTCACTCCATAATATGGTTGGGTTCTAAGGATGGAAATTTTAAAACAAGAACAACTTGGGACATCATTAGAAATCCTCACAACAAAGCTAGTCTTTTTAGCAAACTATGGAACCAAATTACTCTTCGAAAATGCTCAACTCTAGCTTGAAGGATTCTCAATAGGTGATTTTCTAAAAACACAGCAATGAAAAAAATACATATGACCATGGCATCCAAATGACAATTTTGCGACAACATTGAAACTAAGAACCATCTTTTTATTGACTATAAGTTTTCTTGGAATCGATGGTGTTATTTTGCTAACTGTTTTAAGATCAATATTATCAGATTCACGATTATCTCTCATTTGATCAAGACGTGGTTTTGGTCTTTTACTCAAGACATCCACGTCACTAGTATATTTCCTCCTATTATTTAGGTAATCTGGCATGTTAGGAACAAGCTCAAAAGTCTAGGCATTGTCTACACAACAAATTCTTCCAGAATCTACATTAAGAAGATTACCTCGGGTCTCGACAATACTGGTCTCATAAAAAAACATTGGTTCCCTCAATCATCTACTACTATAGATATAAGATGCTACAATTATTTAACTAATCAAATCAACCCTATATACATCAAATGATATCCTCCTAAAGCTAATAGATTAAAGGTCAACAAGGATGGATCTTGTCAAGATAATGGAGATGCTTGTGGTGGCATAATACTTAGAGGTTTCAAGGGTGATCTTATCATGGGTTGCAGCTATCAATAAGGAAAACTTACCCCTCTAATGTCTAATGCAAGAGCTCATATGGATGGATTCCTCATATGCAAAAGAAATAGTTGGACTAATACAGATGTTGAGACTAATTCGCAAATAATTATCAATCTTCTAGCTAGTGGAAACTATCTGTGGCATCTTGAATCTGTCCTTAAATGTTGCAGAAGCCTTCTCTCTTCAGGTATGAAAATAACATATATATTAAGAGATCAAAATAAAGCTGTAGACTGGTTAGAAAGATGGACATCTAAATATAAAATAAATTTTGAGTTTAACAAAAATAAAGATTCTTATCATTAAAAAGCGATTATACAACTAAAAACTAATGGTCTTGGTTATATGAGAACCATTACTTAACTTTGCTCGTTCCTTGAACTAACAATTACTTGGAGCTCGTAGTAATCTCACAAGCATATGCGAGTGCATTTCTTTAATCTTATACAGGATTTAGGAATCTTGCATAGCTGATTGTCCAAAGAGTCTTACCATAACGATGTAGAATCCCTTGAGCTCATCAATGTAATCCTTTTCCTCTAATATTCTTTACTTCTAGCTAGATGTAGCTCTGCATTTTTCATAATCATATATTTACCAATGCTCTGTATTGCTTGTCGAGAATCATCTCGCTGAATCTTGGAGTTCTTTGATTCCATAGCAATTTGTTCTTCGTCTCGCCTAATCGAAATTTGAGTTTCTCTGGAATCATTTCCTGATTTCTGATTTAGCATCGATCTCTCAATCACCTTCTCCAGATATCTTGAGCTAGAGTTCTCCGTCTGGCTCGTCATCTTATATGTAGTCAATTTAGCATAATCCCAAGATCTATTCTCTCCTATATGAGATATTGAGATACTTCTATTTCAACAGAAGAAGTTTGCATGCGAAAATCTGGATTACCTCTTAAATTTTCTCTTGGAAATTAAAATTTGGCAGTAGCAAGATAATGAACAAGAGTGGTAGCTTTGTACTGAAAGTTTCAACTGATTGAAATCTTGTAATTCAACTGATTATAATGTGACTTCTATTAACTCATATTTTTCATTAATAAAATCTCTTTGGAATTAAGAAAATCAAAATAATTTATTTTATAACAAACTACTTTATTATCTTATTTTCTTATAAAATATATATTAGACGTTTTTGGAGCATATTCATTGAAAATTAAAGATGAAACACAATTATTTACCTAAAGCCATATATAATTGCAACATTATAAGATCAAATGTTAGGGATTTAAATAATATTTTATTTGTCGTTTAATTTAGATGCTTGCTGTCTCATAAGTAAAACAGTTTGCCAGAAGTGCTTAGAAATGCAATTCAATGTATTTGTTTATTGTCGAACTTGATCGGCTCAAATGTGAATCTACGGAAATGAAACCATTCCTTTTATAGAGCTTAGAGCTTAGTATGCAGACAAAGCAATACTCAAACATCTAAAAGTAAACGATGAGCCATTCATATGGTGCAACTAGTTTTTGTTTTCTTATATCATTATAGACCTATTTCAAATCTCATTCAGTCATTCCTATTGTCCATACATTTTCATATTGCGTGATATAAACTTGTTCAGTCCATTTATAGATTCCTCACCACTACAAATACCACCTCCTGCATCTTTCAAGCATGTCTCAAAATCATGTCGACGAAAGGTTTAGTGTTTTGCTTTTTGTTGGGCCTTGCTCTCCTCCATTCATGCACTGCTCGGCTTGTAACTTCTACACCTGTTTATGTTACCAACTCTAACCAGTGCGACCCCCCAGGCTCTAAGGTACTTAAAAACAATAATAGAAATAAATGATGACTATTGTTTTTTCTTTTGCTCATAATAATTAATCTTGTTTTTTGTTATAGGTTCAGCAGAATAAGAAGGTGATAATCAATGACCAAAAGAAGACATCCCTCCCAAATGCATACGAGCCACCTAAATCTCCTTAAAATTATTAAGAAGAACATCCGCTACTGCATGCATCCTCGGTTTATATTAATAAATAAATAAATAAATGGGTCTCTGATGTATACTTCATTTGTGTCTTAATTATGCTTCTTGTTTGAGTTTTCTTTTATTTTCCGATATATAATGAATAATGATGAAGATTATGATAATAAAAATTAAATACATGTCTCTTTAAAAAAAAATAGAGTTTGTTGAACAATATATTTTCTAATTAATTTTCTTATCGATATGGGACTATAATATTTGTATTCATCAGTTAGTGGAAATACAAGGAACATCAGACTACTAAACAATGTTAACATATAATGTGTATAATTTTAATTTTTTTAGTAATTTTTTAAAAAATATTGGAGATGAAATTTGGAGAATCTGTCACATATTAATTTAGATAAGAAATGTTGGTGGCAAATGTCATGAGATTTATTGGTGAGAATGTGTTTAGTGCCGAGATTGCGAAGAAAAGTTGAACGAAATCAATCCGTGGATAGTTTGCAGATTTATTTACTTGTTCATGAATAAAGTTCAGAAAATATGATAAAGTTGACCATTCATTGCACGTCTATAGGGTCGAGAAAATACAACTATCGAGGTCTAGGACATGGAAGATGACAAATATTTAATAGAAATATAGTAGAATGCTTCAAGTGTGTGGCCAATTTTGACACTTTCAATTTGACAATAACCAGGAGGAAAATTACACAGAGTTGACCGAAGAGAATGATATAGTAGTATGGTCAACTAAATGAGTATTCCTACAACATGATTGATTAAATAATTTATTTCCAATAACCACAACCACACGTCATTGTAAGCGTAATGATGTATAGTTGTTTTTCAAGTATGCTCAAATCATATTTGTCTGTAGCGTGGAAAACTTTAAGAGCAAGGTTAGAAAATTTTAATTAAATAAAGATTATATATGATATATAATCATAGATAAGTTTAATCATTTAAAGTGAAATCAATGCTAATATAATGTTCATCTTTCTAGCAGAAGCTCAAAATTAAGTATATACACAAGCTCAACCACAAAGATCTTTACACATGAGTTCTCAAGATCTTTATTACCTTTAAAACCGATGATATGTCCATATGAGCTATAAATGTTTGAGATTTATGCACTCTAAAATGATGGGACAAGACCTTCCTCAAATTCGCGACTCAATTAGGACAATCCAAGATTTTATAAATGCAAATAAACACATAGATGGTTACCGAAGAAAAGCACTTACAAATGAACTTAAAAATCAAAGTTAATTCACACTAATATATGTGGTTCTACACCACCCGTGTCTACCGGTGGTAAACGATACATATTGTGTTATAATCATTAATGTTTTTAATATATTAAAAATGTTAAGTGTTAAATTAGTTTAAAATCTTTAAAGCTATGGTGGAAAAAGAGACTCGAGAGTTTGCCAATTTTTTACTAAACTATAATGATAATAATTTACTTCTAATGAGTTAAAAGAGTTATGCATAATTTATAGAATCAAGAAGAAATTAATCATGACATATAATTCATAACACAATCGATTAGATGAACGGAAAAACAAAAACATAATAAACATAGTCCAATCAACGTTTTTCAAATATAAATTAGAATATATTATGGGAAGTAAATTGGAAATTTTATATTCTAAATAGGTTTCGACATTAATAGTTAATGATATTCTACCATAAAAACATGGAGTAGGAAAAAAAACTTTTGTTGATTATTATGTGTTTTGGTTGTTTTACTCACATTCGAGATGTAACAATTAATGATATTCAGACCTTTGACCTTGAAAATTATAAATAAAATTATGCAATAACATAAATAGTTAGACTAAATATGACCTTAAACATTTTGAGAGCTTTAGATGTCCCATCCATGATAAGAATAAATAAATATAGAAGTACTTTAGGATGATTATCATTAAGGGAATTATGCACCATTCAAAATAAAAAAAATGGTTATTTATAGACATAATCTAAACAAGGACTCTGTTTGGTACTTGGTTAGGTCTCAGTTTTTTAAAATTGGTCATTCTATTTGAAAAAAAACATAAATCGGACTAATAATGATATAACATATTGACGACCTAAATATAATACAACTGGGGTCATATATGATCACTTGTATACTTGTAAGATGGTTTTTAGACTATTTGTAAATAGAAAGGTTGTAACACAATTAACCCCTTTATGTAACTTAATCAGTTATACCAGTCTTTACGCGCATAGATAAAGGCTCAAGCAGTGAATAAAGAGAGGATATTTTCATATGACAAAACTATATAAATTGGCGACCATAATGGGAGTTCTCTATCTCTCTCGCTACAACAAACTATATCTTTACTTTCTCTCTCAAGAAACCAGACTGATACTAAATAAATTAGCGACCATAATGGGAGTTCTACTCAATTGGTACCGTGATTTCACGTAAAAAAACTAGAGGTTTTAGAATTCTTGCTCAATTATATCACTATAGATCGATATGGAACCAGGAAACGATATTGATCCAACGATTCATAAAGCGATTGAAACTCTAAGATCTGATCTGCGTAGGGAAGAAAGTGGAGAAGATGATCAAGCTCCAGTACAATGTGGTCATTGGGATACGAGGCTCGAATGAATCAATTGTTGGATAAAATAACAACATATAATGAAAAATACGTTCAAAGAGAACATCATATTCATTTAGGTATGCTAAAATGTAAGGTACGACAAGTTGAAGATAAGTACGAGATGGCAAATCAATTTGATCGATCATATACAGCTTATCGGATTCAAAGCGATCAAAGAAGGCTCATTTTGAGTCTGACAAATAACATCAAACTTCTTGTAGAGAAAAAAAGACAAACATTGGTATATCACATCTAGTGATGAGGAGTTTGATAACTCAAAATCCGAGAAAGGTTTGTTTAAGCAAAAAAAATACCCGGAATCTTCGAAGCCGACATCAAAAGTCGCACAAAAGGTACAAACCAAAAATATTTAATGAGCCTCGCTATGATCATAATTTGTATGTTGTAATGGGAACAAGAAGAGATGATGAGTACGTACAAGGAGTAGACTGGAGAAAGTCTCCTTTAACAGCTAAGATCAGGTCCATTACTCTTCCGAAACGATTTGAAATTTCCAAAGTCGAAAAAATTGATGGGATGCAGGATCCACATTATCACATCGAACAATTTAAGAACCATATGATGAATTTTAAGGATGATGATAGCCTGATATACATAGTATTTTCTCAAACATTTAAGGGCACTGCACTGAAATGGTACAACATAATTATGAGGGGATATATTGTTGATTTCACGGATTTTTATACAACTTTTCAACAATATTTTATTGGAAGTAAGAAATACGATAAAATGGAAACACTATAATATAGTGAAATCAGGATGTGGGTTAGAAGTTGACAGATTATACAAAGTGTTTTATTTTAACAAAAGCAAGGTTGGATGGTTGTGAGAGTTTGTTGCTATGAAAGCTTTCAGAAAAAGTTTATTGTAGGGTAACGCAGCAGACGAAACAAAAAAATGAGAGCTTAACTTTTAGATAACTTATGGGTCAAGTAGAGGACCAAATTAAAATGGAAGAGTCAACTAGAGTACGAGGAGGGTTTGGATCTAGTCAAAAGAATTCAGGACATGTGTCAAACAATCAGCGACACATATAGAATTATAAGCCACCACTTCCAAGGAATAACAACAATTTGCCTCCTCGAATTGGAGGGTTTCCAACTGAAGCTACTAGTTATCAGTTTCAAAGACCAAGGCCAAACCAGTGTATTAGGAAAGAGTACTATCCTGATTTGACTGGAAATGTTGCAGCTATTTACGAAAAGTCCAAAAGCTATATGAGGTTTCAAAATCCAGCTCCAATAAGCAGACCAGGAGAAAAGCGCAACAACAGATTTTTGCAAGTATCTTAACGATATAGGGCACGACACGATAGATTGTATGGTTTTAAAGAAGGAGATATATGTTTTAATATAAAATCAAAAGTTAGATGCTTTTATCAAAGGTCAAAGTAGTGGATCAAAAGCTCCGAGCACATCGACACCACAAGCTGCAAATCTGAATTCGGAGGGACAAACTGCACTGATGATTTTATATTCTAAATGCGATGAGTTTGATGCAGCCTCAGAATATTTGGACACAGATCCAGATCTATTAATCTTGACGATTGTGGATGAACTAGTAGTCCAAGGACGTGTTCGAAGTTTATGTGAGTATTTTGAATCCTTAGTAATTTTTGTGGGAGTTTCTAGGATTGGTAACACTAACAGCTCCAGGAAAAGACACGTGGTCAGTGTAGCAACTAAAATAGAAGGAAGAATGTCTACTCATTTATATGGAAGGCATGATACTCCTTTTATTTTGTTCGATGAAGACGATTTGAAGAAAATACCTAGCCCTCATGAGGATACCAAGGATATAGGGCCTGAAATTTGTGGGATTAAAATTCGCCGTATTTTGATAGATATAGGGAGCTCTGCGAATGTATTATTCAAATCAATGTACGATAGGATGCGTAATATTTCTCGAATTTGTCGGTGTGATCGTAGGATAATTGGGTTTACGGGGGTAACAACTTAGGTGATTAGTGAATTTAAAGGTGAAGTGTGTTTGAGAAAAGGTCCGTTTAAAAAGAAAGTTAAAGTCTTGTTCATGGTTGTTGAATGTTCGACCAACTACAATGTTATTTTGGGACATCTTGGCTTTCAAGAATGTATGGTATCGTGTCTACTATTCATCAACATATGAAATATATCATTGGAGACCGTATTCGTGTGGTTCAAGTGACCAAAACGTAGCCAGAGAATGTTACGTAACAACACTCTGAGTCGGATGAAGATAAAGTAGATTATCCGACGAAAACCCGGGTTCTTTAACAGTGAGCGAAGAAATCGAAGAGCGTATTTTTTCTAATCGAAAGACTTTACGGATAAGAATATTGTTGTCTTCGACTTTGTGTGGTCAGTTCTTACAATTTTTGTTTGATAGTGGATGTTTTCGCTTGAAAAATAGAGGATATGATAGGAGTTCCATCTGAAATAACATGTCACATCCTAAAGCCTGTTATTCACAAGAGACGAGCCTTTTATATGGAAATGTTAGAGGCTATTGTTCAAGAGTAAGGTTGTTTCTCCTAGGTCAGACATATTAGGGAGGCACAATATTCTTTATGAACTGCAAATTTGGTGTTAGTAAAAAAGAAGAATGGAAAATAGCGAATGTGTGTTGACTTCACATATTTAATTCGAGCATGTTCTAAATATCAATTTCATGTCCCTCGAATAGATCAACTGGTTGATTCTACTTCAGGGAATAAAATTCTCTCTTTTATGGATGCCTTTGCAAGTTATAATTAGATTCAGAAGGATCCAAAATATTAGGAAAGTACTACATTCATCATTGATCGACGACTACATTATGATAGGGTCATGCAATTTGGGTTGAAGTATGCTGGAGCGACGTATCAAAGGCTGGTGAATAAGGCTTTTGCTCCTCATATTGGAAGGAATATGGAGGTATATATTGATGATATGCTGGTAAAAACTCCACAAATGCTTAACACCTCAAAAATTTAGAGGAAGCTTTTCTAAATTTGAGGGCCATTCGTTTGAAGGTGAATCATGAAAACTGTACTTTTGGTGTCTGATCAGGGAAATTTTTGGGATATATTATTAGTGAAAAAGGGATGAAAGCAGATCCATAAAAAATGAAGGCTTTAGATTGGATGACATATCCTCAAACTACAAAGGAGGTGCAACTCTTAACACGAAGGTTAGCTGTTGTTAATTGATATATTTTATGGTTTTCTGATAAATGTTTTACTTTTTTCAAGTAATACGAAGACCTGAAGTGGTTGAGTTAACACGAGATAATGAAGAAGTTTTTTTAAAAATCAAAGAATGTTTGTTATCATTAAAGATTTTGTCGAAGCCTCAATTTGGAGAGCAGCTATTCTTGTATATAGCAGTGTCTGATTTTACTGTAAGTGCTGTTTTGATATATGAAGACAAAGGAATTTCAAAGCTAATCTATTATGTTAGTAGAAGTTTGTTGGCATCGGAGAAGATGTATTTGAAACTTGAAAAATTAGCTTTGGCTTAGTGGTGGCTACTAGGAAAATGCGTCCTTATTTTCAAGCTCACACTATTATGGTTTGAACTTTTGTCTCATTCAATAATGTGTTAAAGCGACCAAACATTTATGGTAGAATAACCAAATGGTCAAAAGAGTTGGGAGATTTTGATACTATTTTTGATCCTCGAACAGTTATTAAAGTTGAATCCTTAGCTAATTTTCTAGTTGAATTTCATTCGAGCCGATTGGATGGGGAGACATATAAAGAGGTCTTTCCAGAATCCTGGATGTTGGTGGTTCGAACAGATGGTGGGTGTAGCATATTGGGGTGTAGTGCTAGGGTTCAACTAGTTTCTCCTTCTGGGGAGGAAATGTATCAAGATATTTGATTTGGTTTTCGTGCATCTAATAATGAGGTTGACTTTGAGGCTGCTTTGGCTGGCTTAAAGCTTGCAAATATATGCGGAGCAAAAACAGTTTGTTTGGAAACAGATTCACAGCTAGTGGTGAATCACATGGCAGGTGAATCTGAGGCAAAGAAAGATCAATTAATCTTGTATATGCGCGAGCTTCGAAATATGACTCTCTTGTTTGATAAAGTGATTGTAAGAACATATTAATCGAGGATATAATACAGTTGCCGATTCTTTAGCAACAATTGCTTATACAAAATAATATTAATAGAAACTTTTACAAGAGAGTCCTTCAATTTTAACATGATTAGAACAATGTAAATATACTGAGGAATTATTTGTGACTCCAGACCTAATTCAAAGTGATAGGAGGTCTGATATCCTTAATTTTTTACTAAGGGGTATGTTACCTCAAGATGCATAGCTAGCTAAAAGGTTAAGATATAAGGCCCATGGTCATATTGTATTGGATAAAGTGTTATACAAAAAATTATTTAAGTAGACCCTTGTTGCGTTGTTTGGAAAAACAAGAATCTCAAGAGATTTTGTCTGAACTGCGTGATGGTGAAGGTTCATCTAACTGTGGTTAAGTCGTTAACGCGTCAGATTTTGTTGGAATACCTAGCCCTCGTGAGGATGCAATGGATATAGGGTCAGAAATATGTGGGGTTGAAATTCGACATGTTTTGGTAGATACAGGGAGCTCTGCGAATGTATTATACAAATATACGTACGATAGGATGCGTAATACTTCTCGAGAGATTTGTCAATCTGATCGTACGATAATTGGGTTTACGGGGGTAACAAATTAGGTGATTGGAGAATTCAAAGGTGAAGTGTATTTGGGAAAAGGCCCGTTTAAAAAGAAAGTTCAAGTTTTGTTCATGGTTGTGTAAAGTCCGACCAACTACAATCCTATTTTGGGAGATCTTGGCTTTCAAGAATGTACGATGTCGTGTCTACAGTTCATAAATGTATGAAATATTCCATTGGAGATCGTGTTGGTATGGTTCAAAGTGACCAAAAAGTGGCCAGGGAATGTTACGCAACAACACTCCAAGTCGGATAAAGATAAAGTAGATTATCCGAGGGAAACCCAAGTTCTTTAACAGTGAGCCAAGAAATCGAAGAGCGCATTTTTTCTAATCGAAAGACTTTACAGATAGGAACATTGTTGTCTTCGACTTTGCGTGGTTAGTTGTTACAATTTTTGTTTGATAATGGATGTTTTCGCTTGGAAAACAGAGGATGTGATAGCAGTTCCATCTGAAATAATATGTCACATCCTAACTATAGATTCGAGGATAAATCTTGTTATTTAGAAAAGTTAGAGGCTATTATTCAAGAGGTTGATTTTCTCTCCTAGGTCGGACATATTAGGAAGGCACAATATCCTTTATGAACTGCAAATCCGGTGTTAGTAAAAAAGAAGAATGGAAAATAACGAATGTGTGTTGACTTCACATATTTAAATCAAGCATGTCATAAAGATCCATTTCCAGTCCCTCGAATAGATGTGTTAGTTGATTCTAGTTGAGGGAATAAAATTCTCTCTTTTATGGATGTCTTTATAGGTTATAATCAGATTCATAAGGATCCAAAAGATCAAGAAAATACTACATTCATAAGTGATCGACGACTATATTGTTATAGGGTCATGCAATTTAAGTTGAATTATGTTGGAGCGACATATCAAAGGTTGGTGGATAAGGCTTTTTCTCCTCAGATTGGAAGGAAAATAGAGGTATATATGGATGATATGCGGTAAAAAACTCCACAGATGGTGAACACCTCAAAAATTTAGAGGAAGCTTTTCTAAATTTAAGGGCCATTCGTTTGAAGTTGAATCCTCAAAAATGTACTTTTGGTGTCTGATCATGGAAATTTTTGGGATATATTATAAGTTAAAAAAGGATGGAAGTATATCCACAAAAATTGAAGGCTTTAGTTTCGATGACATATCCTCAAACTATAAAAGACGTGCAAGTCTTAACAGGAAGGTTAGCTGTTGTTAATCGATTTATTTCCAGGTATTCTGATATTTGTTTTCCTTTTTTCCAAGTAATACGAAGACCCAAAGTGGTTGAGTGAACGCCAGATAGTGAAGCAGATTTTTTAAAGATCAAAGAACCTTTGTTATCACTAGATATTTTGTTGAAGCGTCAAATTAGAGTGCACGTATTCTTGTATATAGTAGTGTTTGACTTTTCTGTAAGTGTTGTTTTGATATGTGAAGACAAGGGAATTTCGAAACCAGTCTATTATGTTAGTACAAGTTTGTTGGCATCAGAGAAGAGGTATTTGAAACTTGAAAAATTAGCTTTAGCTTTAGTGGTTGCTACTAGGAAAACGCGTTGTTATTTTCAAGCCTACACTGTTATGGTTTGAACTTTTTTCCCATTAAATAATGTACTAAAAAGACCACATATTTATGGTAGAATGACCAACTGGACAGTAGAGTTAAAAGATTTTTATATCAGTTTTACTCCTCGAACAGTTATTAAAGTTCAAGCCTTAGCTAATTTTCTGGTCGAATTCCATTGATGTTGCATTGGCTGGCTTAAAGGTTGCAAATATATGCGGAGCAAAAATAGTTCGTTTGAAAACATATTCACAACTTGTGGCGAATCAAATGGCAGGTATATCCGAGGCAAAGAAAGATCAATTAATCTTGTATATGCGCGAGCTTCGAAATATGACTCTCTTATTTAACAAAGTGATTATAAGAACATATTAATCGAGCAGATAATACAGTTTTGTTATCCTTTAGCAACAATTTCTAATACAGAAGAATATCCATGATCAGAACAATGTATACTGTTACAGGAGAGTCCTTCAATTTTAACATGATCAGAATAATGTAAATATACTGAGGAATTATTTGTGACTCTAGACCTAATTCGAAGTGATTGGAGGTCTGATATCCTTAATTTTTTACTAAGCGGTATGTTACCTCAAGATGCATAGGTGGCTCGAAGGTTAAGATATAAGGCCCATGGTTATGTTGTATTGGATGAAATATTATACAAAAAAATATTTAAGTAGACCATTGGTGCGTTGCTTGGAAAATAAAGAATCTCAAGAGATTTTATCTGAACTGCGTGATGGTGAAGGTTCATCTCACCGTGGTTTCAAGTCTTTAACGTGTCGTCTTTTGTTGGCAGGTTATTATTTTCATGTTTTTCCAATTCTATTCATAAACCATCAGTTCCACTTATATCTATTTCCAAAGCTATTCATTTTGACAGATGGGGAATAGATATGGTAGGACCATTCCCTATGTCTTCTAGAGGACGTCAAATGATCATTGTGGTAGTGAATTACTTTTCGAAGTGGGCTGAAGCTAAACCATTATCTATTACAAAATCCAACAATTTTCTTAAGTTCATTGTGAACAAACTTGTTGTCGCTTTGGAGTGCCTCAAAAAATTACCATAGATAATGGTCCTCAATTTAACAATAGAGAAAAGACATCTTTTTGCACCTCGAGGGGGATAAAACAATCTTTTTCTAAAACTTTTCATCCTCAAGCAAACAGACAAGTGGAAGTGACTAATAGGTCTATTTTCGATGGTTTGAAGACACATTTAATAGGTGTTGCAGGGAAATGACCTAACTATTTACAAGAGGTGTTGTGGACTTATTGTATGACTCCTAGAGAGGCTACTCAAGAAACACCTTTTTCTTTGGTGTATGGTAGGATGTAGTTATCCCTGCTGACTATACTTTACCTTTATATAGAGTACTTCAATGTTTTAAAGAGGTAAATGAAGAGGAAAAAAGAACAGACCTAGACTTGATCAAAGATAAAAGAGTTAGAGTTCATTTGAATATGACTCATTATAAAACTTCGATGATGAGTCGATATAATTAGAAGTTGAGAAGGAGAGGTTTTAAAGTAGGTGACAAAGTCTTAAGGAAAGTATTCCTGGATACAAATGACAAACGACTTCAAAAGATGGCCCCAAATTGGGATGGACCTTATATGGCGATAAATAAAATAAAGTCGGGTTCGTATCGCCTTTGTGATGAGCAGGGAAGGATACTTCAACATCCTTGTAATATAGAACATTTAAAACTATATTATGAATAATGTTTTCATTTAAATATTGTTTTAAATAACTGACACACTCTTTCCTACCTAGTTGGCCCAGTGAGGTTTCAATGAGGTGTCATGTACATATTCGAGGTTATTAATAATATATATTTTTGGCTGGTGGTTGTTTTATATATAAGTATTTATATTGTATTGGTAACTGACCAAAGAATAATTATCTTTGAAGCTGTTGATCAAGAGTAATTGTTTTAATTCGAAGTGTCATACGTTTATTAAATGCACTAATTTTATTCGAGGTGCTACGGTCTCTAAACACACTCATTATATTCGAGGTGCTACGTTCACTAAACACACTCATTTTATTCGAGATTCAAATATTTTATAAGTGTATTGTTGTTATTTGATAAGTTATAAATATATATGTGACAAAAATTCGGAAATAAATATAGAAATAGGAAAGGTATGCGTTCATTGAATTTTATATCTGATCTTATAAAAGATATTTTTAATACAACACCAAAAACGTCATGAGAAAATATCATATGACTTTATAACTTGAACAAAAAAAGAAGCAATAATAAAATATCTTATTCAAAGTTCTCCTCAGATGAATCTCTTTGATCAGTGGCATTTTCTTCTGACTCCGTCTCTTCGGAAGAATCAGTCGAGATAGGACCGAAAGCTTCGTTGGGACGGTTATCAATGAGGATTAATTCTCAAAACCTTGACAAATTGGCCTTTGGGAACGTTGTGTGGAATTCATGGAGTAAAATAATTGTTTGTTGCTCCTCAACATTTTTTATTGCAGCTACTGTGTTTTTCCATACTAGGTCTTAACAGTTTCCACATCAGCTTCCTTTTCTTTTTTAAGTGTCGTATTGAGAGCAGTTAGATCATTCGTCAGTTTTTTATTTTCTTAATTAATCTTCGTTAAAGAAACTTGAAGAGTTGAGTATATTTTAAGCTCCTCAGATAATTCACTAGCATGCTTAGCCTTAAGATCATTTATCCCAGCTTGATGAAACGTTTGAGCTCTTTTGTTTATTGATCATGCACAGAGCGTAGATGACGCTTTTGGTGGAGCACTCCTTTAATATATTGCGACTTGGCAACTTGAAGTACGTAAAATTGCACTACGATTTGTCTAAAAATTATATCTTTCATGTTTTTCTCTACACCATCATCTTTTTTATATCAGACCCTATCTTTAGCCATAGTCTCCAAATCACTTCGAGCAAAAATTATTTATGTGCATAATGATTTTGCTGCTGTTTTAAGTTTGGAAAAAGGTTGTAGCGCAAGCAAGACTTGATTGGATGGCTCTTGGATAGGGATAAGGTTTTCATTATTATAAGGCCTGAGATCAAAAGAGTAAGTCAATGGAAGATTTGAATTTATAGTTTCCTGTAAAAGATGAGTAGTAACCTGTTTCCCAAGTTGATAAAGTTGTTCTTGAATTCTTTGGACCTTCGGATACATATCTTTGTAGAGGTTTTGAAGCTCATCTATTCTAATAGGCGCATTAGGAATAAAATTCTCATCTCCTCAGCGATCTTCCACTGTAGTGGCTCCTTGGTGATCTTCTATCGTAGTTTTTTCAGCTTCGACTTGAGACGCTTCAGAGACAACTTCTTCAGAAGTTTTGACCAATGAAGTTTTTGAAGAAATATATTTCTTTCGGTCAGTATTTTCTTTTATTTTTGAAGAAGGTTCAACCTCGACTCCTTCGTTGATGTTGGAAGGCTAACTTATGTTTTTTTTTTGTATTATCTCCTTTCGTGGCTTTAGTTTACTAGAAGGGCTAGCACCACATGTACTAGGTGCTTTTTTTTCTTTTTCCTTTTCTTTTTCAAGTGCGGATGACTGTCAGATCTGTTTCGCACAAGAAAAATAACCTTATGGTCAGGTGTTAACAATATCTTCACAAAAAGATTTGGGTTTGGTAGCTCCATTCAATTTCTCGGGAGGTTGACACCCAAGGAGATCCTCCACGTATGAATCTTGATGAAATTTATGGGTTGAAAAGCTGAGTGGAAGCCATTGCCCCATTCATTATCTACCCAAGTGGCCCACTGAGCAAAAATATCTTTCACATCTTCTTTGCGACTACTGTACCTCTTTAAAATTCCTAAGTACATTAGCAATACATGTGAAAAAGTTTATTTAAGTTATAAAAATGAGAAAACTCATTGTTGCTTCTCCAAATAAGGTTAAGTTTGGAAGGATTCTCCTCAGATATTGTTTTACCATTCTCTCAAGCTCCGCGTATTAAAATAAATATTTTCTTCTACAATTGTCATCTTCGAGCAGGTCGTCGATTATTTTGAAGTTGTCAACTAGTGTTAGATAGTAGAATGACAGTGGTCCCTTCGAAAGACTAATCATGGCAATGAAGTCTTTTATGGAGAAAGGGGTTTGGCTTAGTCTTGAAACCATAATAACTAATAGAAGTGTGAACCACAAGTTTGGTTTTTCTTGGGTAGAGCAGAGGTCCAGGACTTCGAAGTACTCCACTATCATCAAATCTAGTGTGAACCGAAAACCCCAATTACTGATCTCAGGATACACCACCAATTCATATTTTCCACAATCTAGTGGAGTGTCTCATTCTTTTGTAAGTTGAAGCGTTACGTTTTCTGGCATTCCTCATTGTTTTTTAGCCGATTATCTTGACCTTCGCTGTAATAGATATATGGCCCATTTTTTAGCGTATGATGTATTCAGGGAGGATTGGTTTTAAATGTTCTCTTACTGACGCAACATCATCTTCCGGCAGTTGAACTGAAACTTTTTTTTTCTTTTTTTTCTCAGGTGCTCCTTGTTTGAGGCTTCATCTTATATGTCATATGCAAAATTGTTTCTTTTAGCTTAGACCTTTGACAATGTTTTTTCTGAGTCATCTTCTTATTTAGAAGCTTCGTCTATAAATCAAGGAATATTTTGGTTCAATATTGGGTTTATTTCTTCTGTATTTGAGGGACTTTGTTGTGACTTCACATCGGTCTCAACAATCTCCCTCGGTATGAGATGATAGTGTAGGGTCATTGGTGATATTTTTTATGTATTTCCAGCCTCGACGTTTCCCATAGCTATGAATGTTTTCTTTTTAACAGAAAAAACTACGAGAATAATGAGTTTTTGGGTGAATTCAAGGAGTTATTTTGCGTGTTGCTCGAGGAGGATTAAATTTTATAGGTGATGCAGCTTCTTTTTTGTTCTCTTTGAGTAGATGATTTTTGTGCTACTTTGTGATTATTTTGAGGAGGAGCAGATGTAAAGCTAGAAAGCACTGGAGAAGAATTTTTAGGCGCTGATTGTGAAGAATTTGTTTGTTAAAGTTGTTGAGAATCTGGAGTGGATGAACTTTGAAATATAGGAGAAATCTGATTAGGATTGAAATTGCCATAAAATATAGTGTGAGTTGAGAACTGAGGAGAGTTATATATATTACACCTGCCGCTTTGTATTCAACAGCTTTCTCACTAATACATATGTAATCGTAAGCCCCAAAAAATGGGTTTTTAGTAGCTGGAGATCTTTTCATAAACTAAGATGAAGAAGGATCTTCAAATTAGTTTATAAAATTTGAAGTTTGGATGGGAAATATGATTTTTATGGTGAAGGTAGCCAAAAGGTTGAGTTTTCAGGTGAAAGTAACTAAGTATTCTCTGAGCGAAAAATAACTTTCTCTTACTAATAGGTATTTGTGAAGCACAAATAAGAGGTGAAATGAGTATTTTTAATGGGAAACAGAAAGAAAGCATGGTAAGAGAAGTGGAAGCGATGGAAATGATTATTGGGTAGAAAGATGAAATACAAAACAGTTGATTGCAAAAAAATAGTGTGACACCTGTTAGTTGTCACACCCAATAGCAAGCTTAGTGGGTCATTGCATGCGTGTTAGGAAAATTCAAACGTTTCCGACCGTTATGAAAAGGCCAACTCATAATTCTACATATGAAATTTCGAAGTGTGAACAAAGGAACATGCTAATTTTAAGATGAACATGTGCATGAATTTGTTCGAGGAGGACCAATATATGGATTGACATTCTTGAGTGAATTAATAAAATATTCGACATTGTTTATTTTTGTAAATAAAACATAAGCAAAACAATAACATGCATAATTAAAGCAATCAATAAAATCCGCAAGTGATATCATATCATAGTAACCCGATAATAGGGACTTGGATTACAAAAATTATGCCATAACATGGGTACTTTGATCATAAAAAAAACCTCCAAAAACCACAAAGTACATACACACAACAAATTTATTACAATCTATCGGGGCTTGTGCCACCTTGCCAACGAGAACCTACACGTTCATCAAATTTCCAACAGCATCACTAACAACAATTCGGGAAGGCTGTACAACTACTTTATTTGAAGAGAACACATTTGGCTCAACTTTTGCCTCAACATTCACACCGTATCCTTCCTTTTTTTAGATCAAGGGAATCAACTTTTCCCATTATTTCTTGATAGATTTGAACAATGTTTTTTCTGAGTCATCTTCTTATTTAGAAGCTTCGTCTATAAATCAAGGAATATTTTGGTTCAATATTGGGTTTATTTCTTCTGTATTTGAGGGACTTTGTTGTGACTTCACATCGGTCTCAACAATCTCCCTCGGTATGAGATGATAGTGTAGGGTCATTGGTGATATTTTTTATGTATTTCCAGCCTCGACGTTTCCCATAGCTATGAATGTTTTCTTTTTAACAGAAAAAACTACGAGAATAATGAGTTTTTGGGTGAATTCAAGGAGTTATTTTGCGTGTTGCTCGAGGAGGATTAAATTTTATAGGTAATGCAGCTTCTTTTTTGTTCTCTTTGAGTAGATGATTTTTGTGCTACTTTGTGATTATTTTGAGGAGGAGCAGATGTAAAGCTAGAAAGCACTGGAGAAGAATTTTTAGGCGCTGATTGTGAAGAATTTGTTTGTTAAAGTTGTTGAGAATCTGGAGTGGATGAACTTTGAAATATAGGAGAAATCTGATTAGGATTGAAATTGCCATAAAATATAGTGTGAGTTGAGAACTGAGGAGAGTTGTATATATTACACCTGCCGCTTTGTATTCAACAGCTTTCTCACTAATACATATGTAATCGTAAGCCCCAAAAAATGGGTTTTTAGTAGCTGGAGATCTTTTCATAAACTAAGATGAAGAAGGATCTTCAAATTAGTTTATAAAATTTGAAGTTTGGATGGGAAATATGATTTTTATGGTGAAGGTAGCCAAAAGGTTGAGTTTTCAGGTGAAAGTAACTAAGTATTCTCTGAGCGAAAAATAACTTTCTCTTACTAATAGGTATTTGTGAAGCACAAATAAGAGGTGAAATGAGTATTTTTAATGGGAAACAGAAAGAAAGCATGGTAAGAGAAGTGGAAGCGATGGAAATGATTATTGGGTAGAAAGATGAAATACAAAACAGTTGATTGCAAAAAAATAGTGTGACACCTGTTAGTTGTCACACCCAATAGCAAGCTTAGTGGGTCATTGCATGCGTGTTAGGAAAATTCAAACGTTTCCGACCGTTATGAAAAGGCCAACTCATAATTCTACATATGAAATTTCGAAGTGTGAACAAAGGAACATGCTAATTTTAAGATGAACATGTGCATGAATTTGTTCGAGGAGGACCAATATATGGATTGACATTCTTGAGTGAATTAATAAAATATTCGACATTGTTTATTTTTGTAAATAAAACATAAGCAAAACAATAACATGCATAATTAAAGCAATCAATAAAATCCGCAAGTGATATCATATCATAGTAACCCGATAATAGGGACTTGGATTACAAAAATTATGCCATAACATGGGTACTTTGATCATAAAAAAAACCTCCAAAAACCACAAAGTACATACACACAACAAATTTATTACAATCTATCGGGGCTTGTGCCACCTTGCCAACGAGAACCTACACGTTCATCAAATTTCCAACAGCATCACTAACAACAATTCGGGAAGGCTGTACAACTACTTTATTTGAAGAGAACACATTTGGCTCAACTTTTGCCTCAACATTCACACCGTATCCTTCCTTTTTTTAGATCAAGGGAATCAACTTTTCCCATTATTTCTTGATAGATTTGAACAATGTTTTTTCTGAGTCATCTTCTTATTTAGAAGCTTCGTCTATAAATCAAGGAATATTTTGGTTCAATATTGGGTTTATTTCTTCTGTATTTGAGGGACTTTGTTGTGACTTCACATCGGTCTCAACAATCTCCCTCGGTATGAGATGATAGTGTAGGGTCATTGGTGATATTTTTTATGTATTTCCAGCCTCGATATTTCCCATAGTTATGAATGTTTTCTTTTTAACAGAAAAACTACGAGAATAATGAGTTTTTGGGTGAATGCAAGGAGTTATCTTGCGTGTTCCTCGAGGAGGATTAAATTTTATAGGTGATGCAGCTTCTTTTTAGTTCTCTTTGAGTAGATGATTTTTGTGCTACTTTGTGATTATTTTGAGGAGGAGCAGATGTAAAGCTAGAAAGCATTGGAGAAGAATTTTTAGGCGCTGATTGTGAAGAATTTGTTTGTTAAAGTTGTTGAGAATCTGGAGTGGATGAACTTTGAAATATAGGAGAAATTTTATTAGGATTGAAATTGCCATAAAATATAGCGTGAGTTGAGAACTGAGGAGAGTTGTATATATTACACCTGCCGCTTTGTATTCAACAACTTTCTCACTAATACATATGTAATCGTAAGCCCCAGAAATGGGTTTTTAGTAGCTGGAGATCTTTTCATAAACTAAGATGAAGAAGGATCTTCAAATTAGTTTATAAAATTTGAAGTTTGGATGGGAAATATGATTTTTATGGTGAAGGTAGCCAAAAGGTTGAGTTTTCAGGTGAAAGTAACTAAGTATTCTCTGAGCGAAAAATAACTTTCTCTTACTAATAGGTATTTGTGAAGCACAAATAAGAGGTGAAATGAGTATTTTTAATGGGAAACAGAAAGAAAGCATGGTCAGAGAAGTGGAAGCGATGGAAATGATTATTGGGTAGAAAGATGAAATACAAAACAGTTGATTGCAAAAAAATAGTGTGACACCTGTTAGTTGTCACACCCAATAGCAAGCTTAGTGGGTCATTGCATGCGTGTTAGGAAAATTCAAACGTTTCCGACCGTTATGAAAAGGCCAACTCATAATTCTACATATGAAATTTTGAAGTGTGAACAAAGGAACATGCTAATTTTAAGGTGAACATGTGCATGAATTTGTTCGAGGAGGACCAATATATGGATTGACATTCTTGAGTGAATTAATAAAATATTCGACATTGTTTATTTTTGTAAATAAAACATAAGCAAAACAATAACATGCATAATTAAAGCCATCAATAAAATCCGCAAGTGATATCATATCACAGTAACCCGATAATAGGGACTTGGATTACAAAACTTATGCCATAACATGGGTACTTTGATCATAAAAAAAACCTCCAAAGACCACAAAGTACATACACACAACAAATTTATTACAATCTATCGGGGCTTGTGCCACCTTGCCAAGGAGAACCTACACGTTCATCAAATTTCCAACAGCATCACTAACAACAATTCGGGAAGGCTGTACAACTACTTTATTTGAAGAGAACACATTTGACTCAACTTTTGCCTCAACATTCACACCGTATCCTTCCTTTTTTTAGATCAAGGGAATCAACTTTTCCCATTATTTCTTGATAGATTTGAACAATGTCTTACAAAAACTCTATTTATCAAGATGTTTAATGGTTTGAGACCTTGATTGAATTTTATTTTGAGCATGATTTTAGCACAATGATAATGATCCAACATAATTTTTAGCCTTTCATTGGTTTTCCTCACTACTTGGAGGCAACGCTCAACTCTGAACAGTTACTAAGTGTCTTACGAGCAACCACCAAGATTGGCTAAAGATCACCCATGAAATTGGAAGGGGTTTGGCAGGCATGTTACAACTTGTGAAGGCATCCAACATTATTTACAACATATATATATAAAACCATAAGGTACAAAATAGAAGAAAACGTAAAGTAACTTAAAGCAAGGGCATACCTCTTATTACTGGTTGAAATAACATATGTATTCTCCAGTTTAGAGATATTATGCAAAGAAAGCACATATGATTCAGATATCCGAGCTAAACTTACCCCAAAGGCTACCTCAATTGGCTCATCATGTTGGCCATTAGCATATACAATTTCTATAATAAGTTGGTGAGTGGTCCGACTCATCACACGATCCTCGTGGCCTTCACGATCTTGAGAATTACCAACTTTCATTTCCTCAAAGGCATTTAAGTATGCAGTATATTTTACAAACTTCTTAGCTTTCATAACTAATGGTCCAACCGGATTCGAAAACTCAACCAAAGGCTCTACGACATTCAGATGCTCAATCAACGATTCTTTGTGATCTGTAACTTTTGGATTCATAGAGGAAACTTGTTGAACATCCTAATTGACTGATTTTTTGGGCTCCACCTCACCCACTTCATGAGTATTTGACTTCTTTACACTAAATCGAATATTGGTTGCACCTCTGTTTCTCAAGGCGTTGAATTCTACCTTTGGACTTATTTCCATTAGGGGAAGTTTCCATTTTACCTTGATAAGAAGAAGCTAAACCACCGGTTGAGAACCTTGTTCACCAATATACACACTTTTTGACAGAATGGAAGATATGCCACCGCACATAGTAAGATTTGTTGGCATAAGAAGTAAATATTACACAATGGCTTCAATGTGGCACTAACATTCATAACATGGCTGGGTATATAAAAAACAAAAAAAAAATCGAGTAGCTGCCTCATCACCAAAACTATCAATACTTTTCAAGTCAAAATGAGATATATAGGCCCATGTATCATGCACAATTATGTTAGTTATAACACAATTATGTATACCCTCTCAAATTATTGATATAAAAGATTCAGCAACCGAACCCTCGTTAGCACGAGTCTGATTATTTCTAGCTTCAGAAATGGTCCCAATTATTCTTTCAGTATTGAGATCAGGCTCCCTACTATCTCTTGTTGCTTCTAGAAACTTTCGGTGAGAAGGCCCTAACTTAATAACTTTTGCACACTTATTAGGGGTTATATCATTCTCCCGGACATAAGGTCTACCTTTATAGCTGCCCCTATAAACTCTAGTATTGCCAGCTCTAGTTTTCACACTTTAAGCAAGATCAGTTGTCCAACTGATTTTCTCCCGTGGTATAATTATAACAATATTCACGCAACTTCTTAGTTTCATCATATATTATATTATACTCACTTGATTCACTACAACTTGGACCATAGAAGTGGGAGCTCTAATTATAGTTTCTGCAGTCATATGAAGTGTACTCTCCTGATCCATGATAGGAATAATAACAAGAGAAACAACATCATCTTGCGTACACCTTTATCAATTGAGGCTTTTGGGTTATTCAATACAACGCCGACGTTAGATCTTCTTTCTCTGATATGGTGGAAGATGTTTACCCAAAATGTTCACTGGTAGTTGACTTTTTTTTTGTGAGAGTCATCCCCTTAATGGTGATACTCTACCTTGTGTTGGAATTTTTTCACCATTTTTGTTTAAAAAATAGGCCTAATAAGAGACCGATACGATCCAATAGATTATTTAATTAAATTGGAAGAAAAAGTTCAATGTATTTGAGGTTAAAGAAGTAAAATAGATGATTGATAAGAGAAATGAAAAAAATAAAAAATAAATAAAAACGAAGATCAATAGAATGAGTGGCTATTTATACTTTACTTTCGGATTATATTGACGTTCCAAATGGTTTTAATCCAATGTAAGTTATTTAATCTCCAAATGTATCATGTAATTCTTTTATATACATATAATATCATAGAAAGAGAAGCGGAATAGTGTGCCCGCAATCAATTTCTTCGCTAACAAACTACCTATAGTTATGTTAAATTAGTATTTTAATTAAATCTTATACATCGACTAATAAAAAAAAACCCCACATTTGAAAAACGCTAAGAACACGTTATGAACTGATTAAACAAACTCTCATGCTACTATTTTGTGGTTTTGTTGCTGTAGAGATACTAAATACAATATAGGATATAGGATAGATTGCTCACGCAAAAAACAAGATATACCACTCTGGTGTGGATGTAGTATCAATTTGTATTCATTGACAGTAATTTTGTATTCATCAATTCTTATTAACTAAGGCTGAAAAATGAAAGATCGTAATCATAGAACTGCGGAACGGACAGATGCACAGTGAAAAATATGTTTTGATCGGTCTGCCTCAAATTAGATAGACTGATACCGATGAAACCGAAATAGACGAACATACCAAAGTGCTCAGCTAACGCGGGCACTTCTGAGTCCCTCAAATAAAACCACTTTGGTATTTAGTTTTTGTTTACTTATTCTAAATGTTTTAATGAATGATAGTTTATTTAAACTATATATAACCAAAAATTACACTACATAGGTAATTGTGTATAACAAAATAAGTGAAGGTTTATTTGGTTTTAGGATTTCGATACTATATAAATAGTAATTTCTATTTAACAAAAGATTGATAATGTCTATTTTTATTTGTTTTTAAAGGGTTGATATTAGGACTAGATTGAAAAGTGTTATTTTTTTTAGTGACTTTTGAAATACCAATTATAAAAAATGGAATTGGCTAATTTTGTGTAATTTTATATCCAAAAGTTTGATGGAGTTACGACTGTTTGTGTTTTTTTAATGGACAATATTGTAATTATTGCAGAATATAAAGTTTTGGATGTTAAAAAGTTCAAAACAATTGAAGGCAAAAAAAATATTTTTCAATTTATTGATAAGTCTATCATAAAGTTTATTTTTTGAAAAAGAAAATGGTAAAGTATTCGCAAGATACCGTGAATACTGATAGGATCAGATTATTTTGGATGTCTATCACAATAAAGTAGGTCGAAATTTATTTGGAAGGATAATTTGGATCCGATAACCAAAACTTGATGAATAAGCATTGAGCTAAATAAGCTTTGTGAATCAGTTATGTGTCTCGTACATTGGATTATGGCTTGGGGGCTCATGAGATTGACCCGAATAGATGATCCAACTCTAATGGTCCATGGGTCTCAAAAAGAATATAAATAGCTCAACTAAGAGCATTAAATGGGTGTGACTTGTTCCAAAATATAAATTACAAGTACCTATTTTCTCTCTCTACATTCTATCAAGAACTTAATACCACATAAACTAATGATCTTCCACAATTACCCTTAAATTAGATTTCATAATCACCAAATTGGCGGCCACAATGGAAGCGTAAGGTGCATGATTAGCTCTATTTAAAATCATAGTTGCGGGCCGTACCTCGGTGGTGGACTCAATTTCAGAATTATTTGAGGCATGGATATCGATAAACAAGAAACCTCCCTTCTTGAAAATGAGGGGATACGATCCGAGAATGAGCATGCTACTATTTCACATGTCAATCATAATATATAGGAAAGACAGTTTATTCAACACGAACGTTATCAGCTCAGGGCTGTAATTGCTATTTTAAGGGCCACAAGGGAATACGAAATAGAACTAAAAGGGAAATTTTCTACGGGACATGTTATGACAGACGAGCTAGGTAACAACCCCAAATAGGATGAAAGTGATCAATCTCTAAAGGCTCGCATAAGTTCAAAGAAAAGACATCAGGCTAAGTAATAAACGGATACATCGAATTCTGTCAAAACTTCTACCACATAGTCAGATTCAGATAATTCTACTTCTTTTTGTAGTAGTGTCCACGACCGTCAAAAGATGAACAAAAGGTTAACCAAGAAACATTCTAAGAGGAGGGATATGAAAGACAAAGAGAAAAATAAAAAATACCAATGGAACGTAAAAGTTCTAACAGCTCACAGAATTAATCATCTATTAAGTGATCAATTTGTTATCCAATCCGAACAAGGTATCTTTGCCACTCCTGATGAAGACTATAACTGGAGACAATTACCTTTGTCTTCAAAGATTCTCTTTGGACATTTGCCCAGGTGGTTTGATAACTCTAAAATGAAGAAATGCGATGGTAGTGAAGATTCTGATAATCACCTTAAGCAGTTCAAGAATTTCAAGATGAACTTTGATGATAATGACAAGCTGTTATGCAGGGCATTCTCACAGACTTGTAAATGGAGTATTTTAAAATTGTACAATAGTTTACTACAAGGGTCTATTAAAAGTTTCGATACATTATGGATGCCTTTCAGGAGGAAATTTGTAGGAAGTAAAGAGGTTAAAAAATACAGTGACACTATCATTCCTTGCGCACAAAGACCGAATGAATTTTTAAAATATTACATCAATCGTTTTGTAAATATGAAAAAAATACAAACTTTTGTTACATTTCCCTAAAACAAGAAATACAAACTTTGATTGAAAATGAAAGCTACCTACTTTTATTAAAAATCAAGGAGGCAACAATCAAGTGAACATTCACTCCTAGCTTAGTGCAAGCACAGCAACAGCAACATCACTAAATTTTCTAGGGTAGATTATAGGGGTATCTAAACAAGAAGATGTTATGATATTGTGGAGAGATTTGATGTAAATCTTGAGTATTTAGACCCTTGTCCAAATCAAAACTAATTTGGTGTTATAGTGGAACAATAATGACAGTATCCGAGCTATGCAACTTCTTTGAATCTTTAAGCATTTTTAGGGGAGATACCATAACTGCACCCTCAAACCGCTCAAGAAAAAGGCATGTGAATGGCATGACTACTTAGTTAAAAAGGAAAATGTCTACACATCTTTATCAATGACCGGTTTCTTTAATTGTATTTGATGAAGATGACTTGAGAAATGTTGCAGGCCCACATGTATATGTTGTGGTAATATGAGCATCCATTGAGGTCAGTGATATACGTCGAATCCTGATTGATACAGTCAATTCGACAAATATTCTATTTCTATTAACCTACAAGTAAATGAAGAATCTGTCAATCATACAACGTTCAAATATGACTATAGTAGGATGTATTGGTTACTTATCCGATGTGACTGGGGAGTTTGAAGGAGAGGTCTTATTGGGAAAATGCCCATTCAAGAAGTTGGTAAGAGTTTTGTTTGTAATAGTTGATTGTCTGACTTCCTACAATCCTATATTTGGGAGGTCTTGGCTGTGTAGAATGCATGAAGTTGCATCCACGGTCCACCAATGTTTAAAATATGTTGTGGGAGGCCAAGTAGGCGTTGTCCGAAGTAATCAAAAGATAGCCCGATAATGTTATGTCATTTTGTTTGCTCCAAGGTCGCTAGAAGTAGTAAAACTTGAGTCTTCTACCGAATCAAATGAGACAAATGAGACAAGGGAGACTCCTAGTGTTGTAATCCCAATTGAAGAAGTTGAAGTTCATCACTTGTCAGAAGGTAAATGTTTCAGGGTCGGCTCTAAAGTGTCAGTACAATTAAAGAAAAAGTTATTGTCCTTTTTATCTAACAATATACATGTTTTTGCTTGGTGTAACGTGGATGTGACTGGAGTACCAGTAAGTGCGATTAGTCAGAAACTGTCTACTAGGTCCGATGTTGGGCTGGTGGTACAAAAAAGAACAACTTTTTCTAGAGAAAAATATGAAACCATTATCCAAGAAGTAGATCGGTTAACAAAAGTGACACACATTAAAGAGTCTCAGGACCCTCTTTAGACAGCTACCCCAGTCTTAGTCAGCAAAAAATGAAACATGGTGTATGTGCATTGATTTTACGAACCTCAATAGAGCTTGCCCCAAAGATCTATTTCCAGTACCCCAGATAGATCAACTAGTAGATTTCATGTCGCGAAATAAGTTGTTATCCTTTATAGATGCTTTTTCAGGGTATAATCAAATACAAATGGATCCAAATTATAATGATCACACTACTTTTATCACTGGTAGGGGGTTTATTGTTCAAAAGTGATGTCTTTAGGGTTGAAGAATGCTGGAGCCACTTATCAATGATTGGTCAATAAGACATTTGCTAGCAAGATTGGAAGGAATGTTGAAGTTTATATCGATGACGTGATGGTTAAGAGCCGTAAAGGGAAAGATCACATATCCGGCCTCCAAATCAAACTTAGATCGATTAACTTGAAATTAAATCTTGAAAAATGTACCTTTGGTGTTTGATTCGGGAAATTTCTAGGCTACATTAAAAGTGAAAAGGGGATCCAACTTAAGTCGGATCAATTAAATGCCTTGTTAGGTATGGATCTACCTCAAAATACTAAAGAACATAATATATTAAGTGGATGGTTGGCAGCATTAAACAGGTTAATCTCAAGGTCATCAGACAAATCTGCACAGTTTTTTCAAGTCTTAAAAACTGCCATAGACCAAATTATGACAAAGATGTCCTTGAAGTAAGCGGCACCTATCTCCACCCCAAAATTAATCAAACCTAAAGATGGGGAACGACTCTATATTTATTTTTCCATTTCAGAGTCTGCTGTGAGTGCAGTGTTGGTACGAGAGATTGATAAATATCCCCGCCCATTGTGACTCATGACTACTCATTCATCAGGCACATGGACTATCTGAAGCCATAAAATAGCACCTGATAAAGTATATAGAAGGGTTGAAAGAAATTTTAACCGGGTTTAAAAAACATTAAATACAAGCATGTCCCCGGATCAGAAAATTCAATGGTTGACTTCTTAGTCACTATAGCTTATTCTGAAGCATATCCTTGGATCCTTATACAAAAATGTCATTCCATAGTCATAAATACAGAAATAAAGGGTGAAGTGGGAGAAAATCTACAAATATCCACCATAATTTTGAAAGATTGGAGGAATGAGTTCCAAGAATTTTGAAAGAGTTTTACCTCAAGATAAAGCATCTGCCAAAAAGATAAAGTACAAAGCTCATGGATTTTATGTTCTAATGAGGGTTTTTTATAAAAAAATCTTTCAACAAAACTCTATTATGCTGCTCGGATCTAATGAATCTCAAAGTGTTTTATCAAAAACTACATGATAGGGAAGGATCAACATATTTTGGCTATAAAGCTTAATCTAGAAGGGTTTTGCTGGCAGGGAATTGTTGGCCCTCTATTATGACAGATGCTAAAAACTTGGTGAGGAGATGCAACCTTTGTCAACGGTATGGAAATACAATCCATCAACTAGGAGTACCCATGTAGTCTATATCTGATGCAATACCATTTGGCAGGTGGGAACTTGATCTAGTCGGACCCCTTCCAATGGCTTCCACAGGTTGTCATACTATAATGTAGCAATAGATTATTTTCCAAGTGGGTAGAAGCTGTGCCTATTTCCTGAACAACATCTAAAGCAGTGATAAAATTTATCCTCTCCAACATATGCTGTCGATTTGGTATTCCCAAGCGCATCACTACACATAATGGTCCTCAATTTGATAACAAAGATATGTATATGTTTTTCACATCAAGAGGGTTTCAACATTGTTTATCTTATCATTTTCATCCTCAATCCAATAGACAAGTTGAAGGGGAAAATTGAACAATTTTAATGGGTTTGAAAAATAATTTGGAGGGAGCAGCTGGGAAATGGCCAAGTTACTTACAAGAAGTAATATGGGTATACCGAACCACTCCTTATATAGCCACTCAGGATGAATTAAATACATATTAAATATTTATCAACTTCAAATGGATTACCTTCTATTGGCTCGGATAAATTAAATTTTGTTAAAGATTTATTGTCTTTAAATGGATTACCTTTGAATGATTCAAATAAATTTAAGACTTTTTAAATATTTATTGCCTTCAAATGGATTATCTTTGAATGGCTCAGATAATTAAAGATTTATTTCCTTTAAATGTATTACCTTTGAATGGCTCGGATAAATTAAAGACTTGTTAAATATTTATTTCCTTCAAATGGATTATCTTTGAATGAGTCGGTTGGATTAAAGACTTATTAAAGATATATTTCCTTTGAATGAAATACCTTCGAATGACTTGATACAAGTTTATCTATTACTTTATTTTTATCACTCTTAATTAAGATCAGATATTAATGGAAGCCAAAAACAAAGTAGTGAAACATAGAGTGGGTAAAAATGAAGATGGCATAAAATTCCTTTGAGTTCTAATAAAACTTTGATCTATATGAAAAAATGCCGCATGAACACCATGACTTACGCAAACGAAGTTACTAGGAAATCTGACCTTAGCCATAGGAAAAATGCATTGTATACTCCAAGGACTTAAGTTCAAAATATAAAAACAATAAAAATGGGTTAACCTTAGGGCTCATTCCTTTTGGTTTTCTTCTCAACATTTTCTTCTTTTTTGTCTTCTTCCTTTTCTGTTTGACCATCATCTGAATCTTCCTCAGCCTCATCATCAGACTGAGACTCATC